>OY978504.1:9716353-10185999 GCA_963854855.1 Nasturtium officinale | reverse complement strand
AAAAGAGAAGGAGGGAAAAGGAGAAAACTGGTTGAAAAGGAACTAGGAAGAGAACAAGTTAAGAAGGAACTAGAAGAAAAGGAAGTTGTTGGATCTCAACTAGATGAACTAACTAAACTAAGTAAGGAAGCAAGGAGAGGCATGGGCACAAGCATGGGGCGCCAGAGAGAGGCATGGAGTGCAATACTGTTGGAGTAGGTGAGCTGCTCCCTCCTCTCTTCTTCACGCAAAACCTCTCTTCTCCTCTTCCTTCTTCACGCCATTCCTCTCTTCTTCTGCACCTCCTCTCATTCAAATGTCTATAAATATATGTGTAACCTCTTGTAAAGATTTGTAAGACTAAGAGAATAAAATACATACAAACTTTCATAATCTCTTGCTATTCTCACTCTTAGTCTCTAAACATTCTTCAATCTCTTTAAACTTATAATTTCAACATGGTATCAGAGCAGGTTATCTACTAAACCGCTTATTCTCTTCTTGATTCCTCTAATACTCTACAAGGCTTCTAATCTATAACAATACACCTTCCTTAGTTCTATTCACTCTGAGATTAATATCCTTGAGATCATAGGATCTTCAAGTTGTGAAAGGACTAAGATTGTGTATTATTACTAGAAAATGGAGACTAATAGGGTAACAATCTCGGTTATGCTCAAGGGAAACAACTATCTCCTTTGGGCAAAAACCACCAAAACTACTCTTAGAGGCCGAGGACTTTGGCAATATGTTGAGCCAAAAGAAGGAACAGAAGCGGCGGTGAGAAATGAGAAGGAGGAAGCTAAGGAAGAGCAAGAAGAACAATACACTCTTTCTCTTCTCCTAAGCTCACTAGAACCAACTATCTTGGCGGCTTACTCATATGCGGATACCGCCAAGGAACTTTGGGATATACTCAAAGGAGTTTATGGAAACATCTCAAACATATCAAGGATATTTGAGGTGAAAAGGGCATTGAATGAGCTCCAACAAGAGGAAAAGTCATTCAAGGAAATGTTTGGGGAGTATAGAAGCTTATGGGCCGAGTTGGAGATCTTGAGGCCACACACTATAGACCCCAAGGAGTTAGGAGAAAGGCGTGACCAAGATCAAGTGTTTGGGCTTCTCTTGGCACTCAATGCATCATACAAGGATCTTATCAAGCATATACTTCGATTTGAGAATCTGCCAAGTCTAGCGGAAGTATGCGGTATGATACAAAGGGAAGAAGGGTCTAGAGACCTGTTTCGTGCACCAAGTGAAGCTGCACATCTTGCAAGAAAGAATCTCACATTTGGAGACAAGAGGACGTTGGAGTGTGAGCATTGCAAGATGAAAGGACACACTAAGGAGAAGTGTTGGACTCTCCATCCACACTTGAGGCCTAAGCGGCTAAGGGAGAATGGGAATGGACCTAGAGCCTTCACGGGAATTGCACAACCTGTTGAAGAACTGGTTAGAAGGTCTGAGTTTGAAGCTCTCATCAAGAGCCTAGCCAAACTCACAGATTCGGGTAAGAGTTTTTTCAGCTCTAAAACATCCATAAAGAAGACTAGAATCATTGTGGATTCAGGGGCTTCTCATCACATGATCAAGGATCAAGATATGTTAAAGAATCTTGAACCATGCCATGGAAGTGTACAAGTAGCCAATGGAAGCTCAGTTCCAATTAAAGGGATAGGAGAGTTAGAGCTTTTTAAAAGGGAAACAAAAGCATTATACATGCCTAACTTCTCATCTAATCTTTTATCCGTTAATAAAGCTACAAAGGATTTGGAGTGTGTGGCTGTGTTTGGGACTGACTTTGTTAAGTTTCAGGACCCTAAAACAAACCATGTGCTCGGAGAAGGGAAGGTAGAAGATGGTGTGTATATCTTGGAATCAAATAAACAAGAGGAACCAATGACTCTTGGAATGAAGGCAGATGCAAAGTTTTTTGGGAGGAAAGAGATTGAAGATAGCCCATTATGGCATGGAAGGCTAGGACATCCAAGTTCAGCAGTCCTCAAGATGGTCTTACCCAATCTCATCCAAGAAGAAGTAGTGTGTGAGGCGTGTGTACTAGGGAAGCATTGTAGACAAGCTTTTCCTACTTCATCTACAACTTGTGATGAAGCGTTTGGCATTGTACACTCGGATGTATGGACCTCACCATGTAATTCAAGAGATCAATATAAATATTTTGTTTCATTCATTGATGACTACTCAAGATATACATGGATCACTCTTCTACATACCAAAGATCAAGTGTATGAAGCCTTCACCAACTTCATTAACTATATCTCTACCCAATTCAAAACAAAGATCAAAGTATTGCGTAGTGATAATGGAGGTGAATATGTGAGTAAACGATTCAAAGAGTTGCTCAACAACTTTGGCATCATTCATCAAACATCGTGTGCATACACTCCTCAGCAGAACGGGATAGCTGAAAGGAAGAATAGACACCTAATGGAAGTAGCAAGGACTCTCATGATTGCCAAAAGAGTACCAAAGTTCCATTGGGGAGATGCCGTAATGACATCAAGCTACTTAATCAACCGACTTCCAACCAAAAATCTGGATGATAAGTCCCCATTTGAAGTGTTGTACAAGAAGAAACCAAGCTTAAATCATATCAAAACGTTTGGATGCACATGCTTCATGTTTTTACCAGAAGGACACAGAAGCAAACTTGAACCTCGAAGCATGAGGTGTGTGTTCATTGGATATTCACCAACACAAAAGGGCTACAAGGTCTACAATCCGGAAACAAGAAGAGTGTATGTGTCTAGAGAAGTAAGGTTTAATGAACAAGAGAGTTTCTATGGGGCTAAGGATCATGATGCTTCTAAAGGAATGATCTATTCATCCATGGACTGGATGGTGTTTGATGAAACGCCAAGCCTATGTGAAGAAGTACAAGAAGAAACATCTGAGAACTTCATAGAGCAAGATAGTGCGGATAATGCACATGAGGAAGTGGATCAGAATTTGGATGAAGAGGGAGCGGATGCTGAAGAAGGACAGGAGCCAACCATACCTCTAAGAAGAAGTACAAGACAGAGGCGACAACGTGTCTTTTATGGCTATAACAATTCTGCTATGCTCCAAGGAGAGTCTAGTACGAGTATTTTTCCTTGTGTGATAAGAGAGTGTCCTGAGCGTACGGCGAGCTTAGATCTCGATCCTATTGGCGACAGCACTCTCATATCACAAGGAGGAGATCACACTCAAACTAGTATTATCACATATCCCATTGAGCATTTCTGTTCCTTGGCGACATTACCCATGGAGCATGAAGTGTTTCTCACAAAAATCAGCAAGGAATACATTCCTAGCTCATATGAAGAAGCATGTGAGAGTGAAGTATGGGTGAAAGCCATGGAAGAGGAAATGAAGTCCATGGAAAGGAATAATACTTGGTACTTAACCGACTTACCAAAGGATAAGAAGTCGGTTGGGAGTAGATGGGTGTATACAATTAAATACACAAGTGATGGGGAAATAGAAAGGTACAAAGCAAGGCTGGTAGCAAAAGGATATACTCAAGTCTATGGGGAGGACTATACTGAAACATTTGCTCCAGTGGCTAAGCTTCATTCCATAAGAATTCTAATCTCGGTAGCTGTAAACTTGGAATGGGACTTATGGCAAATGGACGTCAAGAATGCCTTCTTGCAGGGGGATTTGGAAGAAGAAGTATATATGGATCCACCCCTAGGGTATCATAATGGAGGCAACAAAGTGTGTAGATTGAAGAAAGCAATCTATGGGCTGAAGCAATCTCCAAGAGCATGGTACCAAAGGCTAAGTGCTTGTCTCTTGAAGAAGGAGTTCATAAAATCTGAAGCGGATCATACTCTATTCACAAGACAAAGTGAAGGAGGAGTAGTGGTAGTCTTGATTTATGTTGATGATCTAATCATCACAGGAAGTGACAAAGATGGAGTAGATCAAATCAAGGGACTCTTGAAGGCCGACTTTGATATAAAGGATCTAGGGGAGCTCAAGTACTTCCTAGGGATTGAGATGACACGATTTGGAGATGGAATGTTCATATCTCAAAGGAAATATGTGCTGGATCTCTTGGAAGAAACCGGGAAGTTAGGATCCAAGCCGGCCAAAACTCCAATAGAAGAAGGATACCAAGATAGTCCTGAGGGGGAGCCTTTGGAGAACATTAAAAGATACCAAAGGATGGTGGGCAAACTTATCTATCTTACCATTACAAGACCTGACATCTGCTTTGCAGTAAACCGTGTGAGCCAGCATATGCAAAAGCCAACCTCACAACATTGGAACATGATTGAGAGGTTGCTAAGGTACCTAAAGAATAGCCCTGGAAAAGGTGTATGGATGCATGTTAATGGGAACACAAAGGTCCAAGGTTATTGTGATGCGGATTGGGCTGGAGACAAAAAGGATAGAAAGTCCACATCTGGTTTTTGCACATTTGTGGGAGGAAATCTAGTAACCTGGAGGAGCAAAAAACAGAAGGTCATAGCCTTATCAAGTGCTGAAGCAGAGTACAGAGCCATGAAAGAATTGACAAAGGAGTTGATATGGATAAAAGCGCTTCTAAAAGACCTTGGAATCCAGGGATATGAAGAAATGCTGTTGTATTGTGATAATCAAGCTGCAATGCATATAGCATCAAATCCGGTATTTCATGAAAGAACCAAGCACATAGAAGTTGATTGCCATTTTGTGAGAGGGAAGATACAAGAAGGAATTATCAAAACCGCCTTTGTAGCAAGCAAGGATCAATTAGCTGATATCTTCACTAAGGCAACTTCAACTATTACTTGTGATCACATTCATGGCAAGATCGGTCTTAAGGATCTCCACCGACCAATCTTGAGGGGGAGTGTTGAAATATGTGATCTCAAGAAGAAGAATTCAAACAAAAGAGAAGGAGGGAAAAGGAGAAAACTGGTTGAAAAGGAACTAGGAAGAGAACAAGTTAAGAAGGAACTAGAAGAAAAGGAAGTTGTTGGATCTCAACTAGATGAACTAACTAAACTAAGTAAGGAAGCAAGGAGAGGCATGGGCACAAGCATGGGGCGCCAGAGAGAGGCATGGAGTGCAATACTGTTGGAGTAGGTGAGCTGCTCCCTCCTCTCTTCTTCACGCAAAACCTCTCTTCTCCTCTTCCTTCTTCACGCCATTCCTCTCTTCTTCTGCACCTCCTCTCATTCAAATGTCTATAAATATATGTGTAACCTCTTGTAAAGATTTGTAAGACTAAGAGAATAAAATACATACAAACTTTCATAATCTCTTGCTATTCTCACTCTTAGTCTCTAAACATTCTTCAATCTCTTTAAACTTATAATTTCAACACATAAGCTTCTATACTCCCCAAACATTTCCTTGAATGACTTTTCCTCTTGTTGGAGCTCATTCAATGCCCTTTTTACCTCAAATATCCTTGATATGTTTGAGATGTTTCCATATACTCCTTTGAGTATATCCCAAAGTTCCTTGGCGGTATCCGCATATGAGTAAGCCGCCAAGATAGTTGGTTCTAGTGAGCTTAGGAGAAGAGAAAGAGTGTATTGTTCTTCTTGCTCTTCCTTAGCTTCCACCTTCTCATTTCTCACCGCCGCTTCTGTTCCTTCTTTTGGCTCAACATATTGCCCAAAGGAGATAGTTGTTTCCCTTGAGCATAACCGAGATTGTTACCCTATTAGTCTCCATTTTCTAGTAATAATACACAATCTTAGTCCTTTCACAACTTGAAGATCCTATGATCTCAAGGATATTAATCTCAGAGTGAATAGAACTAAGGAAGGTGTATTGTTATAGATTAGAAGCCTTGTAGAGTATTAGAGGAATCAAGAAGAGAATAAGCGGTTTAGTAGATAACCCGCTCTGATACCATGTTGAAATTATAAGTTTAAAGAGATTGAAGAATGTTTAGAGACTAAGAGTGAGAATAGCAAGGGATTATGAAAGTTTGTATGTATTTTATTCTCTTAGTCATACAAATCTTTACAAGAGGTTACACATATATTTATAGACATTTGAATGATAGGAGGTGCAGAAGAAGAGAAGAATGGCGTGAAGAAGGAAGAAGAGAAGAGAGGTTTTGCGTGAAGAAGAGAGGAGGGAGCAGCTCACCTACTCTAACAGTATTGCGCTGCATGCCTCTCTCTGGCGCCCCATGCTTGTGCCCATGCCTCTCCTTGCTTCCTTACTTAGTTTAGTTAGATCCTCTAGTTGAGATCCAACAACTTCCTTTTCTTCTAGTTCCTTCTTAACTTGTTCTCTTTCTAGTTCCTTTTAAACTAGTTTTTGTAGAAATATAGATTTGAAGTTAAGAGAGAATGAAGAATGATTGGAGAATGAGAGAAAGAATAGCAAGAATGGAGAGAGTATATGCAAGTCTTAATAATCTTATTCACTTCTTTTTCTTTCTCATATCTTTTACAAGAGATTTACAAGGATATATATAGACTTTACAAGGAGAAGAAGAAAGGGACGTGGAGAAGAGAGAAGAAGAGAAGGAGACTTGTGGCTGAGCTACTCCAACAGTTTCTCAACAGTAAATGGTGCCCATACCTCACCCATGCTGCGCCCATACCTTCTCCCATACCTCCTTGCTTCCTAGTTTGCCTATCTAGTTGATATCCAACCGCTTCCTTTCTTTTCTAGTTCCTTTTCAACTAGTTCATTCCTCTTGATTACTCTATCACTTAAATAAGCATCTATCTCAACACTCCCCCTCAAGATTGGTCGGTGAAGATCCTTTAGACCGATCTTGCTATGGATGCGATCACAAGTGACATATGAGGTTGCTTTGGTGAAGATATCAGCTAGTTGGTTCTCACTTGTTACAAAGGCAGGTTTAATGATTCCTTCTTGAATCTTTCCCCTCACAAAGTGACAATCCACCTCTACATGTTTGGTCCTTTCATGGAATACCGGATTGGATGCTATATGTATTGCAGCTTGATTATCACAATATAGCAACATTTCCTCAGTTTCATGTATTCCAAGATCCCCTAAGAATGCCTTTACCCAAATAAGTTCTTTCGTCACTTCCTTCATAGCTCTATACTCGGCTTCAGCACTAGACAAGGCTATAACCTTCTGTTTTTTACTCCTCCAAGTCACTAGATTTCCTCCTACATAGGTACAAAAACCGGATGTGGACTTTCTATCCTTCTTATCTCCAGCCCAATCTGCATCGCAATATCCTTGAACCTTTGTGTTTCCATTAGCCTTCATCCATATGCCTTTTCCGGGATTGTTTTTCAGATATCTTAGCAGCCTTTCAATCATGTTCCAATGCTGCGTGGTTGGCTTTTGCATATATTGGCTCACACGGTTTACTGCAAAGCAAATGTCCGGCCTAGTGATAGTAAGATAGATGAGCTTGCCCAACATCCTTTGATATCTCTTAATGTTCTCCAAAGGCTCCCCCTCAGGACTATCTTGATAGCCTTCTTCTATTGGAGTTTTAGCCGGTTTGGATCCTAGCTTCCCAGTTTCTTCTAAGAGATCAAGCACATATTTCCTTTGAGAGATGAACATTCCATCTTCAAACCGGGTCATCTCAATTCCTAGGAAGTACTTAAGTTCCCCCAAGTCCTTTATATCAAAATCGGCCTTCAAAATCTTCTTGGTTTGATCTACTCCATCTTTGTCACTTCCTGTGATGATTAGATCATCCACATATATTAATACCACAACCGTTCCTCCTTCACTTTGTCTTGTGAACAATGTGTGATCAGCTTCAGATCTTATGAACTCTCTCTCCAACAGACAAGCGCTTAGCCTTTGGTACCATGCTCTTGGGGATTGCTTCAGCCCATAGATTGCTTTCTTCAATCTGCAAACTTTGTCGCCTTCCTTATGATATCCTTGGGGTGGATCCATATACACCTCTTCTTCCAAGTCTCCTTGCAAGAATGCGTTTTTGACATCAATCTGCCATAGATCCCATTTTAAGTTTACTGCCACTGAGATTAGTATTCTTATGGAATGAAGCTTAGCAACCGGAGCAAATGTCTCGGTATAATCCTCCCCATAAACTTGAGTATACCCTTTTGCTACCAACCTTGCCTTGTACCTTTCTATCTTCCCATCACTTGTGTATTTGATCGTATACACCCATCTACTCCCAACCGACTTCTTATCCTTTGGTAAGTCGGTTAAGTACCAAGTATTATTCCTTTCCATGGACTTCATTTCCTCTTCCATGGCTTTCACCCATACTTCACTCTCACATGCTTCTTCATATGAGCTTGGAATGTATTCCTTGCTGATTTTTGTGAGAAACACTTCATGCTCCATGGGTAATGTCGCCAAGGAACAGAAATGCTCAATGGGATATGTGATAATACTAGTTTGAGTGTGATCTCCTCCTTGTGATATGAGAGTGCTGTCGCCAATAGGATCGAAATCTAAGCTCGCCGTACGCTCAGGACACTCTCCTATCACACAAGGAAGATTACTCATACTAGACTCTCCTTGAAGCATAGCAGAATTGTTGTAGCCATAGAAAACACGTTGTCGCCTCTGTCTTGTACTTCTTCTTAGAGGTATGATTGGCTCAGATTCTCCTTCCTCAACATCCGCTTCTTCTTCAGCTGAATCCTGATCTGGTTCCATATGTCTATCATCTGCATCTCCATGTTCCATGATGCTCTCAGATGGTGCATTCTCTCCTTGTATTTCATCCCTTGTTTTTGGCGTTTCATTGAACAGCATCCATAGATGATGAGACTATACCTTCAAGAGTATCATGATTCTTGGCTCCATAAAAGCTTTCTTTTTCATTGAACTTTACCTCTCTAGACACATATACCCTTTTTGTCTCCGGATTGTAGACCTTGTTGCCCTTTTGAGTTGGTGAGTATCCAATGAAAACACACTTCATGCTTCTAGGTTCAAGCTTGTTTCTTTGTCCTTCTGGTAGAAACATGAAACACTTACATCCAAACGCCTTAAGGTGATGTAAGCTTGGTTTCTTTTTGTACAACAATTCAAACGGTGATCTATCTTCCAAGTTCTTTGTTGGAAGCCGGTTAATCAAATAGTTTGAAGTCATTACCGCATCTCCCCAATGAGATTTAGGTACTCCTTTGGCAATCATGATAGTCCTTGCTACTTCCATTAGATGCCTATTTTTCCTTTCTGCTACCCCATTTTGTTGTGGAGTGTATGCACAAGATGTTTGATGAATGATGCCAAAGTTGTTGAGTAGCTCCTTAAATCTCTTGCTTACATATTCTCCTCCATTATCACTTCTTAAGACCTTGATTGTTGTTTTGAATTGTGTAGAAACATAGTTAATGAAGTTGGGGAATGCTTCATAAACTTGGTCCTTGGAGTTTAAGAGTGTGACCCATGTGTATCTTGAGTAATCATCAATGAAAGAAACAAAGTACTTATATTGATCCCTTGAATTACATGGTGCGGTCCATACATCCGAGTGTATAATGCCAAAAATTCATCACAAGTTGTGGAGGAGATAGGAAAAACTTGTCTACAATGTTTTCCTAGTACACATGCTTCACATACTACTTCTTCTTGAATGAGATTGGGTAAGACCATCTTGAGAACTGCTGAACTTGGGTGTCCTAGCCTTTCATGCCATAATGGGCTATCTCCAATCTCCTTCCTACCAGAAACTTCTACATTTGCCTTCATTCCAAGAGCCATTGGATCCTCTTGTTTATTTGCTTCCAAAAGATACACACCATCCTCTACCTTCCCTTCTCCGAGTACATTGTTTGTTTTAGGGTCCTGAAACTTAACAAAGTCAGTCCCAAACAATGCTACACAATCCAAATCCTTTGTAGCTTTATGAACTGATAGAAGATTAGATGAGAAACTAGGCATGTATAAAGCTTTTGTTTCCTTCTTGAAAAGTTCTAACTTTCCTATCCCTTCAATCAGAACTGAGCTTCCATTAGCTACTTGTACATTTCCATGATAAGGCTCAAGATTTTTTAACAAGTCTTAATCCTTAATCATGTGATGAGAGGCTCTGGAATCTACAATCATTTTACCCTTCCTTATGGCGCTTTTAGAGCTGAGGAAACTCTTACCAGATTCTGTTAACTTAGCTAGGCTCTTGATAAGAGCCTCAAACTCTGATCTTTTGACAGTATCCTCAACTGGTTGTGCAACCCCCATGAAGGCCCTATGCCCACTTCCACTCTCCCTTAGCCGCTTAGGCCTCAAATGCGGATGGAGAGTCCAACACTTCTCCTTGGTATGCCCTTTCATCTTACAATGCTCACAGTCCAACACCCTTCTTTCAAACATGAGATTCCTTTTTGCAAGATGTGCAGCTTCACTTGGTGCTCGGAATAGGTCTCTTGAGCCCTCCTCCCTTTGTATCAAGCCACATACTTCCGCTAGACTTGGCAGCTTCTCAAATCTAAGTATGTGCTTGATAAGACCCTTGTAAGATGCATTGAGTGCCAAGAGAAGTCCAAACACTTGGTCTTGGTCACGCCTTTCACCTAACTCCTTGGGGTCTATAGTTTGTGGCCTCAAGATCTCCAACTCGGCCCACAAGCTTCTATACTCCCCAAACATTTCCTTGAATGGCTTCTCCTCTTGTTGAAGCTCATTCAGCGCCCTCTTCACCTCAAATATCCTTGATATGTTTGACACATTTCCATATACTCCCTTGAGTATATCCCACAGCTCCTTAGCGGTATCCGCATATGAGTAGGCAGCCAAGATGGATGGTTCTAGTGAGCTTTGAAGAAGAGAAAGAGTGTACTGTTCTTCTTGCTCTTCCTTAGCTTCCTCCTTCTCATTTCTCACCACCGCCTCCGCTTCCTCCTTTGGCTCAACATACCGCCAAAGTCCTCGACCTCTAAGAATGGTTTTAGTGGTTTTTGCCCAAAGAAGGTAGTTGTTCCCTTTGAGCATGACTGAGATTGCTACTCTATTTGTCTCCATTTTCTAGTAATAATACACAATTCTAGTTCTTTCACAACTTGAAGATCCTATGATCTCAAGGATATTAATCTCAGAGTGAATAGAACTTAGAAAGGTGTATTGTTATAGATTAGAAGATTTGTAGAGTGCTAGAAGAATTATAAGAGAGTTAAGCGTTTGGAATGCTCAACCTTGCTCTGATACCATGTAGAAATATAGATTTGAAGTTAAGAGAGAATGAAGAATGATTGGAGAATGAGAGAAAGAATAGCAAGAATGGAGAGAGTATATACAAGTCTTAATAATCTTATTCACTTCTTTTTCTTTCTCATATCTTTTACAAGAGATTTACAAGGATATATATAGACTTTACAAGGAGGAGAAGAAAGGGGCGTGGAGAAGAGAGAAGAAGAGAAGGAGACTTGTGGGTGAGCTACTCCAACAGTTTCTCAACAGTAAATGGTGCCCATACCTCACCCATGCTGCGCCCATACCTTCTCCCATACCTCCTTGCTTCCTAGTTTGCTTATCTAGTTGATATCCAACCGCTTCCTATCTTTTCTTGTTCCTTTTCAACTAGTTCATTCCTCTTGATTACTCTATCACTTAAATAAGCATCTATCTCAACAGTTTTCTCCTTTTCCCTCCTTCTCTTGTGTTTTGAATTCTTCTTCTTGAGATCACATATTTCAACAAAAGTTTCGGCTTAAGCCACTTTGGACACTTTGTTATGAGAAGATGCATGCTATATTAAGGTAGAGAAACAATCCAACGTAATTAAGAAGCATTATCCAAAAACCATGAATGACTAGAGTACCATTGAATTTTGAGGAAGTTTTCAAGACTGAAAATATGAGTAGTACCAAGACGAGTTAGTTCAAGGCTTAAACAACACCTATGGGTGCCTATATGATGAAGCAATGCTTTGAGTTACTATCTCTATGATTGTTTAGTAAGCATAAGTTACAGCCGTAGTGTGCTTTGGACTTGGTCTAAATGAATGAATAGTGAAAAAGCTTGGGCTTAAGACACTTTGGACACTTTGTTATGAGAAGATGCATGCTATATTAAGTTGGAGAAGCAATCCAACGTAACTAAGAAGCATTATCCATAACATGAAAGGCTATAGAACCATTGAATCTTGAGGAAGTTTTTGGGACTGAAGATAGGAGTAGTACCAAGACGAGTTAGTTCAAGGCTTAAACAACACTTATGGATGCTTAGATGATGAAGCAATGCTTTGAGTTATTATCCCTATGGATTTTTAGTAGGCATAAATTACAGCCGCAGTGTGCTTTGGACTCGGTCTAAAGGAATGAATAGTGAAAAAGCCACTTTGGGCACTTTGTCATGAGAAGATTCATGCTATGTTAAGGTGGAGAAGCAATCCAATGTAACTAAGAAGCATTATCCCTCACCATAAAAGGCTAGAGAACCATTGAATCTTGAGGAAGTTTTCATGACTGAGGATAGGAGTAGTACCAACACGAGTTTGTTCCAGGCTTAAACAACAACTATGGATGCTTATATGATGAAGCAATGGTTTGAGTTACTATCAATATGGATGTTTAGTAGGCATAAGTTACAGCCGCAGTGTGCTTTGGACTTGGTCTAAATGAATGAATAGGGAAAAAGTTTGGGCTTAAGCCACTCTGGACACTTTGTTATTAGAAGAAGCATGCTATATTAAGGTGGAGAAGCAATCCAACATAACTAAGAAGCATTATCCATAAACATGAATGGCTACAGATCCATTGAATTTTGAGGAAGTTTTTGAGCCTGAAAATAGGAGTAGTACAAAGACGAGTTAGTTCATGGCTTAAACAACACCTATGGATGCTTATATGATGAAGCAATGCGTTGAGTTACTACCTCTATAGATGTTTAGTACCCATAAGTTACAGCCGCAGTGTGCTTTGGACTTGGTCTAAACGAATGAATAGTGAAAAAGCATGGGCTTAAGCCACTTTGGACACTTTTTATGTGAAGATGCATGCTATATTAAGGTGGAGAAGCAATCCAACGTAACTAAGAAGCATTATCCATAACCATGAATGGCTAGAGAACCATTGAATCTTGAGGAAGTTTTCGAGACTGAAGATAGGAGTAGAGCCAAGACGAGTTAGTTCAAGATGATGAAGCAATGTTTTAAGTTACTACCAATATGGATGTTTAGTAGGCATAAATTACAACGGCAGTGTGCTTTGGACTTGGTTTAAACTAATGAATAGGGAAAAAGCTTGGGCTTAGGCCACTTTGTATTGATCAAACAAGCCGAGTTACCCCCATAAGATAAATGGAAGTTTTCCATTTATACTAAGTTTTCCATTTCTCTTGTATCAGCATATTCTCTTTGTACTATTTCCATTTATCTTAGGCGTGCAACTCAAGGATTTCCCTTAGCTGATAAAAGGGAAATCTCGCAGCCAATGTAATCAACTTAACCTAATAGTAATTCATTCTCTATGGCCGCTAAGGCCACCTTCTTCTAGTAACCCTTATTCTACGAAATCTCTTAATCTCTTATGGTATCAGAGTGTGGTCCTTAATCCTTTATTCTTAATTCATTCTTAGTGGCGTTGGCGTTTCAATTCTTTTGTTTCAATATTTTCTAGAAATCTTTAGCCTAGTCTTTGGTGGGTAAAGTTTCATCTCTGTCATTTTCTTGATATTCTTTCGTCCAAATTCTCTTAATACTTCTTGAAATCGTATCTTTGTTACACTTGTATAAGTGAGTTGATAGATCTGGTGAGTCATGTAAAATTCCAAACACATTATCACTCCGGTAGTTCTCAAAGGAGTAAACTACATGTTGTGGGCTAGAACAAGCAGAACAACTCTTTGTGGCCGTGGACTTTGGAGCCATATAGAAGGCATCCAAGTGAAGAAGGAAACCACAGAAGAGAACCAATGGTTCCAAGAGAACCAATGGTTCCAAGAGGATCAAAGTGTTCTTGGGCTACTCCACAACTCTCTAGAAGCGCTAATACTTGAAGCCTACTCCTATTGTGAAATGGCTAAGGAACTGTGGGATACTCTTAAGAATGTCTATGGTAATGTTTCCAATCTCACCCGTGTGTTTGAAGTAAAGAAGGCTATCAACAATCTCACCCAAGAAGACCTAGAGTTGACGACTCACTTTGGAAGGTTTAGATCACTTTGGGCAGAATTAGAGATGCTTAGGCCTATCTCAATAGATCAGGCAGTCATCAGGGAAAGGAGTGAACAAGACAAGGTCTTTAGCTTGCTACTTACCCTGAATCCATCCTACAATGATCTGATCAAGCATATCCTTAGAGCAGAGAAGTTACCAAGCTAAGAGGATGTGTGTTCTCAAGTTCAACTTGGGCAAGGATCGGCTGGACTCTTCAGTAGGAAAGGAGATATGGTCATGGCTCACAAGGTAGCATTCAGACATGATGATCGGAAGACCCTGGTGTGTGATCATTGCAAGAAGAGAGGTCATATCAAGGACAAGTGCTGGATCCTTCACCCACATCTCAAGCCGGCCAAGTTCCAAACAAAAGCTCAAGCACACTTTGCCGAGGAGAAAAGTGATCAAGGACAAGCTGGATCATCTAAGCAAGGAGAGGAGCTTGCTATGGTGACCTATAGCAATGATGTTGTGAGGAAGTCGGACTTGGAAGCGCTTATCAAGTCGATTGCCACCCTTACCCAAAGGGAATCGGTATCACTCATTTAGCTTCTTTACCTAATTAACCTAGTAAAACATTAGTAATTGATTCAGGGGCTTCACATCACATGATTAGTAATCCTAGACTCATTGGTAATGTTAAACAAGCTAGTGGTAATGTGATAATTGCAAATGGTGATAGCATTTCCGTAAGAGGAATAGGTGACTTGAAATTGTGTGATAAGAACGATAAAGCTTTCTTTATGCCTGATTTCACTTCTAACCTTGTATCAGTAAAGAGGGCAACGAATGATCTCAATTGTTATGCTATCTTTGGTCCCAATAGCTTTCATTTTCAGGATATTAAAAGTGGAAAGGTTATTGGAGAAGGAAACACTAAGGGAGACTTATACATTCTTGCAGATCCTTCATCTAACAACTCTTCATCTCTTTCTTTTAAATCTTGTTTTGCTTCAAGTTCTAGTACACTATGGCATGATAGATTAGGAAATCCACACTCTAGAGCCCTTGAAATAAGGTTACCTAATGTTGTCTTTGATAATTCGAGTTGTGAAGCTTGCATTCTAGGCAAACATTGTAAAACATTGTATATGTGGGTCATACTATTAACATCTAAGGACAAAGTAATTGATGCATTTATAAACTTCCAAGCTTATGTGACTAACCAGTTTAATGCAAAGATTAAGATACTTAGGTCGGACAATGGTGGAGAATACACAAGTCACAAGTTCAAAGATCACTTGAAAAAACATGGGATTCTACATCAAACCAGCTGTCCCTATACACCACAACAGAATGGAGTGGCCGATAGGAAGAATAGACATCTCATGGAAGTGGCAAGATCCGTGATGTTTTACAGCAGTGTCCCAAGAAGATTCTGGGGGGGATGCGGTCATGGCAGCATGCTATCTCATTAATAGGATACCTACACGGGTCCTTAATGGTATATCACCATTCGAGGTACTAAATAAAACAAAACCTTCACTTGATCACTTATGTGTTTTTGGGTGTGTATGTTTTATCTTAAGACTAGGTGAGCTAAGGGACAAGCTTGAGGCTAAGAGTACAAGAGGAATGTTCCTAGGATACTCCACTACTCAAAAGTCATACAAATGCTATGACTTCTCAAAGAACAGAACTGTTGTTTCAAGGCTAGTCAAATTTATTGAACACCAAGGGTACTATGAGAAGAAGGACTGGGAGAGCTTGAAAGATTTGGCAAGCTCACCAAAAGATAGAGCCGTAAGCCTCAGATACCTTCTAAGTCACCTTGGGAACAACCATGAAACTAGTAATACCAGGGAAGAAACTGAGAACATTCAACCAGAACCAGATTCCTTTGATAAGGAACAAGACCAAAATCAAGAGGAGGAGGCTGTTACTGGGGAAATAAGTCGGGAAATCCAAGATCATGGTTCTGAAAGAGAAGAAGAGGCTACTCAAGAAGAGGAACAAGAAGAGGAAACTTTGACTCAAGAAGAGGGTACTTAAGAAGAGGAACAAGAAGAGGAAACTTTGATTCATGAGGTGGAAGAAGAGGAGGCCCCTCCTCTTAGGAGAAGCGCAAGACAAAAGTTTGGTCCTGAGCATTGGAAGAAAATAAGGGTGTATTTCAATAATCAAGCTGTGGCACACCCTATTGAAGCCGTATTTTCACTTGACCTTTTGCCAATCGCTCATCAATCCTTCTTCGGAAAGATTAAAGCCCAATGGATTCCCCAGAGTTATGAGGAAGCAAAGGACAACAAACAATAGTTAGAAGCTGTAAAAGATGAAGTTGAGTCTATGGAGAGGAACCATACACGGGATGAGGTTAATCTTCCTGAGGGAAAGAAAGCTGTTAGCTCCAAATGGGTTTTCACTATCAAATACCTAAGAAGTGGAGATATTAAGAGGTATAAGGCCAGACTAGTTGCAAGAGATTCACACAAACATATGGAGATGACTACACAGACACCTTTGCTCCAGTAGCCAAACTCCACACGGTTAGAGTGGTTCTTTCCTTAGCAACAAATCTAGATTGGGAACTATGGCAAATGGATGTGAAGAATGCATTCTTACAAGGAGAACTTGCAGAAGAAGTATACATGACACCACCACCAGGTCTTGAAAGTTCCATTACTCTAGGAAAAGTCCTCAAACTTAGGAAGGCAATTTATGGGCTGAAGCAATCTCCAAGGGCATGGTACCACAAACTGAGCTCCACTCTTAAAGGAAGGGGCTTCAAAAGATCAGAATCCGACCATACTCTCTTCACTCTTCAAAGCTCCAAAGGGATCATTGTGGTCTTAGTCTATGTGGATGATCTTATCATTTCAGGCAATGATAAGGACGGTATTCAAAATACTAAAAATTTCCTTAAGACTATCTTTAATATTAAAGATCTTGGAGAACTAAAGTATTTCCTAGGGATTGAAATATGTCGTTCAGAGGATGGCCTATTTCTTTCACAAAGAAGTCCTATCAAAGATCTAGGCATTGAAACTACAAGTCCTATCATGATGCACAGTGATAACCAAGCCACCATCCACATAGCTAGTAACTCGGTGTTTCATGAGAGAACAAAATACATAGAGGTGGACTGCCACAAAGTAAGGGAGAAGATCGAAGGAGTGATCCTACCCTGTTATACAAGAAGTGAAGATCAACTAGCTGATATCTTCACCAAAGCTGCAAGTCTTAAGGTCTGCAACCACATATATGGCAAACTAGGACTTGTGGATCCTTCTCATCCTTGATCAGATCCTCTACACCCATGGACGTTATGCTCTTTTCCTCATCATAGGTTTTTTTCCCAAGTGGTTTTCCCTTATGATGAGGTTTTTACCAAGGTAACGCCTATGGGGTATCCAAGCTTAGCCTTTGTTACTGATGGCTAAACTTGAGGGGGAGTATTGATCAAACAAACCGAGTTATCCCTAAAAGATAAATGGAAGTTTTCCATTTATATTAAGTTTTCCATTTCTCTTGTATCAGCATATTCTCTTTGTACTATTTCCATTTATCTTAGGCGTGCAACTCAAGGATTTCCCTTAGCCTATAAAAGGGAAATCCCGCAGCCAATGTAATCAACTTAACCAAATAGTAATTCATTCTCTATGGCCGCCAAGGCCACCTTCTTCTAGTAACCCTTATTCTTAGAAATCTCTTACTCTCTTATGGTATCAGAGCGTGGTCCTTAATCCTTTATTCTTAATTCATTCTTAGTGGCCTTGGCGTTTCAATTCTTTTGTTTCAATATTTTCTAGAAACCTTTAGCCTAGTCTTTGGTGGGTTAAAGTTTCATCTCTGTCATTTTCTTGATATTCTTTCGTCGAAATTCTCTTAATACTTCTTGAAATCTTATCTTTGTTACACTTGTACAAGTGAGTTGATAGATCGGGTGAGTCATGGAAAATTCTAAACCCATTTTCACTCCGGTAGTTCTCAAAATAGTAAACTACTTGTTGTGGGCTAAAATAACCAAAACAACTCTTTGTGGCCGTGGACTTTGGAGCCATATAGAAGGCATCCAAGTGAAGAAGGAAACAACAGAAGAGAACCAATGGTTCCATGATGATCAAAGTGTTCTTGGGCTACTCCACAACTCTCTAGAAGCGCCAATACTTGAAGCCTACTCCTAATGTGAAACGGCTAAGGAACTGTGGGATACTCTTAAGAATGTCTATGGTAATGTTTCCAATCTCACCCGTGTGTTTGAAGTAAAGAAGGCTATCAACAATCTCAGCCAAGAAGACCTAGAGTTCACGACTCACTTTGGAATGTTTAGATCACTTTGAGCAGAATTGGAGATGCTTAGGCCTATCTCAATAGATCCGGCAGTCATCAAGGAAAGGAGTGAACAAAACAAGGTCTTTGGCTTGCTACTTACCCTGAATCCATCCTACAATGATCTGATCAAGCATATCCTTAGAGCAGAGAAGTTACCAAGGTTAGAGGATGTGTGTTCTCAAGTTCAACGTGAGCAAGGATCGGCTGGACTCTTCAGTAGGAAAGGACATATGGTCATGGCTCACATGGTAGCATTCAGACATGATGATCGGAAGTCCCTGGTGTGTGATCATTGCAAGAAGAGAGGTCATATCAAGGATAAGTGCTGGATCCTTCACCCACATCTCAAGCCGGCCAAGTTCCAAACAAAAGCTCAAGCACACTTTGCCGAGGAGATAAGTGATCAAGGACAAGCTGGATCATCTAAGCAAGGAGAGGAGCTTGCTATGGTCACCTATAGCAATGATGTTGTGAGGAAGTTGGACTTCGAAGCCCTTATCAAGTCGATTGCCACCCTTACCAAAGGGAATCCGGTATCACTCATTTAACTTCTTTACCTAATTCACCTAGTAAAACATTAGTAATTGATTCAGGGGCTTCACATCACATGATTAGTAATCCTAGACTCATTAGTAATGTTAAACCAGCTAGTGGTAATGTGATAATTGCAAATGGTGATAGAATTCCCGTAAGAGGAATAGGTGACTTGAAATTGTGTCATAAGAACTCTAAAACTTTCTTTATGCCTGATTTCACTTCTAACATTGTATCAGTAAAAAGGGCAACGATTGATCTCAATTGTTATGCTATCTTTGGTCCTAATAGTTTTCATTTTCAGGATATTAAAAGTGGAAAGGTTATTGGAGAAGGAAACACTAAGGGAGACATACATTCTTGAAGATCCTTCATCTAACAACTCTTCACCTCTTTCTTTTAAATCTTGTTTTGCTTCGAGTTCTAGTACACTATGGCATGCTAGATTAGGACATCCTTACTCTAGAGCCATTGAAATAATGTTACCTAAAGTTGTCTTTGATAATTCGAGTTGTGAAGCTTGCATCCTAGGCAAACATTGTAAAACTGTTTTTCCCAAGTCTTCAACAATATATGAACAATGCTTTGACCTAGTTCATTCTGATGTATGGACTTCACCTTCACTGTCTAGGGATAATAATAAGTACTATGTCACATTCATTGATGAAAAATCTAAGTATACGTGGGTCACACTATTACCATCTAAGGACAAAGTAATTGATGCATTTCTAAACTTCCAAGCATATGTGACTAACCTGTTTAATGCAAAGATTAAGATACTTAGGTCGGAAAATGGTGGAGAATACACAAGTCATAAGTTCATAGATCACTTGAAAAAACATGGGATTCTACATCAAACCAGCTGTCCCTATACACCACAACAGAATGGAGTGGCCGAGAGGAAGAATAGACATCCCATGGAAGTGGCAAGATCCATGATGTTTTACACCAATGTCCCAAGAAGATTCTGGGGGGATGCGGTCATGGCAGCATGCTATCTCATTAATAGGATACCTACACGGGTCCTTAATGATATATCACCATTCGAGGTACTAAATAAAACAAAATCTTCACTTGATCACTTACGTGTTTTTGGGTGTGTATGTTTTATCTTAAGACCAGGTGAGCTAAGAGACAAGCTTGAGGCTAAGAGTACAAGAGGAATGTTGCTAGGATACTCCACTACTCAAAAGGGGTACAAATGCTATGACTTCTCAAAGAACAAAACTGTTGTTTCAAGGGAAGTCAAATTTATTGAACACTAAGGGTACTATGAGAAGAAGGACTGGGAGAGCTTGAAAGATTTGGCAAGCTTACCCAATGATAGAGCCGCAAGCCTTAGATACCTTCTAAGTCACCTTGGGAACAACCATGAAACTAGTAATACCAGTGAAGATACCGAGAACATTCAACCAGAACCAGATTCCCTTGATAAGGATCAAGACCAAAATAAAGAGGAGGAGGCTATTACTGGGGAAATTGGTCAGGAAATCCAAGAACATGGGTCAGAAAGAGAAGAAGAGGCAACTCAAGAAGAGGAAACATTGATTCAAGAAGAGGAAGAAGAAGAGGAAACTTTGATTCATGAGGTGGAAGAAAAGGAGGCCCCTCCTCTTAGGAGAAGCACAAGACAAAAGTTTGGTCCTGAGCATTGGAAGAAAACAAGAGTGTATTTCAATAATCAAGCTGTGGCACACCTTATTCAAGCCGTATGTTCACTTGACCTTTTGCCAATCGCTCATCAAGCCTTCTTAGGAAAGATTGAAGCCCAATGGATTGCCCAGAGTTATGAGGAAGCAAAGGACAACAAACAATGGTTAGAAGCTGTAAAAGATGAAGTTGAGGCTATGGAGAGGAACCATACATGGGATGAGGTTAATCTTCCTCAAGGAAAGAAAGCTGTTAGCTCCAAATGGGTTTTCACTATCAAATACCTAAGCAATGGAGATATTGAGAGGTATAAGGCTAGACTAGTTGCACGGGGATTCACACAAACATATGGAGATGACTACACGGACACCTTTGCTCCAGTAGCCAAACTCCACACGGTTAGAGTGGTTTCCACCAGGTCTTGAAAGTTCCATTACTTTAGGAAAAGTCCTCAAACTTAGGAAGGCAATTTATGGGCTGAAGCAATCTCCAAGGGCATGGTACCACAAACTGAGCTCCACTCTTAAAGGAGGGGCTTCAAAAGATCAGAATCCGACCATACTCTCTTCACTCTTCAAAGCTCCAAAGGGATCATTGTGGTCTTAGTCTATGTGGATGATCATATCATTTCAGGCAATGATAAGGACGGTATTCAAAACACTAAAACTTTCCTTAAGACTATCTTTGATATTAAAGATCTTGGAGAACTAAACTATTTCCTAGGGATTGAAATATGTCGTCAGAGGATGGCCTATTTCTTTCACAAAGAAAATATACTCTTGATTTGTTAAATGAGACAGGAAAGCTTGGAGCAAAGCCAGCTAAAACGCCCCCTGAAGATGGCTACAAGGTTAAGCGAAAGGGGGAGAACATGGAAGGAAAAGATCATGACCCATCAGAGAAGCCTATGCTGATCCACTTCAATATAGGCGATTAGTAGGTAAGCTCATCTACTTGACTATCAACAGACCTGATTTGTGTTTTGCTGTGAACCAGGTGAGTGAACACATGCAAACACCCACCATATATCATTGGGAGATGGTGGAATGGATCTTGAGGTATCTCAAAGGGAGTCCAGGGCAAGGCATATGGATGGGAAAGAATGGAAATGCTGAGAATGTTGGCTATTGTGATGCGGACTATGCTGGTGATACAAAGGATAGGAAATCAACCATAGGCTATTGCACATTTATTGGTGGAAACTTGGTTACATGGAAGTCTAAGAAGCAGAAAGTAGTGTCATGCTCTAGTGCTGAATCAGAATATAGGGCAATGAGGAAGCTCACAAATGAACTGGTTTGGCTTATAGCACTGCTCAAAGATCTAGGCATTGAAACTACATGTCCTATCATGATGCACTGTGACAACCAAGCCGCCATCCACATAGCTAGTAACTCGGTGTTTCATGAGAGAACAAAACACATAGAGGTGGACTGCTCAAAGATCTACGAAATCTCTTAATCTCTTAATTTTTTAGGCATAAGTTACAGCCGCAGTGTACTTTGGACTTGGTCTAAACAAATGAATAGTGAAAAGATTGGGATTAAGCCACTTTGGGAACTTTGTTTAGAGAAGATGCATACTATATTAAGGTGGAGAAGCAATCCAACGTAACTAAGAAGCATTATCCCTAACCATGAAAGGCTAGAGAACCATTGAATCTTGAGGAAGTTTTCGGGACTGAGGATAGGAGTAGTACCAAGACGAGTTTGTTCCAGTCTTAAACAACAACTATGGATGCTCATATGATGAAGCAATGCTTTGAGTTACTATCTCTATGGATGTTTAGTACGCATAAGTTACAGCCGCAGTTTGCTTTGGACTTGGTCTAAACGAATGAATAGGGAAAACGTTTGGGCTTAAACCACTTTGGACACTTTTTTATGAGAAGATGGCATGCTATATTACGGTGGAAAAGCAATCCAAAGTAACTAAGAAGCATTATCCAAAACCATGAATGGCTAGAGATCCATTGAATTTTGAGGAAGTTTTCGAGACTGAAAAATAGTAGTACCAAGACGAGTTAGTTCAAGGCTTAAAAACACCTATGGATGCTTATATGATGAATCAATGCTTTGAGTTACTACCTCTGTGGATGTTTAGTACCCATAAGTTACAGCCACAGTGTGCTTTGGACTTGGTCTAAACGAATGAATAGTGAAAAAGCTTGGGCTTAAGCCACTTTGGATACTTTTTTATGAGAAGATGCATGCTATATTAAGGTCGAGAAGCAATCCAACGTAACTAAGAAGCATTATCCATAACCTTGAATGGCTAGAGAACCATTGAATCTTGAGGAACTTTTCAGGACTTAAGATAGTAGTACCAAGATGAGTTAGTTCAAGGCTTAAACAACACCTATGGATGCTTATATGATGAAGCAATGCTTTGAGTTACTACCTCTATGGAAGTTTATTACCCATAAGTGAAAAGCTTGGGCTTAAGCCACTTTGTACATTTTGTAATGAGAAGATGCATGCTATATTAAGGTGGAGATGCAATCCAATGTAACTAAGAAGCATTATCCATAACCATGAAAGGCTAGAGAACCATTGAATCTTGAGAAAGTTTTCGGGACTGAAGATAGGAGTAGAGCCAAGACGAGTTAGTTCAAGGCTTAAACAACACTTATGGATGCTTATATGATGAAGCAATGCTTTGAGTTACTACCACTATGGATGTTTAGTAGGCATAAGTTACAACAGCAGTGTGCTTCGGACTTGGTTTAAACGAATGAACAGGGAAAAAGCTTGGGCTTAGGCCCCTTTGGACACTTTGTTTTGAGAATATGCATGCTATATTAAGGTGGAGAAGCAATCCAACATAACTAAAAAGCATTATCCATAACCATGAAATGCTAGAGAACCATTGAATCTTGAGGAAGTTTTCGGGACTGAATATAGGAGTAGTACCGAGACGAGTTTGTTCAAGGCTTAAACAACATCTATGGATGCTTATACGATTAAGCAATGCTTTGAGTTTCTACCTCTATGGATGTTTAGGACCCATAGGTGTTGAGAATGGCGAAATAAATAAGGAAGAACTAAGAAGTAATAAAGGAAAGCTAGTTAAGGAAGCTGTTGAGAACAAACTAGTTATGGTTGGAAGTGAACTAGAAGATCAACTAAGATAAAGAGAACAAGCAAGTTGCAGCATGGGCGATAGCATGGGCGGTCAGACACAAGGAATGGGCGCAGCAGGAATAGTGGATGCACAGGAGGTAACTTTATGTGCTAACTCGGGTTACTCACCCCGAGTTAGCCAACTCGAGTTACTCCCTTCCTCTTCCTCACTCGATTTCAATACTTGTATAAATGTAGTTGTAATATCTTGAATAATATATGAAAAAACATTCAGCTTGAAACTCCATCTTAAAACACATAATCTCTTGAATTTCAACATGGTATCAAAGCAAGTTTAAAGATCCAAACTATATCTTTAAACATTCAAGTTGTTGCCGCCTCATAAAAACTATCTATTCTTCATACTCTATTCTATTGTTGTATTCTCTGGACGAATCTAATGGAGATGCAAAAGCAAATCATTCTACTGGTGGTTCTCAATGGAAACAACTACTTGTTGTGGTCAAGGACTACAACAACGGCCTTGAAGAGTCATGGACTATGGAGTTATGTAGAAGCTCCAGAAGAAGCTGTTGGAGAAGAAACAGCACATGAAGGTGCTGGGTCTGGTGGTGACGGCATAAGGAAACAAAAGTGGGAGCAAGAGGACCAACAGGTCTTAGCGGTGCTTCAAGGCTCTCTTGAGCCATCAATTCTTGCTGCATACTCTTACTCTGAAACAGCAAAGGAGTTATGGGAGACACTCAAGGGAGTGTATGGGAATTTGTCCAATATTTCCAGGATTTTTGAAGTGAAAAAGCCTTAAATGATCTTCAACAGGAAGAGAAGACATTTAAGGATCTGTTTGGGGTCTATAGAGGGTTGTGGGAAGAACTTGAAATACTGAGGCCACCAACCAATGATCCTAAGGAACTGGGTGAGAGGAGAGAACAAGACCATGTGTTTGGGCTGCTACTCACGCTCAATGACTCATACAAGGGACTTATTCGACATATCCTGCGGTTTGACAAGTTACCAACCTTAAATGATGTATGTCAACAAATCCAGAAGGAGGAAGGGTCTAGAAGTCTTTTCAATCCCCCGGTGAGATAGCGCATGTAGCACAAAGGAACCAATTCTATGGAGAAAGGAGGGTTCTTGAGTGTGAACACTGCAGAATGAAAGGGCATACAAGATACAAGTGCTGGACTCTTCACCCACACTTGAAACCAGTGAGGCTGAGAAAGAGCGGTCAAGGGCCAAGGAACTTTGCTGGGGAAGAAAGTGCTGAGAATGATGCCTTGCTGAAGAAGTCTGATCTGGAGGCCCTCATCAAGGGTATCTTCAAGCTTGCCGAATCAGGTAAGAAGTTCTTTGTCACTGAAACTAGTGACGAGTTAATTGTGGACTCTGGAGCTAGTCATCACATGATTAGTAATGGCAAACTGTTAACTAACATGAAACCATATAAGGGAAATGTTAGAATTACAAATGGGAAGGAGGTTCCAATAGAAGGAATTGGAGACCTAGAGATATTTAGAAAAAACACTAAAGCCTTATATGTTCCAGAGTTTACCTCTAATCTATTGTCAGTTCACAAAACAACTAATGACTTGGATTGCAAGGTTATATTTGGGTCTGACCTGGTTGAGTTTCAGGATAATAAGACCAAGGAAGTGGTTGGAACAGGAGGAGTGAAAGATGGTCTCTATTTACTAAATAAAGAGGAAGACAATGGAGTAAAGTCATTTGCGGTTAGTTTGGTTGGTACAAGCCCTTTATGCCACTCACGGCTTGGTCATCCAAGCCACGAGGTGCTGAGCATGGTCTTGCCCAACCTCACCCTACCAGATAAAGAGTGTGAAACTTGCATATTAGGAAAACATTGTAGAAAGGCGTTTTCAGAATCAACAACTTCATATAGGAAGTGTTTTGATTTGGTTCACTCTGATGTGTGGACAGCCCCATGTATTTCTAAGGATCAATATAAATATTTTGTATCTTTTATTGATAAAAATCAAAGTATACATGGGTAACACTAATGAGTTGTAAAAGCCAAGTGTTTGAATCTTTTCAGAAAATCTTCAAATATGTGCTTAATCAGTTTGGGGTAAAGATCAAGACTCTTAGAAGTGACAATGGTGGGGAGTATATAAGCAATCAATTCAAGAAGATGTTGGATTACAATGGGATAATATACCAGACTTCTTGCGCATATACTCCACAACAAAATGAGGTGTCGGAGAGGAAGAACCGGCACCTACTGGAAGTGGCT
The DNA here is from genome assembly GCA_963854855.1 of Nasturtium officinale. Lineage (NCBI taxonomy): Eukaryota > Viridiplantae > Streptophyta > Magnoliopsida > Brassicales > Brassicaceae > Nasturtium > Nasturtium officinale. The sequence goes on along the minus strand of OY978504.1, from coordinate 10,160,183 downwards.
AGAAGCATGATGTTTGATAGAGGCATCCCTAAGAGGTTCTGGGGAGATGCATTGATGACAGCATGCTATGTAATCAACCGCCTACCAACTGAAAGTCTAGGAAACAAGTCTCCATTTGAAGTTTTGAAAGGGATAAAAATAAGAATTAATAACCTAAGAGTTTTTGGGTGTAAATGCTATGTATTCATCTCTGAAGCGCAAAGGAGCAAACTAGTGCCCAAGAGTGTCAAGTGTATCTTTGTGGTATACTCAACTTCTCAAAAGGGATACAAATGCTTTCATCCAGAGACCAGAAGGATATATGTTTCTAGAGAAGTACAGTTTGATGAGAAAAATGGGTACTTGATAAACAGGTTTTTGACTCTATTAGATCAATTCCCCAAATCTTGTCATTGTAGCATTTGAGGTGTCAATCCATAATGGGAAAGATGCAATCAAAAAGGATATGATCAGGTTGTTCTAAGTCAAGCTAAATGATGTTTGGTTTTGATGTAACAGGTATGAAATAGCAAATGAAAGCAAATGAGAAGTGCAAATGAGATTAACAAGCAGAATGACAAATAGGATTGCTGGGGGTTTTGGTAAGATCTAGGGTTCAATCTATCCTAAAATGATGCTTTCTTAAACTACATATTCAAGCTATTCTCTAGACAATGATATTCTTAACAAGCTAAACCCACTCTCATGGTGATTAACCTCAACCCTTAGAAACTTCCTAATCTTGACTCTCATCAATAAAACATAACTAAGATAGGCTAGGATGAACAAATCTCTGGAATTAGGATGATCAGATATTCATTGAACACCCTTTGAGTGGTGAATGTCTGTGATCATATTTCAATTGCTCAGAAAGGAACAAGCATTAAGAACCCTAACCCAGAAGAGAAATGGAAGTATTAAAGCATTAGCAACATCAAAGAGAGGAAATCTAACCCAGATCTACCATTTTCCCCAAGAACCCTAAATTTCTCTACTCAGATGAAGAACACAGAACAAAATGCAAAAACCCAGAAAATGAAATAAACTTCATAATCATAAACAGATAGAGTAGATAAACAAGATTGCAGAATAAACAAAATGCAAATTCGTAATGAAAATGGGTAGATCTAAGGATCTAAAAACCCAGAAAAGTTAAGAACAATAAAAAGTGCTTAGATGAAATGTAAACAAAGATAAACCTAAACAGACTTGGCCGAAAATGACCTAGAGTTAAGTATTTATAGAGAAGGATTAACTCTCTAAGTAAAAGTAATTAAGAAAAGTTAAAATGGTAAAAACGGGGCAGGACTCGGGATGCTTGATCGAGTGGTGATCTCTAGTAGGAACATTTCTTCAAAGGGGAGAACTTGACTCGAGATGTTTGATCGAGTGGACCAAATATGTCATCTTGATGTCTTGATACCGAGTGATGCATTCCAAGTGGCTCCTGAAATCCTTGCTTTGCCTTCAAACTCGGGATGAAACCGAGTAATGCATCCCGAGTGGCTTCCTTGGTCTCTGACTCAGGTTGAAACCGAGTGTCTTAGTCTAGTTGCTCCACTCCCATTCCCAAAAGCTCCATAAACCTCCCTAAGTACCTGATGATCATCCAATATGCAATGCAAATGCAACATCTAATGCAAATCCTAAATAAATGCAATAAGTATGCAAGATGGACAGAAAACTAATAGGAATGACAATAAAAATAGCAAAATATAGAGGATTAAGTATGCTAAAAACATGCAAATATCATGCTTATCAATTCCCCCAAACTTAGTCTATGCTTGCCCTCAAGAAAACATATAAATCAATATGATGAGAAAGGTTTGAAAGTGGGAAATCAGAACCAAATCAAGCTGAAAGTAACAAGTGAGTTTTACTTTAAAATATTTTTCAATACTGTTCTTGACAATGACTAGCAACAGAGAAAACTTAGACAAGCATTCAAATTATTCAAATCCCTTTAAAATTCATTAATTGGTAACCATGAATCAAATTTATGCAAAGATCATTGAATCTTAATTAGCTAAGGACATAGGCTGAGAGACAAAGATGGTCCCTTCAAAAGTTTTGTCAAATCAGAACAGGGATCTCTCAGGAAATGATTGAGCTTTAGAAGAATGCTAAAGGTCAGGGCCAACCTATGCATATAAGGACAGATTCTCATCTACCCAAATAGCTAACAAATGGACTTAAACCTATCATCTAATCCCAGAAAGCATCCTAAATCTACCCTTTAGGCTTTCTTTTGCCTCTGATTCTTCTTTTACTAAGGCTTTTCTTTTTGATTTCAAGTTCTAAAGAGTTGTTTACTTTCTTATTGATCTAGCGGATTGGTTTTTCTTTCTTTCTGTTTTTCTAAGGCTCTTAAATTTTTCTTTTCTTTTCTTTTTCTGAGCCTATATCTTTTTATTTTCTTTTCAAACTCTTCCAAATCCTTTACTAGACATTTTCTTCTGTTTTTTTGTATAACTCCCAACTCCCTGAACGATTCTTTTATAGCCTTTTTATTTTCTTTCTTTCTCGAAATCCTAAGGTGTACATCAGACTCGGATTGCAAACTCGAGGTGATGAAATCGAGTTACACAACCCGAAAACACCAAATCCTAACCAAATCCCAAAAATGAGAATCCCACTAGTCCTAACTGATCCAAAAGGTGTGAACCAGACTATATGAGATCCTATCCTTGTCAGCTCCAACCTAACACGTTCTAACAAAGCTCAATTAGGCAGAAAAGGCCTCACGATCACAAAGAGAGTAATAATGGCTTGAAAGAAGGTTAAGGTTAAGGGAATGGATTTTTTTTACTGTTCCAAAGATGGGAATCAGCTACTTGGGTTAACAAAGGGTGGTAGACATCATAAGATAACCCAAGTATGTATTGATCAAACAAACCGAGTTACCCCCATAAGATAAATGGAAGTTTTCCATTTATACTAAGTTTTCCATTTCTCTTGTATCAGCATATTCTCTTTGTACTATTTCCATTTATCTTAGGCATGCAACTCAAGGATTTCCCTTAGCCTATAAAAGGGAAATCCCGCAGCCAATGTAATCAACTTAACCTAATAGTAATCCATTCTCTATGGCCGCCAAGGCCACCTTCTTCTAGTAACCCTTATTCTACGAAATCTCTTAATCTCTTATGGTATCAGAGCGTGGTCCTTAATCCTTTATTCTTAATTCATTCTTAGTGGCCTTGGCGTTTCAATTCTTTTGTTTCAATATTTTCTAGAACCCTTTAGCCTAGTCTTTGGCGGGTTAAAGTTTCATCTCTGTCATTTTCTTGATATTCTTTCGTCCAAATTCTCTTAATACTTCTTGAAATCTTATCTTTGTTACACTTGTACAAGTGAGTTGATAGATCTGGTGAGTCATTGAAAATTCCAAACCCATTATCACTCTGATAGTTCTCAAAGGAGTAAACTACTTGTTGTGGGCTAGAACAAGCAGAACAACTCTTTGTGGCTGTGGACTTGATCACTTACGTGTTTTTGGGTGTGTATGTTTTATCTTAAGACCAGGTGAGCTACGGGACAAGCTTGAGGCTAAGAGTACAAGAGGAATCTTCCAAGGATACTCCACTACTCAAAAGGGGTACAAATGCTATGACTTCTCAAAGAACAGAACTGTTGCTTCAAGGGTAATCAATTTATTGAACACCAAGGGTACTATTAGAAGAAGGACTGGGAGAGCTTGAAAGATTTGGCAAGCTCACCAAATGATAGAGCCGCAAGCCTCAGATACCTTCTAAGTCACCTTGGGAACAACCATGAAACTAGTAATACCAGGGAAGAAACCGAGAACATTCAGCCAGAACCAGATTCCCTTGATAAGGAACAAGACCAAAATCAAGAGGAGGAGGCTGTTACTGGGGAAATAGGTCGGGAAATCCATGATCATGGGTCAGAAAGAGAAGAAGAGGCTACTCAAGAAGAGGAACAAGAAGAGGAAACTTTGATTCAAGAAGAGGCTACACAAGAAGAGGAACAAGAAGAGGAAACTTTGATTGATGAGGTGGAAGAAGAGGAGGCCCCTCCTCTTAGGAGAAGCACAAGACAAAAGTTTGGTCCTGAACATTGGAAGTAAACATGAGTGTATTTCAATAATCAAGCTGTGGCACACCCTATTCAAGCCTTATGTTCACTTGATCTTTGGCCAATCGCTCATCAAGCCTTCTTAGGAAAGATTGAAGCCCAATGGATTTCCCAGAGTTATGAGGAAGCAAAGGACACCAAACAATGGTTAGAAGCTGTAAAAGATGAAGTTGAGGCTATGGAGAGGAACCATACATGGGATGAGGTTAATCTTCCTCAGGGAAAGAAAGCTGTTAGCTCCAAATGGGTTTTCACTATCAAATACCTAAGCAATGGAGATATTGAGAGGTATAAGGCTAGACTAGTTGCAAGGGGATTCAAACAAAAATATGGAGATGACTACACGGACACCTTTGCTCCAGTAGCCAAACTCCACATGGTTAGAGTGGTTCTTTCCTTAGCAACAAATCTAGATTAGGAGCTATGGCAAATGGACGTGAAGAATGCTTTCTTACAAGGAGAACTTGCAGAAGAAGTATACATGACACCACCACCAGGTCTTGAAAGTTCCATTACTCCAGGAAAAGTCCTTAAACTTAGGAAGGCAGTTATGGGCTGAAGCAATCTCCAAGGGCATGGTACCACAAACTGTGCTCCACTCTTAAAGGAAGGGGCTTCAAAAGATCAGAATCCGACCATACTCTCTTCACTCTTCAAAGCTCCAAAGGGATCATTGTGGTCTTAGTCTATGTGGATGATCTTATCATTTCAGGCAATGATAAGGACGGTATTTAAAACACTAAAACTTTCCTTAAGACTATCTTTGATATTAAAGATCTTGGAGAACTAAAGTATTTCCTAGGGATTGAAATATGTCGTTCAGAGGATGGCCTATTTCTTTCACAAAGAAAATATAATCTTGATTTGTTAAATGAGACAGGAAAGCTTGGAGCAAAGCCAGCTAAAACGCCACTTGAAGATGGCTACAAGGTCAAGCGAAAGAGGGAGAACATGGAAGGAGAAGATCATGACCCATCAGATAAGCCCTATGCTGATCCACTTCAATATAGGCGATTAGTAGGTAAGCTCATCTACTTGACTATCACCATACCCGATTTGTGTTTTGCTGTGAACCAGGTGAGTCAACACATGGAAACACCCACCATATATCATTGGAAGATGGTGGAACGTATCTTGAGGCATCTCAAAGGGAGTCCAGGGCAAGGCATATGGATGGGAAAGAATGGAAATGCTGAGATTGTTGGCTATTGTGATGCGGACTATGCTGGTGATACAAAGGATAGGAAATCAACCACATGCTATTGCACATTTATTGGTGGAAACTTGGTTACATGGAAGTCTAAGAAGCAGAAAGTAGTGTCATGCCCTAGTGCTGAATCAGAATATAGGGCAATGAGGAAGCTCACAAATGAACTGGGTTGGCTTAAAAAACTGCTCAAAGATCTAGGCATTGAAACTACAAGTCCTATCATGATGCACTGTGACAACCAAGCTGCCATCCACATAGCTAGTAACTCGGTGTTTCATGAGAGAACAAAACACATAGAGGTGGACTGCCACAAAGTTAGGGAGAAGATCGAAGGAGTGATCCTACCCTGTTATACAAGAAGTGAAGATCAACTAGCTGATATCTTCACCAAAGCTGCAAGTCTTAAGGTCTGCAACCACATATATGGCAAACTAGGACTTGTGGATCCTTCTCATCCTTGATCAGATCCTCTACACCCATGGACGTTATGCTCTTTTCCTCATCATAGGTTTTTTTTCCCAAGTGGTTTTCCCTTATGATGAGGTTTTTACCGAGGTAACGCCTATGGGGTATCCAAGCTTAGCCTTTGTTACCGACGGCTAAACTTGAGGGGGAGTATTGATCAAACAAACCGAGTTGCCCCCATAAGATAAATGGAAGTTTTCCATTTATACTAAGTTTTCCATTTCTCTTGTATCAGCATATTCTCTTTGTACTATTTCCATTTATCTTAGGCGTGCAACTCAAGGATTTCCCTTAGCCTATAAAAGGAAAATTCTGCAGCCAATGTAATCAACTTAACCTAATAGTAATTCATTCTCTAGGGCCGCCAAGGCCACTTTCTTCTAGTAACCCTTATTCTACAAAATCTCTTAATCTCTTAGTATGTGTATGGTGTCCACGAGATCAATTCATAATGCATTAACATGATAATTTATAGTCCAGATTAGGTTCTACTAGAAAGGGATATGAATTTCAAATCTGAGCATGTTTTCAGTCTAATCTAGATGTAAAGTTAAGCAATTGGAGCATGGTTCTATCTTAACTTCAAACTTCACTTATTCATTAAGCAAGTTTACAAGGTATTTTCATCATTTTTATCTATGCAATGTAGCATTCCTAAATGAAAATACTAGACTCAATCCTATAATGCAAATGCAACTACATGAACACTCTGTTTTTGTGGAATGGATTTTCAAATATTTTTTTAAATTTTTAGGTTTTTTTCTATGCCTTTAATGATATATGTATGCAGACTCAAGGATGAATCTTTTTTGAAAATAAGATTCAAAGTAAACTAGTTAAATACTCCCTAGATACTCCCCCAAACTTAAATCACACAGTCCCTTGTGTGATAAAGAGGCTGGAAAAGAACCTAGGGTCAAACATAAACAAATAATCCAAAAAATGCATGATATATACAATGGAAGATTAGAGTGTACCTCAGGGCTTTGAAAAGTAGGATGAGACGGCTGCATCCTGTTGAAATTATAAGTTTAAAGAGATTGAAGAATGTTTAGAGACTAAGAGTGAGAATAGCAAGAGATTATGAAAGTTTGTATGTATTTTATTCTCTTAGTCTTACAAATCTTTACAAGAGGTTACACATATATTTATAGACATTTGAATGAGAGGAGGTGCAGAAGAAGAGAGGAATGGCGTGAAGAAGGAAGAGGAGAAGAGAGGTTTTGCGTGAAGAAGAGAGGAGGGAGCAGCTCACCTACTCCAACAGTATTGCACTCCATGCCTCTCTCTGGCGCCCCATGCTTGTGCCCATGCCTCTCCTTGCTTCCTTACTTAGTTTAGTTAGTTCATCTAGTTGAGATCCAACAACTTCCTTTTCTTCTAGTTCCTTCTTAACTTGTTCTCTTCCTAGTTCCTTTTCAACCAGTTTTCTCCTTTTCCCTCCTCTTTTGTTTGAATTCTTCTTCTTGAGATCACATATTTCAACACTCCCCCTCAAGATTGGTCGGTGGAGATCCTTAAGACCGATCTTGCCATGAATGTGATCACAAGTAATAGTTGAAGTTGCCTTAGTGAAGATATCAGCTAATTGATCCTTGCTTGCTACAAAGGCGGTTTTGATAATTCCTTCTTGTATCTTCCCTCTCACAAAATGGCAATCAACTTCTATGTGCTTGGTTCTTTCATGAAATACCGGATTTGATGCTATATGCATTGCAGCTTGATTATCACAATACAACAGCATTTCTTCATCTCCCTGGATTCCAAGGTCTTTTAGAAGCGCTTTTATCCATATCAACTCCTTTGTCAATTCTTTCATGGCTCTGTACTCTGCTTCAGCACTTGATAAGGCTATGACCTTCTGTTTTTTGCTCCTCCAGGTTACTAGATTTCCTCCCACAAATGTGCAAAAACCAGATGTGGACTTTCTATCCTTTTTGTCTCCAGCCCAATCCGCATCACAATAACCTTGGACCTTTGTGTTCCCATTAACATGCATCCATACACCTTTTCCAGGGCTATTCTTTAGGTACCTTAGCAACCTCTCAATCATGTTCCAATGTTGTGAGGTTGGCTTTTGCATATGCTGGCTCACACGGTTTACTGCAAAGCAGATGTCAGGTCTTGTAATGGTAAGATAGATAAGTTTGCCCACCATCCTTTGGTATCTTTTAATGTTCTCCAAAGGCTCCCCCTCAGACTATCTTGGTATCCTTCTTCTATTGGAGTTTTGGCCGGCTTGGATCCTAACTTCCCGGTTTCTTCCAAGAGATCCAGCACATATTTCCTTTGAGATATGAACATTCCATCTCCAAATCGTGTCATCTCAATCCCTAGGAAGTACTTGAGCTCCCCTAGATCCTTTATATCAAAGTCGGCCTTCAAGAGTCCCTTGATTTGATCTACTCCATCTTTGTCACTTCCTGTGATGATTAGATCATCAACATAAATCAAGACTACCACTACTCCTCCTTCACTTTGTCTTGTGAATAGAGTATGATCCGCTTCAGATTTTATGAACTCCTTCTTCAAGAGACAAGCACTTAGCCTTTGGTACCATGCTCTTGGAGATTGCTTCAGCCCATAGATTGCTTTCTTCAATCTACACACTTTGTTGCCTCCATTATGATACCCTAGGGGTGGATCCATATATACTTCTTCTTCCAAATCCCCCTGCAAGAAGGCATTCTTGACGTCCATTTGCCATAAGTCCCATTCCAAGTTTACAGCTACCGAGATTAGAATTCTTATGGAATGAAGCTTAGCCACTGGAGCAAATGTTTCAGTATAGTCCTCCCCATAGACTTGAGTATATCCTTTTGCTACCAGCCTTGCTTTGTACCTTTCTATTTCCCCATCAGTTGTGTATTTAATTGTATACACCCATCTACTCCCAACCGACTTCTTATCCTTTGGTAAGTCGGTTAAGTACCAAGTATTATTCCTTTCCATGGACTTCATTTCCTCTTCCATGGCTTTCACCCATACTTCACTCTCACATGCTTCTTCATATGAGCTAGGAATGTATTCCTTGCTGATTTTTGTGAGAAACACTTCATGCTCCATGGGTAATGTCGCCAAGGAACAGAAATGCTCAATGGGATATGTGATAATACTAGTTTGAGTGTGATCTCCTCCTTGTGATATGAGAGTGCTGTCGCCAATAGGATCGAGATCTAAGCTCGCCGTACGCTCAGGACACTCTCTTATCACACAAGGAAAAATACTCGTACTAGACTCTCCTTGGAGCATAGCAGAATTGTTATAGCCATAAAAGACACGTTGTCGCCTCTGTCTTGTACTTCTTCTTAGAGGTATGGTTGGCTCCTGTCCTTCTTCAGCATCCGCTCCCTCTTCATCCAAATTCTGATCCACTTCCTCATGTGCATTATCCGCACTATCTTGCTCTATGAAGTTCTCAGATGTTTCTTCTTGTACTTCTTCACATAGGCTTGGCGTTTCATCAAACACCATCCAGTCCATGGATGAATAGATCATTCCTTTAGAAGCATCATGATCCTTAGCCCCATAGAAACTCTCTTGTTCATTAAACCTTACTTCTCTAGACACATACACTCTTCTTGTTTCCGGATTGTAGACCTTGTAGCCCTTTTGTGTTGGTGAATATCCAATGAACACACACCTCATGCTTCGAGGTTCAAGTTTGCTTCTGTGTCCTTCTGGTAAAAACATGAAGCATGTGCATCCAAACGTTTTGATATGATTTAAGCTTGGTTTCTTCTTGTACAACACTTCAAATGGGGACTTATCATCCAGATTTTTGGTTGGAAGTCGGTTGATTAAGTAGCTTGATGTCATTACGGCATCTCCCCAATGGAACTTTGGTACTCTTTTGGCAATCATGAGAGTCCTTGCTACTTCCATTAGGTGTCTATTCTTCCTTTCAGCTATCCCGTTCTGCTGAGGAGTGTATGCACACGATGTTTGATGAATGATGCCAAAGTTGTTGAGCAACTCTTTGAATCGTTTACTCACATATTCACCTCCATTATCACTACGCAATACTTTGATCTTTGTTTTGAATTGGGTAGAGATATAGTTAATGAAGTTGGTGAAGGCTTCATACACTTGATCTTTGGTATGTAGAAGAGTGATCCATGTATATCTTGAGTAGTCATCAATGAATGAAACAAAATATTTATATTGATCTCTTGAATTACATGGTGAGGTCCATACATCCGAGTGTACAATGCCAAACGCTTCATCACAAGTTGTAGATGAAGTAGGAAAAGCTTGTCTACAATGCTTCCCTAGTACACACGCCTCACACACTACTTCTTCTTGGATGAGATTGGGTAAGACCATCTTGAGGACTGCTGAACTTGGATGTCCTAGCCTTCCATGCCATAATGGGCTATCTTCAATCTCTTTCCTCCCAAAAAACTTTGCATCTGCCTTCATTCCAAGAGTCATTGGTTCCTCTTGTTTATTTGATTCCAAGATATACACACCATCTTCTACCTTCCCTTCTCCGAGCACATGGTTTGTTTTAGGGTCCTGAAACTTAACAAAGTCAGTCCCAAACACAGCCACACACTCCAAATCCTTTGTAGCTTTATTAACGGATAAAAGATTAGATGAGAAGTTAGGCATGTATAATGCTTTTGTTTCCCTTTTAAAAAGCTCTAACTCTCCTATCCCTTTAATTGGAACTGAGCTTCCATTGGCTACTTGTACACTTCCATGGCATGGTTCAAGATTCTTTAACATATCTTGATCCTTGATCATGTGATGAGAAGCCCCTGAATCCACAATGATTCTAGTCTTCTTTATGGATGTTTTAGAGCTGAAAAAACTCTTACCCGAATCTGTGAGTTTGGCTAGGCTCTTGATGAGAGCTTCAAACTCAGACCTTCTAACCAGTTCTTCAACAGGTTGTGCAATTCCCGTGAAGGCTCTAGGTCCATTCCCATTCTCCCTTAGCCGCTTAGGCCTCAAGTGTGGATGGAGAGTCCAACACTTCTCCTTAGTGTGTCCTTTCATCTTGCAATGCTCACACTCCAACGTCCTCTTGTCTCCAAATGTGAGATTCTTTCTTGCAAGATGTGCAGCTTCACTTGGTGCACGAAACAGGTCTCTAGACCCTTCTTCCCTTTGTATCATACCGCATACTTCCGCTAGACTTGGCAGATTCTCAAATCGAAGTATATGCTTGATAAGATCCTTGTATGATGCATTGAGTGCCAAGAGAAGCCCAAACACTTGATCTTGGTCACGCCTTTCTCCTAACTCCTTGGGGTCTATAGTGTGTGGCCTCAAGATCTCCAACTCGGCCCATAAGCTTCTATACTCCCCAAACATTTCCTTGAATGACTTTTCCTCTTGTTGGAGCTCATTCAATGCCCTTTTCACCTCAAATATCCTTGATATGTTTGAGATGTTTCCATAAACTCCTTTGAGTATATCCCAAAGTTCCTTGGCGGTATCCGCATATGAGTAAGCCGCCAAGATAGTTGGTTCTAGTGAGCTTAGGAGAAGAGAAAGAGTGTATTGTTCTTCTTGCTCTTCCTTAGCTTCCTCCTTCTCATTTCTCACCGCCGCTTCTGTTCCTTCTTTTGGCTCAACATATTGCCAAAGTCCTCGGCCTCTAAGAGTAGTTTTGGTGGTTTTTGCCCAAAGGAGATAGTTGTTTCCCTTGAGCATAACCGAGATTGTTACCCTATTAGTCTCCATTTTCTAGTAATAATACACAATCTTAGTCCTTTCACAACTTGAAGATCCTATGATCTCAAGGATATTAATCTCAGAGTGAATAGAACTAAGGAAGGTGTATTGTTATAGATTAGAAGCCTTGTAGAGTATTAGAGGAATCAAGAAGAGAATAAGCGGTTTAGTAGATAACCTGCTCTGATACCATGTTGAAATTATAAGTTTAAAGAGATTGAAGAATGTTTAGAGACTAAGAGTGAGAATAGCAAGAGATTATGAAAGTTTGTATGTATTTTATTCTCTTAGTCTTACAAATCTTTACAAGAGGTTACACATATATTTATAGACATTTGAATGAGAGGAGGTGCAGAAGAAGAGAGGAATGGCGTGAAGAAGGAAGAGGAGAAGAGAGGTTTTGCGTGAAGAAGAGAGGAGGGAGCAGCTCACCTACTCCAACAGTATTGCACTCCATGCCTCTCTCTGGCGCCCCATGCTTGTGCCCATGCCTCTCCTTGCTTCCTTACTTAGTTTAGTTAGTTCATCTAGTTGAGATCCAACAACTTCCTTTTCTTCTAGTTCCTTCTTAACTTGTTCTCTTCCTAGTTCCTTTTCAACCAGTTTTCTCCTTTTCCCTCCTTCTCTTTTGTTTGAATTCTTCTTCTTGAGATCACATATTTCAACACATCCATGCTTTCCTTTGTATATTGTGGAGGTGGGGGTGACTTGGCTTCACTGCCCGAGTCTGAATCCCGAGTCTGCTCTCCATGTTGAGCAAACTCGACGTCCTGGTCGAGTGTTGTATCCCGAGTTTCTCTTCAGCGGGCTGGAATTGCTCTTCTCTTCCTTTGTCCTGGCTCTGCTACTGATGCACGTGGTAGTTCCACCGGAATTGATCTTCTAGCTTGGAAAGAAGTTGACCTGCTTCTTGGTTATGCTTCAATCCCTAGTGCCTTGAGAGGTGATTGGTCCTTTCTCTGAGAGTGAAGCATCTGGGCCTTCATCTCTTTGATCGAATTGGCAAGCTGCTTGACTGTTCCTTTGAGAGACCTGATAGTCTTGTCTTGCCATTTGGTCCACCTTTGAAGCAGGCTAATCCTTCTGTTAGCTTCCTTGAGAGATTTGGCTGGGGGTTCCTCTTCAAAGTGGTACCCTTCTGATTCTTCCTGTTCTCGTTCTTCCAAGTCTTCAGGTTGCTCGGGCTCTATTGGTGTTGCTCCAAACAGAACTGATGCTGATGTTTTAAAGTCTACATTATGGCCATACTTGATCTCTGTGAGCAGCGGCATTGGCAATCAGAACTGAGCTTCACCTTCTTCAGGATGTGTGAATCTGTATAAGAACATCCACCTGCTCTTTTCCTCTCTATTACCCTCTGTTTGATCAAATTCTTCATATCTAGGAACTTGGCTTTATAAGGAGTTGTCTGTGGTTCAATCCCTGCTGCAATTAAAATTGGAGTGATTAGACCTCCTGCAGTTAGTTCTCCTTTGATGCTCATGCTTTGAAGCCGCTTTTCCCAATCACTGTAGCTTAGATACTGGGATATTAATACTATGGTCATGCTTGTATTTACTTGATCGCCCTGGAGAAAGGTGTATCCTTTCTTTTTGTTCATATGTGTAGCAATGGCAGCATCCATCATTTGAAGCTCACTCTCGGTAACCGGCCCTGTCACTTTCTTGCTGAAAAAGTACTTGCTAGGCACTTGTGGAAATATCGGATAGCAGGGCTTCTAATGTGAGAACTTTTTGACCTTGCAGAAGAGAAAACTCCTGGTCCTGCTATGTATTTCCAGAGCCACTCAAGCTCAGCCTTGTCTATCCTTTGATATGCTTCTTCTCCAGGAGGGAAAGTGAATAGTTTGTCTAGTTCTTTGACTGTGAGGAGGCATTCTTTTCCTTGCACCTTGAATGTAATGAACCCCAATCTATTTTCTTCAACTTGCTCTTCTTGATCTTCAGAGTAGAAGTGCACTTCTAAGGTATATAGAAACTGACATGTTTCCTCCTTGTAAGATTCAACGGCGAATCCCATTAATTCGGTCATGTTGGATGCTTCAAACAAGATCTGCATGTCTTCATAGATTCCCAGGGCCTTTGAGCTCTTTCTTCTTCCTACCTCCTTTTGCTTTGACCTTGGGCTCCTTAGTGCTCTCAGTAGAAGTCTTTGCTCTAGTTCTGGTTCTGGGCTCTTGAGGTGTTATTTCCATAGGGATATGGTCTTCTTCCTCAGATTCTACCATCCTCTGCTGACCCAATACATTCTCATCTTCCTCTGTCTCTTCACTGTCAAGATCCTCCTCTTGTTGTGGCCTCTTACCAGCTTGAATGTCCTTTTTGTTTCTTGAATAACCTCTGGCCAGTTCAGCATCATCCTTTGTCTTATCTCTTCCTTCTTTGATTTCTACTCCTCCAGTACGTCTAGCAAAGATTTTGGCTATCTTTTCTACTGAAAATCTTGAACTTTGGGGTTTAGAATTCCATCCTTCTCTGTACCTGAAAGAATTAGCAATAAAAGAATAAGTGTCATGGAGAAATGGCAGACTCGAAGTATAGACTCGGTTTTGCAGGTTGAGTGGGAGTAAACTTTTTCGAACCTACTCGAATTTTGAACCTGAAATTTCCTAACTCGGGGTATATACCGAGTGTTGTACCTCGAGTTTGAACATCCTAAGAACTAGATTCCCAGAAACCTAGATTCAACCCTCTTTTTTTTATGTGTTTAAAGATATAAGGTCCTTAAACCGTAAAAAGGTTTAATCTAACAGGTTTCTAACACATCATATGTAAAGTTCGGGAATTCTACTCAAGAACACCAAGAACACAAACCCAGAAATCTTTTGAAATTTTAGCAAGATGTTTTGAACGATTATGAATATATACTACTCAAGGTGAGGATACTTACTTGTGAATCATCTTGGAACCGAAATCCTTTGAGTTCATCTTGGAAATACTAAAATTTTCTAGAGAAATCTAAGAGAAAGCTTAAAACTTTCTAGAGAGAAGTTGGAGAGTTTTGGAGAGATGTTGCTGCAATTTTATGAAAGAGAGAAGAGCTATTGGTGCATTTTTAAAGAGATTTTAGGGTGCAAGGATCAAGGGAGCGCATCCCATTAAATGCCAAAGTTCAAATTTCAAATTGTTGAAAATAAGGGGGAAGGGTAACTCGGGTTGACTGACTTGGTTTGACTAAACCGAGTTGCTTCAGTCGAGTTGCAAACTCAACTTGTTAACCGAGTCAGCAAACCGAGTTTGTTACATGGTCCTTTATTTTTCTTGATTTTTCCTCATAAACTGCATAACACCCGTTGGTACCTTAAAACACAAACAAACATTATTAAAGCTTAAGTAAACACATTGAAAACATAAAAAATTAAAAGATCTATGTGTTGGAATATGTGATCTCAAGAAGAAGAATTCAAACTCAAGAGAAGGAGGGAAAAGGAGAGAACTAGTTGTAAAGGAACTAGAAGGAGAGCTAGTTGATAAGGAACTAGAAGAAAAGGAAGCTGTTGGATATCAACTAGACAAACTAACTAAACCAAGTGAGGAAGCAAAGGAGGCATGGGTGCTACAGGGAGAAAGCATGGGCGCTGCAGGGAGAAAGCATGGGCGCTGCAGGGAGAAAGCATGGGCGCCTAATGGAGAAGGCATGGGCGCCTAATGGAGAAGGCATGGGCGCCTAATGGAGAAGGACTCACCTCTCTTCCTCTTTGTAACTTCTATATAAACACATGTAAAGCTTTTATAGAAAATATGAATACAAAGAAAAAAAATCTTATTACATTCATTCTCTCTAAATCCTCTCATCATTCTAAACACTATATAATCATCGAAACTCTTAAAATCGACAAAGTTCTTCATGGTATCAGAGCGGGTTTATCCTTTAACCGCTTAATCTTCATCTTATAATTCTTCTATCACTCTACAAAGCTTCTAATCTATAACAATACATCCTCCTAGTTCTATTCACTCTGAAATTAATATCCTTGGGATCATAGGATCTTCAAGTTGTGAAAGAACTAGAATTGTGTATTGTTACTAGAAAATGGAGACAAATAGAGTAGCAATCTCAGTCATACTCAAAGGAAACAACTATCTCCTTTGGGCAAAAACCACTAAGACCATTCTTAGAGGAAGAGGACTTTGGCGATATGTTGAGCCAAAGGAGGCGGCGGAAGCTTTAGTGAAAAATGAAAAAGAAGATGCTAAGGAGGAACAGGAGGAACAATACACGCTCTCTCTTCTTCAAAGCTCACTAGAGCCATCCATCTTGGCGGCCTACTCATATGCTGATTCCGCCAAAGAACTATGGGATATACTCAAGGGAGTATATGGAAATGTCTCAAATATATCAAGAATATTTGAGGTAAAGAGGGCGCTGAATGAGTTTCAACAAGAGGAGAAGCCATTCAAGGAAATGTTTGGGGAGTATAGAAGTTTGTGGGCCGAACTGGAGATCTTGAGGCCACAAACTATGGAGCCCAAGGAGTTAAGAGAAAGGCGTGACCAAGATCAAGTGTTTGGGCTTCTCTTGACACTTAACACATCCTACAAAGATCTTATCAAGCACATACTCAGATTTGAGAAGCTGCCAAGTCTAGCAGAAGTATGTGGCATGATACAAAGGGAGGAAGGGTCAAGAGATCTATTCCGTTCACCAAGTGAGGCCACACATCTTGCAAGGAGGAATCACACATTCGACAAGAGGGTTCTGGAATGTGATCATTGCAAGATGAAGGGGCACACTAAGGAGAAGTGTTAGACTCTTCATCCACACTTAAGGCCTAAGCGGCTAAAGGAGAATGGAAGTGGACCTAGAGCCTTCATGGGAGTCACAC
Organism: Nasturtium officinale; assembly: GCA_963854855.1. NCBI lineage: Eukaryota > Viridiplantae > Streptophyta > Magnoliopsida > Brassicales > Brassicaceae > Nasturtium > Nasturtium officinale. The sequence continues at coordinate 10,143,921 of OY978504.1, read as the reverse complement.
AACCTGTTGAAGAGATGGTCAGAAGATCCGAGTTTGAGGCTCTCATCAAGAGCCTAGCCAAGCTCACAGAATCCGGTAAGAGCCTATTTAGCTCTAAAAGTGCCGTTAAGAAGAATAGGATCATTGTGGATTCGGGGGCTTCTCAGCACATGATTAATGATCAAGACATGCTGAAAAATCTTGAACCTTATCATGGAAATGTACAAATAGCCAATGGAAGCTCAGTTCTGATTGAAGGGATAGGAGAGTTAGAGCTTTTCACAAAAGAAACTAAAGCATTATATATGCCTAGTTTCTCATCCAACCTTTTATCAGTTCATAGAGCCACAAAAGATTTGGATTGTGTGGCAATGTTTGGGACTGACTTTGTGAAGTTTCAGGACCATAAAACAAATCATGTACTCGGAGAAGGAAAGGTGGAGGATGGAGTGTATCTGTTGGAAGGATGGGCGCCTAATGGAGAAGGCATGGGCGCCTAATGGAGAAGGCATGGGCGCTAATGGAGAAGGACTCACCTCTCTTCCTCTTTGTAACTTCTATATAAACACATGTAAAGCTTTTATAGAAAATATGAATACAAGGAAAAAAAATCTTATTACATTCATTCTCTCTAAATCCTCTCATCATTCTAAACACTATATAATCATCTAAACTCTTAAAATCAACAAAGTTCTTCACTATGTACAAGGATAAGCATGGGATTTCCTCCCAAGTGAGCTTGTTTTAAGTCTGTAAGCTTGACTTCCTGAATGTTTTTAGTTAAGAATGGGATCAAGAGGTACTGAGGTCCTCTTTCCTTTGGAATATTCTTCATTATATCCCTCCTTCTTTCTTGGAGAGTGTTTTTTGAATACTTCTTCTTTTCTTCCAGATGAGATTGCTGTAGTAGCTATCTCCTAGGAGTCCTTTGTGGCTTTTCTGCTAGAAGTGTGCTCTAGATTGACTGGAAGACTAGCAATTTGTTTCTGGAGATATTGGGCTATAGCTTGAAGTTCTTCGATTTGCACTTTCAGAGCCTTGAGATTTTCCTCATCCTCTTCTTGGTTCTCATCTGGTCTTCCAAGCTGGTTCCCAATCTCCATCTTTCCGGTTTCTATGGAGAGAATGTGGGCCTCTGTGGTTGATCTCTTGTTGATATCATAGTGTAGCTTTGTTCCATTTCCAAGATTGATATCAATCCTTCCTTTTCCAACATCAATGGTTACTCCAGCAGAAGCCAAGAAAGGTCTTCCCAGGATGAGAGGATCCTTTGCTTCTTTATCAATCTTTAAAATCACAAATTCTGTAGGGATCTCCAAGTTCCCTATCTTGACAGGCACATCTTTCAACAATCCATAAGGTTCCCTTGTGGTTCTATCAGCTAAAACAAGAGAAATATAGCAAGGATCAAACCTACTGTATCCAAGTTTCTGAGCAATAGAGAGAGACATCATGCTGACAAAGGCTCCTAGATCACAAAGACTGTTGTGAAATTTTGAGTATCCAATAGAGCATGGGAGAGTGAATGATCTTGGATCTGTGGGCTTGTCTTTGACTATAACCTGTGTAGGCAAGACCTTAGAGCTCTTCTCATCTTCTTCCAATCTTCTCTTCTTCTCAGCATCCTCTTCCTTCTTCTTCTCAATCCTTTCCTGAGCTCGTTTCTGGTGTGATGGAGGGCAAAGCGTTTTGGCTTCCCCTAGCAACCCATCAGCTTCTAACCTGTTCAAATCCTCATCTATCAAAGCAGCACATCCTTCAATGATCTCTTTCATGTACATCTGAGGGTAAGGTAGTCTTGACAGCTCATTTAGCCTAGCAATACGTTTTGCCCTGTCTTTTACTCTTGCCTGCTCTTCTGAAGATAGAAGGTTAATGTTGATGCAGGATCTCCATAATTCACTTGGATCTGGTTTCTTCAATCCAAGCACATCCCCCATGTTTGTTCTTCACTGTCCTCAGTGTATTGATCATGTCGTTTCCTGAAAGGTGGTAAAGGAGTTGGTGTAGTTGATATCGCATTGATGGTAGCATAATCCTTTGGATTCTGTATTGCTTTTCCTGGTAGTTGTGCAGGCTGAGAGTGAAAAGAAGTTGAAGCAGTTCCTCTGTTCTCTAGTAGCAACACTCTGGAGTTGAGTGCTTCAATCTTTCCACTCATAATGTTAAGGTTGCAGTCCATAACATTCTTGAACTCTGAGATTCTTTTTGCTGTATCCAGTACTCCATTTGCTTGTCCCTGAATGATTTGTTGGAGCATTGCTTCTATTGATGGAGTTGTGCTTTGAGGTTGTTGAGGTTGCTGAGGTGCAAAGCCAGGTGGTTGTTGAAAGGTTGATTGGTACTGTGGCCTCTGATTTGCATATCCTTGGTTGTAGTTGTTGTATGTTTTCTGTTGCTGAGGTTGCTGAGTTTTCTGTGGTGGGTAGACCTGATCTTGTGGATTTGCTACATTAGTACTTATGTAGGAGAGGTTGGGATTGTTCTTGTAGTTGACAAATCCTTTCTGGTAGTTGGTTTGATTATGTAGATAGCTGACCTCTTCTGTGGCATCTAAGCTTTCTTCTTGGTGAAGTGCTTCTTCCTCAGTCACAAAGTGTACATGTTTCTGACTATTGAGTTGAAACTTGTCTATCTTTTTTGTTAAAGCCTTGATCTCCTTCCTGTAGTGATCTTCAGTGGTTGAGGTTCCTCTGACTGTTCTGTCATATTATTCACTATTAGTGCCATCTGATTGAGCTAAGTTCTCTACTAGCTCCCAGCCTTCATCTACATCCTTGTTAAGAAAGTTGCCATTGCTTGCTGTATCTAACAACATTCTGATTTTAGGAAGAACTCCTCTGTAAAGTATGCTGAGTAAGGACTCATTGGAGAATCCATGATGAGGACACTTTGTTGTATAACTCTTGAATCTTTCCCAAGCTGCACAAAAAGTTTCACTATTCTTCTGAGCAAATCCAGAGATATCATTGCGGAATTTAGCTGTTCTGGAGTTGGAGAAGAACTTCCCTAAAAAGGCTTGCTTGCAATCCTCCCAAGATGTGATAGATCCGTTAGGCAATGTCTTCTCCCAAATGTGTGCCTTGTCGCCTAAAGAGAAAGGAAACAACCTGAGTTTGAATGCATCTTCACTGAAACCATTTATCTTGGTGAGACTGCATAGTCTGTCAAACTCATCAAGATGGTCCAAAGGGTGTTCCATTGGTAGGCCATGGAATTTGTTGCTCTGGATCATTAAAATAAGACCACTCTTGATCTCAAAGTTGTTATTCTGGACAACTGGGGGTACTATTCCTTGCTTCTGAGTATGGACATTTGGAGCATCTCCTGCTCCTATGTTTCTAGGCCTCCTCATAGGTCTCTCCTCTTCCATATATTTCTATTGTGTGATTTCTTCCTGTCTTTTCCTGTATTCCTGCAAAGCCTGTGGAGGATTCTGGTTTATGGCATCTAAGTGTTGATTTTAGAGGTTTAGAAAGAGATAAGGATGGAGATGAGAGAATTGGCGTAATAAGGAAGAGAAAGATTGCTGAATATTTCTTCTTATTCACACACACTTCTTTACAAGAGATTACATGTATTTATAGACTTTTTACATTGAAATGAAGAAGAATCAAGGAAGAGGAGAGGAGGGGCGTGAAGAAGGGAAGAGAGATGGGTGAGCTGCTCCAATAGTCTTGTTGCACCATGCCCTGCTCTGACGCGCACCATGCCCTGCTCTGATGCGCCCATGCTTGTGCCCATACCTCTCTTTGCTTCCTCACTTAGTTTAGTTAGATTGTCTAGTTGAGATCCAACAGCTTCCTTTTCTTCTAGTTCCTTCTCAACTAGTTCTCCTTCTAGTTTCTTCACAACTAGTTCTCTTTTTCCTTCCCTCCTTCTCTTAAGTTTGAATTATTCTTCTTCTTGAGATCACATATTTCAACACTCCCCCTCAAGATTGGTCGGTGAAGATCCTTTAGACCGATCTTGCCATGTATGTGATCCCCAATGATAGAGGATGTTGCCTTGGTGAAGATATCCGCTAGCTGTTCCCCACTTGCTACAAATGCGGGTTTGATGATTCCTTCTTGAATCTTTCCCCTCACAAAGTGACAATCCACTTCTATATGCTTGGTCCTTTCATGGAATACCGGATTGGATGCTATATGTATTGCAGCTTGATTATCACAATACAACAGCATCTCCTCAGCCTCATGTATTCCAAGATCTTCTAGGAATGCCTTCACCCATATCAATTCTTTTGTCACCTCCTTCATAGCCCTATACTCGGCTTCAGCACTTGATAAGGCTATAACTTTCTGCTTCTTACTTCTCCAAGTGACTAGATTACCTCCCACAAAGGTACAAAAACCGGATGTGGACTTTCTATCTTGCTTATCTCCAGCCCAATCCGCATCACAATATCCTTGAACCTTTGTGTTTCCATTAGCCTTCATCCATATGCCTTTTCCAGGGCTGTTTTTTAAGTACCTTAGCAGCCTCTCAATCATGTTCCAATGCTGCATAGTTGGTTTTTGCATATGTTGACTCACACGGTTCACTGCAAAGCAAATGTCCGGCCTTGTGATAGTGAGGTAGATGAGCTTGCCCCCCATCCTTTGATACCTCTTAATATCTTCCAATGGCTCCCCCTCAGGATTATCTTGGTAGCCTTCTTCTATTGGAGTTTTAGCCGGCTTGGATCCTAACTTGCCAGTTTCTTCCAAGAGATCCAGCACATATTTCCTTTGAGAGATGAACATCCCATCTTCAAACCGTGTCATCTCAATCCCTAGGAAGTATTTAAGCTCTCCCAGATCCTTTATATCAAAAGCGATCTTCAAGAGTTTCTTGATTTGATCTACTCCATCTTTATCACTTCCTGTGATGATTAGATCATCAACATAGATCAAGACCACCACTACTCCTCCTTCACTTTGCCTTGTGAAGAGGGTATGATCAGCTTCAGATCTTATGAACTCCTTATCCAATAGACAAGCGCTTAGCCTTTGGTACCATGCTCTTGGAGATTGCTTTAGCCCATAGATTGCTTTCTTCAATCTGCAAACCTTGTTGCCTTCCTTATAGATCCCACTTCAAGTTCACTGCCACTGAGATTAGGATTCTTATGGAGTGGAGCTTAGCAATCGGAGCAAATGTCTCGGTATAATCCTCCCCATAGATTTGAGTGTATCCTTTTGCCACCAGCCTTGCTTTGTACCTCTCTATTTTCCCATCACTTGTATACTTGATTGTGTAAACCCATTTACACCCAACTGATTTCTTATCCTTTGGTAATTCGGTCAAGTACCAAGTGTGGTTCTTTTCCATGGACTTCATTTCCTCTTCCATGGCTTTTACCCATACTCCATTCTCACACGCTTCTTCATATGAGTTAGGTATGGATTCCTTGCTGATTCTTCCAAAAAAAGCTTCATGCTCCATAGGTAAGGATGCCAACGAGCAAAAAAGCTCAATGGGATATGTGATAGTGCTAGTTTGAGTGTTATCTCCCCCTTGTGATAAGAGAATGCTGTCGCCAATAGGATCGAGATCTAAGCTCGCCGTACGCACAGGACATTCTCTTATCACACAAGGAAGATTACTCGCACTAGACTCCCCTTGGAGCATGGCAGAGTTGTTGTAGCCATAGTAAACACGTTGTCGCCTTTGTCTTGTACTTCTTCTTAGGGGTACGGTTGGCTCAAGTTCTCCCTCACCATCATTCGCTTCTTCTTCAACAGAATTCTGATCTTGCTCCGCATGTGCCTCATCTTCTACTCTGGTTTCAGATGATTCGCTCTCTCCTTGTACTTCATTTATTAGAGCGTCATTAACCCGCATCCAATCCATAGGTAATGAAGTCACATCCTCCGGAGCTTCATGGTTCTTGTTTCCATAAAATCCTTCTTCTTCATTGAATCTCACCTCTCTAGATACATAGACCCTCCTTGTCTCCGGATTGTAGACCTTGTATCCTTTTTGTGTTGGTGAGTAGCCAATGAACACACACTTCATACTTCGAGGTTCAAGCTTTCTTCTTTGTCCCTCCGGTAGAAACATATAACAAGAACATCCAAAGGTCTTCATATGGTTCACGCTTGGCTTGCTTTTGTGTAGCACTTCAAATGGTGATTTATTATCCATATTTTTCGTTGGAAGCCGGTTGATCAAGTAACTTGAAGTCATTACTGCATCTCCCCAATGAAACTTAGGTACTCCTTTGGCAATCATGAGGGTTCTTGCAACTTCCATGAGATGCCTATTCTTTCTTTTTGCTACCCCATTTTGTTGTGGAGTGTATGCACACGATGTTTGGTGTATGATACCAAGATTATTGAGTAACTCCTTGAATCGTTTGCTCACATACTCCCCTCCATTATCACTTCTTAAGATTTTGATTTTGGTCTTGAATTGGGTAGAGATATATTTGGTGAAGTTAGTAAACGCTTCATATACTTGATCCTTTGAATGTAAGAGTGTGATCCATGTGTATCTTGAGTAGTCATCAATGAATGAAACAAAATATTTATATTGATCTCTTGAGTTACATGGGGCGGTCCATACATCCGAGTGTACAATGCCAAAAGCTTCATCACAAGTTGTAGATGAAGAGGGGAAAAACTGTCTACAATGTTTCCCTAGTACACATGCTTCACAAACTTCTTCTTCTTGAACGAGATTGGGTAAGACCATCTTGAGGATAGCTGAACTTGGATGTCCTAGCCTTCCATGCCATAATGAGCTATATCCAATCTCCTTCTTGTTAAAAACTTCCTTATCCGCCTTCACTCCAAGAGCTTTTAGCTTTTCTTGTTTATTTGTTTCCAACTGATACACTCCATCCTCCACCTTCCCTTCTCCGAGTACATGATTTGTTTTAGGGTCCTGAAACTTCACAAAGTCAGTCCCAAACATTGCCACACAATCCAAATCTTTTGTTGCTTTATGAACTGATAAAAGGTTGGATGAGAAGCTAGGCATGTATAATGCTTTAGTTTCTTTTGTGAAAAGCTCTAACTCTCCTATCCCTTCAATCGGAACTGAGCTTCCATTGGCTATTTGTACATTTCCATGATAAGGCTCAAGATTTTTCAGCATGTCTTGATCCTTAATCATGTGATGAGAAGCCCCCGAATCCACAATGATCATATTCTTCTTAATGGAGCTTTTAGAGCTAAATAGGCTCTTACCGGATTCTGTGAGCTTGGATAGACTCTTGATGAGAGCCTCAAACTCGGATCTTCTGACCATCTCTTCAACAGGTTGCGTGACTCCCATGAAGGCTCTAGGTCCATCTCCATTCTCCTTTAGCCGCTTAGGCCTTAAGTGTGGGTAAAGAGTCCAACACTTCTCCTTAGTGTGCCCCTTCATCTTACAATGCTCACATTCCAAAACCCTCTTGTCGAATGTGAGATTCCTCTTTGCAAGATGTGCGGCCTCACTTGGTGCACGGAATAGGTCTCTTGACCCTTCCTCCCTTTGTATCATGCCACATACTTCAGCTAGACTTGGCAGCTTCTCAAATCTGAGTATGTGCTTGATAAGATCTTTGTAGGATGCATTGAGTGCCAAGAGAAGTCCAAACACTTGGTCTTGGTCACGTCTTTCTCCTAACTCCTTGGGGTCGATTGTGTGTGGCCTCAAAATCTCTAACTCGGCCCACAAGCTTCTATACTCCCCCAAACATTTCCTTGAATGGCTTCTCCTCTTGTTGAAGCTCATTCAGCGCCCTCTTCACCTCAAATATTCTTGATATATTTGAGACATTTCCATATACTCCCTTGAGTATATCCCATAGTTCTTTGGCGGAATCGGCATATGAGTAGGCCGCCAAGATGGATGACTCTAGTGAGCTTTGAAGAAGAGAGAGCGTGTATTGTTCCTCTTGTTCTTCCTTAGCTTCTTCTTTTTCATTTCTCACTACAGCTTCCGCTACCTCTTTTGGCTCAACATATCGCCAAAGTCCTCTTCCTCTAAGGATGGTCTTAGTGGTTTTTGCCCAAAGGAGATAGTTGTTTCCTTTGAGCATGACTGAGATTGCTACTCTATTTGTCTCCATTTTCTAGTGACAATACACAATTCTAGTTCTTTCACAACTTGAAGATCCTATGATCCCAAGGATATTAATCTCAGAGTGAATAGAACTAGGAGGATGTATTGTTATAGATTAGAAGATTTGTAGAGTGCTAGAAGAGTTATAAGGTGAGATTTAAGCGGTTGAAGGATAAACCCGCTCTGATACCATGTTGATTTTAGAGGTTTAGAAAGAGATAAGGATGGAGATGAGAGAATTGGCGTAATAAGGAAGAGAAAGATTGCTGAATATTTCTTCTTATTCACACACACTTGTTTACAAGAGATTACATGTATTTATAGACTTTTTACATTGAAATGAAGAAGAATCAAGGAAGAGGAGAGGAGGGGCGTGAAGAAGGGAAGAGAGATGGGTGAGCTGCTCCAATAGTCTTGTTTCACCATGCCCTGCTCTGACGCGCACCATGCCCTGCTCTGATGCGCCCATGCTTGTGCCCATACCTCTCTTTGCTTCCTCACTTAGTTTAGTTAGATTATCTAGTTGAGATCCAACAGCTTCCTTTTCTTCTAGTTCCTTCTCAACTAGTTCTCCTTCTAGTTTCTTCACAACTAGTTCTCCTTCTAGTTTCTTCACAACTAGTTCTCTTTTTCCTTCCCTCCTTCTCTTAAGTTTGAATTATTCTTCTTCTTGAGATCACATATTTCAACACTAAGTACTGCTTAAGAGATAGTTGTGGTTGCATGCAAACGTTGAAAACTGTCAAACTAGGGTTGCTGATGTCGAGTCTGTCAAGCCGAGTTTGAATTTGAAAGTAGGCAAACTCGGGGTGGTGCTCGAGTGTGTAGACTGAGTTTGGTCAAAAAATTGAACAAACTCGACTTCAAGTCAAGTGAACACGTCGAGTGGTACCTGAAAAACAGAAAAGGAAACGAAATTAGTTCTTGATTTTAAAAGTCTGAAATCCAAAATGAAGCAAACAATCCTAAATGGCAACGGCGCCAAATTGATAAACAAGTTTTTGACTCTATTAGATCAATTCACCAAATCTTGTCATTGTAGCATTTGAGGTGTCAATCCATAATGGGAAAGATGCAATAAAAAAGGATTTGATCAGGTTGTTCTAAGTCAAGCTAAATGATGTTTGGTTTTGATGTAACAGGTATGAAATAGCAAATGAAAGCAAATAAGATTAACAAGCAGAATGACAAATAGGATTCCTGGGGGTTTTGGTAAGATCTAGGGTTCAATCTATCCTAAAATAATGTTTTCTTAAACTATTTATTCAAGCTATTCTCTAGACAATGATCTTCTTAACAAGCTAAACCCACTCTCATGGTGATTAACCTCAAACCTCAGAAACTTTCTAATCTTGACTCTCATCAATGAAACATAACTAAGATAGACATAAAGATCCAGATCATTAAAGCCAAAATTCTCCTTAGACATCTAATCTCTTAGGCTAAGATGAACAAATCTCTGGAATTAGGATGATCAGACATTCATTGAACACCTTTTGAGTGGTAAATGTCTGGGATCATATTCCAATTGATCAGAAAGGAACAAGCATTAAGAACCCTAACCCAGAAGAGAAATGGAAGTATTAAAGCATTAGCAACATCAAAGAGAGGAAATCTAACCCAGATCTACAATTTTCCACAAGAACCCTAAATTTCTCTACTCAGATGAAGAAAACATAACAAAATGCAAAAACCTAGAAAACGAAATAAACTTCATAATCATAAGCAGATAGAGTAGATAAACAAGATTGCAGAATAAACAAAATGCAAATTCGTAATGAAAATGGGTAGATCTAAGGATCTAAAAACCCAGAAAAGTTAAGAACAATAAAAAGTGCTTAGATGAAATATAAACAAAGATAAAACTAAACAGACTTGGCCGAAAATGACCTAGAGTTAAGTATTTATAGAGAAGGATTAACTCTCTAAGTAAAAGTAATTAAGAAAAGTTAAAATGGTAAAAACGGGGCAGGACTCGAGATGCTTGATCGAGTGGTCATCTCGAGTAGGAACATTTCTTCAAAGGTGGGAGCTTGACTTGAGATGTTTGATCGAGTGGACCAAAGATGTCATCTTGATGTCTTGACTCGGGATGATACCAGGAGACACATCCCGAGTGGCTCCTGAAATCTTTACTTTGTCTTCAAACTCGGGATGAAACTGAGTAATGCATCCCGAGTGGCTTCCTTGGTCTCTGACTCAAATTAAAACCGAGTGTCTTGGTTGAGTTGCTCCACTCCCATTCCCAAAAGCTCCATAAACCTCCCTAAGTACCTGAGGATCATCCAATATGCAATGCAAATGCAACATCTAATGCAAATCCTAAATAAATGCAATAAGTATGCAAGATGGACAGAAAACTAATAGGAATGACAATAAAAATAGCAAAATATAGAGGATTAAGTATGCTAAAAACATGCAAATATCATGCTTATCAGTACTTCGTAAAGGAAAAATGGGAAGAGCTAAAAGACATTTTGTGCTCTAATATGGATAGAGTGCAAATTCAGAAAGCATCTTGACCAATGACATTAGTGCGGATACAAGCAATGATATGCAAGAAGGAACTCAAGATGAACAAGAGGGAAGAAATGAGGATGGAAGTAATGAATCACACTCATTAGCTGGAAGCACATCTTCTAGGGAATTTGACATCTTAAATCTTCCGGTTGAAGACGGTGTTCCTTGAAGAGTTGAGGGGGAGACTGAGCATGAAGAGGAGGAAGTATTACAAGATCCCGAACCCACGCTAAGAAGAAGCACAAGAGTAAAGTTTGGTCCTGAAAATTGGAAAAACACAAAGGTATATTATAATGGCATGGCTAAGGCTCAACCAGAAGAAACAAAAACTGAGGAGCTATCTACCATAAGTAAGGGATGTTCTGGGCGAACGGCAGGCTGTGATTCGGATCCTATAGTCGACAGCATCCCTCTCTTACCAAGTAGACAATGCTTCAACCAATAAGAAAATTTAGTAAAGACAATAGAAAATTAGAAAATTTACCAAGTAGAAAATTAGTGTATTTTCCCAACAATAGCCAAGCCTACCTGACCAAAATAGATGAGGACCAAGTCCCAACATCTTATGAAGAGGCGTGTAAGGATAAGAGATGGGTTCAGGCTATGGAGGAAGAAATCAACTCTATGGAGAGAAATAATACATGGAGCAGGACTGAACTACCAAGAGGGAAGAAACTTATACGGTGTAGATGGGTGTATACCATCAAGTATAAAAGCTCAGGGGAGGTTGAGCCATACAAAGCTAGACTAGTGGCCAAGGGATACACACAAGTATATGGAGAAGACTACACTGAGACCTTTTCCCCTGTAGCTAAATTACATTCGGTAAGAGTTTTGTTATCAATTGCGGTTAATTTGTCATGGGGATTATGGCAAATGGATGTGAAAATGCATTTTTACAAGGAGATCTGGTTATGGCTCCTCCTCACGGATATTATGAAGGAGTAAACAAGGTGTGCAAATTAAAAAAAAGCCATCTATGGGTTGAAAAAATCACCAAGAGCTTGGTATCAAAGATTGAGCAGCAGCTTATTGGAGAAAGAATTTGTCAAATCCGAAGCTGATCATACGTTGTTCACCAAGAAAAACACAGAAGGTGTAGTGGCAGTTCTGATTTATGTAGTGGCAGTCCTGATTTATGTAGATGATATAATCATCACAGGAGATGATGTTGAAGAAATTGAGAAAACTAAGGAGATTTTGAGGTCGTCTTTTGACATCAAAGATTTGGGGGAGCTGAAGTATTTTCAGGGCATTGAGTTGACTCGGGAGCCAAATGGGATGTTTATTTCACAGCGTAAGTATGTGATGGATTTGCTAAAAGAAACTGGAAAGTTAGGATCGAAACAAGCAAAAACACCTATTGAAGAAGGATACGAAGATGCAAGGAGAGAAGAGGCATGGCCGGATGTTAAGCAATATTAGAGATTAGTAGAGAAGCTGATATACTTAACAATAACACGGCCTGATATCTGTTTTTCAGTAAATAGAGTAAGCCAGCATATGCAAGCGCCTAAAACACACCATTGGGGCATGGTGGAGAGAATATTAAGATACCTCAAGGGGACTCCTGGAAAGGGAATATGGCTGGAGTGTAATGGGCATACTAAGGTTGAAGCTTACTGTGAGGCAAAATATAAAGCAATAAAGGAAGTAACAATAAAGGAAGTAACAAAGGAGATGATGTGGCTAAGGGCATTACTTAGGGATCTGGGAATTCATGAGACCAGATCAATGAGTCTTTATTGTGATAACCAAGCTGCAATACACATAGCTCTAAATCCAGTCTTCCATGAACGGACAAAACACATTGAAGTGGATTGTCATTTTGTCCGAGAAAAAATTCAAGATGGATTGATCACTCCTAAGTTTGTGAGAAGTGGGGATCAAATGGATGATATCTTCACCAAGGCTACTTTGTTGGGTGTATGCGAGTATATTCATGACAAGATTGGCCTATGGAATCCTCACCGGCCAGTCTTGAGGGGGAGTGTTGAGAATGGCGAATTAAATAAGGAAAAACTAAGGAGTAATAAAGGAAAGCACGTTAAGGAAGCTGTTGAGAACAAACTAGTTATGGTTGGAAGTTAACTAGAAGACCAACTAAGCTAAAGAGAACAAGCAAATTGCAGCCTGGGCGATAGCATGGGCGGTCAGACACAAGGAATGGGCGCAGCAGGAATAGTGGTTGCACAGGAGGTAACTCGATGTGCTAACTCGGGTTACTCACTCCGAGTTAGCCAACTCGAGTTACTCCCTTCCTCTTCCTCACTCGATTTCAATACTTGTATAAATGTAATTATAATGTCTTGAATAATATATAAAAAAAAACATTCAGCTTGAAACTCATTCTTAAACACATAATCTCTTGAATTTCAACAATAAGTTACAGCCGTAGTGTGTTTTGGACATGGTCTAAACGAATGAATAGTGAAAAAGCTAGGGCTTAAGCCACTTTGGACACTTTGTTATGAGAAGATGCATGCTATATTAAGGTGGAAAAGCAATCCAACGTAACTAAGAAGCATTATCCATAACCTTGAAAGGCTAGAGAACTATTGAATCCTGAGGAAGTTGTCGGCATTGAAGATAGGAGTAGTACAAAGATGAGTTAGTTCAAGGCTTAAACAACACCTATGGATGCTTATATGATAAAGGAATGCTTTGAGTTACTATCTCTATGGTTATTTGGTAAGCATAAGTTACAGCTGCAGTGTGCTTTGAACTTGGTCTAAATGAATGAATAGTGAAAAAGCTTGGGCTTAAGCCACTTTGGACACTTTGTTATGAGAAGATGCATGCTATATTAAGTTGGAGAAGCAATCCAATGTAACTATGAAGCATTATCCATAACCATGAAAAGTTAGAGAACCATTGCATTTTGAGGAAGATTTCGGGACTGAAGATAGGAGTAGTACCAAGACGAGTTAGTTCAAGGCTTAAACAGAACCTCTGGATGCTTATATGATGAAGCAATGCTTTGAGTTACTGCCTCTATGGATGTTTAGTAGGCATAAGTTACAGCAGCAGTGTGCTTTGGACTTGGTTTAAACGAATGAATAGGGAAAAAGCATGGGCTTAGGCCACTATGGACACTTTTTTAAGAGAAGATGGCATGATATATTACGGTGGAGAAGCAATCCAATGTAACTAAGAAGCATTATCCACAACCATGAAAGGCTAGAGAACCATTGAATCTTAAGGAAGTTTTCGTGACTGAAGATAGGAGTAGTACCAAGATGAGTTAGTTCAAGGCTTAAACAATACCTATGGATGCTTATATGATAAAGCAATGTTTTGAGTTACTATCCATCTGGATGTTTAGTAGGCATTATTTACAGCCGCAGTGTGCTTTGGACTTGGTCTAAACGAATGAATAGTTAAAAAACCAAGGCTTAAGCTACTAGGACACTTTGTTATGAGAAGATGAATGCTATATTAAGGTGGAGAAGGTCTCCAACGTAACTAAGAAGCATTATCCATAACCATAAAAGGCTAGAGAACCAATGAATCTTGAGGAAGTTTTTGGGACTGAAGATAGGAGTAGTACCAAGACGAGTTAGTTCAAGGCTTAAACAACACCTATGGATGCTTATATGATGAAGCAATGCTTTTAATTACTACCTCTATGGATGTTTAGTACCCATAAGTTACAGCCGCAGTGTGCTTTGGACTTGGTCTAAACGAATGAATAGTGAAAAAGCTTGGGCTTACGCCACTTTGGACAATTTGTTAAGAGAAGATGCATGGTATACTATGTTGGAGAAGCAATCCAATGTAACTAAGAAGCATTGTCCATAACCATTAAAGGCTAGAGAACCATTGAATCTTAAGGAACTTTTCGGTACTCAAGATAGGAGTTGTACCAAGACGAGTTAATTCAAGGCTTAAACAACACCTATGGATGCTTATATGATGAATCAATGCTTTGATTTACTACCTCTATGGATGTTTCGTAGGCATAACTTACAGCAGCAGTGTGTTTTGGACTTGGTTTAAACGAATGACTAGGGAAAAGCATGGGCTTAGGCCACTTTGGACACTTTGTTATGAGAAGATGCATGTTATATTAACATGGAGAAGCAATCCAATGTAACTAAGAAGCATTATCCAAAACCATGAAAGGCTAAAGATCAATTGAATCTTGAGGAAGTTATCGGGACTGAAGATAGGAGTTGTACCAAGACGAGTTAGTTCATGGCTTAAAAACACCTATGGATGCTTATATGATGAAGCCATGCTTTGAGTTACTACCTCTATGGATGTTTAGTACCCAAAAGTTACAGCCGCAGTGTGCTTGGTACTTGGTCTAAACGAATGAATAGTGAAAAATCTTGGGGTTAAGCAACTTTGGACACTTTGTTATGAGAAGATGCATGCTATATTAAGGTAGAGAACGAAATCCAACGTAACTAAGAAGCATTATCCATAACCATGAAAGACTAGAGAACCATTGAATCTTGAGGAAGTTTTCGGGACTGAAGATAGGAGTAGTACCAAGACGAGTTAGTTCAAGTCTGAAACAACACCTATGGAAGCTTATATGATGAAGCAATGCATTGAGTTACTATCTCTATGGATGTTTAGTAGGCATAAGTTACAGCCGCAGTGTGCTTTGGACTTGGTCTAAACGAATGAATAGGGAAAAAGTTTGGGCTTAAGTCACTTTAGACATTTTGTTATGAGAAGATGCATGCTATATTAAGGTAGAGAAACAATCCAATGTAACTAAGAAGCATTATCCATAACCATGAAATACTAGAGAACAATTGAATCTCGAGGAAGTTTTCGGGACTGAAGATATAAGTAGTACCAAGGCGAGTTAGTTCAAGGCTTAAACAACACCTATGGATGCTTATATGATGAAGCGATGCTTTGAGTTACTACCTCTATAGATGTTTAGTACCCATAAGTTACAGCAGCAGTGTGCTTTGGACTTGGTCTAAGCGAATGAATAGTGAAAAAGCTTGGGCTTAAGCCACTTTGGACAATTGTTTATGAGAAGATGCATGCTATATTAAGGTGGCGAACCAATCCAACGTAACTAAGAATCATTATCCAAAACCATGAAAGGCTAAAGAACAATTGAATCTTGAGGAAGGTTTTGGGACTGAAGATAGGAGTAGTACCAAGACGAGTTAGTTCAAGGCTTAAACAAAACCTATGGATGCTTATATGATGAAGCAATGCTTTGAGTTACTATCTCTATGGATATTTATTAAGCAAAAGCTACAGCCGCAGAGTGCTTTGGACTTGGTCTAAACGAATGAATAGTGAAAAAGCTTGGGCTTAAGCCAATTTGGACACTTTGTTATGAGAAGATGCATGCTATATTATGTTGGAGAACCAATCCAACGTAACTAAGAAGCATTATCCATAACCATGAAAGGCTAGAGAACCATTGAATCTTGAGGAACTTTTCGGTACTTATGATAGGGGTAGTACCAAGACGAATTAGTTTAAGGCATAAACAACACCTATGGATGCTTATATGATGAAGCAATGCTTTGAGTTACTACCTATATGGATGTTTAGTAGGCATAAGTTACAGCAGCAGTGTGCTTTGGACTTGGTTTAAACGAATGAATTGGGAAAAACTTTGGGCTTAAGCCACTTTGTTATGAGAAGATGCATGCTATATTAATGTGGAGAAGCAATCTAACGTAACTTAGAAGCATTATCCAAAACCATGAAAGGCTAGAGAACCATTAAATCTTGTGGAAGTTTTTGGGACTGAAGATAGGAGTTGTACCAAGACGAGTTAGTTCAAGGCTTAAAAACACCTATGGATGCTTAAATGATGAAGCAATGCTTTGAGTTACTACCTCTATGGATGTTTAGTACTCAAAAGTTACAGCCGCAGTGTGCTTGGTACTTGGTCTAAACGAATGAATAGTGAAAAATCTTGGGCTTAAGCCACTTTGGACACTTTGTTATGAGAAGATGCATGCTATATTTGGGTGTAGAACGAAATCCAACATAACTAAGAAGCATTATCCATAACCATGAAAGACTAGAGAACAATTGAATCTAGAGGAAGTTTTCGGGACTGAAGATAGGAGTAGTACCAAGACGAGTTAGTTCAAGGCTAAAACATCACCTATGGATGCTTATATGATGAAGAAATGCTTTGAGTTACTACCTCTATAGATGTTTAGTACCCATAAGTTACAGCCGCAGTGTGCTTTAGACTTGGTCTAAACGAATGAATAGTGAAAAGGTTGGGCTTAAGCGACTTTGGACACTTTGTTATGAGAAGATGGCATGCTATATTACGGTGGAAAAGCAATCCAAAGTAACTAAGAAGCATTATCCATAACCATGAAAGGCTAGAGAACCATTGAATCTTAAGGGAGTTTTTGGGACTGAAGATAGGAGTAGTACCAGGACGAGTTAGTTCAAGGCTTAAACAACACCTATGGATGCTTATATGATGAAGCAATGCTTTGACTTACTACCTCTATGGATGTTTAGTACCCATAAGTTACAGCCACAGTGCACTTTGGACTTGGTCTAAGCGAATGAATAGTGAAAAAGCTTGGGCTTAAGCCACTTTGGACACTTTTTTATGAGAAGATGCATGCTATATTAAGGTGGCGAACCAATCAAACGTAATTAAGAAGCATTATCTATAACCATGAAAAGTTAGAGAACCATTGAATCTTGAGGAAGTTTTTGGGACTGAAGATAGAAGTAGTACCAAGACGAGTTAGTTCAAGGCTTAAACAACACCTATGGATGCTTATATGATGAAGCAATGCTTTGAGTTACTATCTCTATGGATGTTTAGTAAGCATAAGTTACAGCCGCAGAGTGCTTTGGACTTGGTATAAATGAATGAATAGTGAAAATCTTGGGCTTAAGCCTGTTGAAATTCAAGAGAATATGAAAAGAATATGTGTTTAAGAGAGAGTTTCAAGCTGAATATTTTTTTCTCTACATTTTTAAGAGGTATACAATGTCATTTATAGACTTTACAATGAAGTAGAAGAAGAGAAGAAGTTGCGAGAGGAAGAAGTAAGAGAAGAGAGAAGATTTGGCGTGAAGAAGAAAGAGGAGGGCAGTTCACCTACTCCAACAGTGCTATGAGCCATGCCCTGATTCTGGCGCCCATACTTCTGCCCATGCTGCCACTTGCTTGTTCTCTTTGTCTTAGTTACTCTTCTAGTTCACTTCCAACCATAACTAGTTTGTTCTCAACAGCTTCCTTAACTTGCTTTCCTTTATTTCTCCTTAGTTCTTCCTTATTCATTTCGCCATTCTCAACACTCCCCCTCAAGACTGGCCGGTGAGGATTCCATAGGCCAATCTTGTCATGAATATACTCGCATATGCCCAATGAAGTAGCCTTGGTGAAGATATCAGCCATTTGATCCCCACTTTTTACAAACTTAGGGGTGATCAATCCTTCTTGGATTTTTCCTCGGACAAAATGACAATCCACTTCAATGTGTTTTGTTCGTTCATGGAAGACTGGATTAAGAGCTATGTGTATTGCAGCTTGGTTATCACAATAAAGATTCATTGATCTGGTCTCATGAATACCTAGATCCCTGAGTAATGCTCTTAGCCACATCATCTCCTTTGTTACTTCCTTCATTGCTCTATACTCGGCCTCAGCGCTTGACAGAGCAATCACCTTCTGTTTTTTACTTCTCCAAGTCACAAGGTTACCTCCTACAAAGGTACAATACCCAGTTGTTGATTTTCTATCTTGTTTATCTCCTGCCCAATCTGCATCACAGTAAGCTTCAACCTTAGTGTGCCCATTACACTCCAACCATATTCCCTTTCCGGGAGCCCCTTTGAGGTATCTTAATATTCTTTCCACCATGCCCCAATGGTGTGTTTTAGGCGCTTGCATATGCTGGCTTACTCTGTTTACTGCAAAACAGATATCAGGCCGTGTTATTGTTAAGTATATCAGTTTCCCTACTAATCTTTGATATTGCTTAACATCCGGCCATGCCTCTTCACTCTTTGCATCTTGGTATCCTTCTTCAATAGGTGTTTTTGCTGGTTTTGATCCTAACTTTCCAGTTTCTTTTAGCAAATCCATCACATACTTCCGCTGTGATACAAACATCCCATTTGGCTCCCGAGTCATCTCAATGCCCAGAAAGTACTTCAGCTCCCCCAAATCTTTGATGTCAAAAGACAACTTCAAAAACTCCTTAGTTTTCTCAATTCCTTCAATGTCATCTCCTGTGATGATTATATCATCCACATAAATCAGAACTGCCACTACACCTCCTGTGTTTTTCTTGGTGAATAACGTATGATCAGCTTCAGATTTGACAAATTCTTCCTCCAATAAGCAGCTGCTCAATCGTTGATACCAAGCCCTTGGTGATTGTTTCAACCCATAGATAGCCTTTTTTAATTTGCACACCTTGTTTATACCTTCGTAATACCCCTGAGGAGGGGCCATGAACACTTCTTCTTCCAGGTCTCCTTGTAGAAAAGCATTTTTCACATCCATTTGCCATAATCCCCATGACAAATTAACCGCAATAGATAACAAGACTCTTACCGAATGTAACTTAGCTACAGGGGCAAAGGTCTCAGTGTAGTCTTCTCCGTAGACTTGTGTGTATCCCTTAGCCACTAGTCTAGCTTTGTATCGCTCAACCTCCCCTGAGCTCTTATACTTGATGGTATACACCCATCTACACCCTATAAGTTTCTTTCCTCTTGGTAGTTCAGTCCTGCTCCATGTATTATTTCTCTCCATAGAGCTAATTTCTTCTTCCATAGCCTGAACCCATCTCTTGTCTTTACACGCTTCTTCATAAGATGTTGGGACTTGGTCCTCATCGATCTTGGTTAGGTAAGCTTGGCTATTGTTGGGAAAATACGCTAATGAACAATATTCATCAATAGGGTACCTTATAGTTGCCTTTACTAAGTTCTCTTCTTGATTGAAGCATTGTTTACTTGGTAAGAGAGGGATGCTGTCGCCTATAGGTTCAGGATCAGAGCCTGCCGTACGCCCAGAACATCCCTTACTTACGGTAAACAACTCCTCAGTTTTTGTTTCTTCTTGTTGAACCTCAGCCATGCCATTATAATATACCCTTGTGTTCTTCAAATTTTCAGGACCAAACTTTACTCTTGTACTTCTTCTTAGAATAGGTTCTGGATCTTGTAATACTTCCTCCTCTTCATGCTCAGTCTCCCCCTCAATTCTTGAAGGATCACCGTCTTCAACTGGAGGATTTAAGATGTCAACTTCCCTAGAAGATGAGCTTCCAGCTGATGAGTGTGATTCATTGTTTCCATCCTCATTTATTCCTTCTTGTTCATCTTGAGCTTCCTCTTGCATATTACTGCTTGTATCCGCACCAATATCATTTGTCAAGATGCCTTTCTGAACTTGCACTCGATCCATACTGGAGCACACAATGTCTTGTAGCTCTTCCCATTTTTCCTTTGCGAAGTACCCATTTTTCTCATCAAAATGTACTTCTCTTGAAACATATATCCTTCTGGTCTCTGGATGAAAGCATTTGTATCCCTTTTGAGAAGATGAGTATCCCACAAAGATGCATTTGACACTCTTGGGCTCTAGTTTGCTCCTTTGCATTTCTGGGATAAACACATAGCATTTACACCCAAAAACTCTTAGGTGATTGATGCTTGGTTTTATCCCATTCAAAACCTCAAATGGGGACTTGTTGCCTAGACTTTCAGTTGGTAGGCGGTTGATTACATAGCATGCTGTCATCACTGCATCTCCCCAGAATCTTTTAGGGACGCCTCTATCAAACATCATGCTTCTAGCCACTTCCAGTAGGTGCCTATTCTTCCTCTCCGACACCCCATTTTGTTGTGGAGTATATGCGCAAGAAGTCTGGTGGATTATCCCATTATCATCCAACATCTTCTTGAATGGATTGCTTATATACTCCCCACCATTGTCACTTCTAAGAGTCTTGATTTTTACCCCAAACTGATTAAGCACATATTTGAAGAATTTCTGAAAAGATTCAAACACTTGGTTTTTAGAACTCATTAGTGTTACCCATGTATACTTTGATTTTTGATCAATAAAAGATACGAAATATTTATATTGATCCTTAGAGATACATGGGGCTGTCCACACATCAGAATGAACCAAATCAAAGCACTTCTCATATGAAGTTGTTGATTCTGGAAACGCCTTTCTACAATGCTTTCCTAATATGCAAGCTTCACATTCTTTATCCGGTAGGGTGAGGTTGGGCAAGACCATGCTCAGCACCTTGTGGCTTGGATGACCAAGTCGTGAGTGCCATAAAGGGCTTGTACCAACCAAACTAACCGCAAATGATTTTATTCCATAGTCTTCCTCTTTATTTAGTAAATAGAGACCATCTTTCACTCCTCCTGTTCCAACTACTTCCTTGGTTTTATTATCCTGAAACTCAACCAGGTTAGACCCAAATATAACCTTGCAATCCAAGTCTTTAGTTGTTTTGTGAACTGACAATAGATTAGAGGTAAACTGTGGAACATATAAGGCTTTAGTGTTTTTCCTAAACATCTCTAGGTCTCCAATTCCTTCTATTGGAACCTCCTTTCCATTTGCAACTCTAACATTTCCCTTATATGGTTTCACGTTAGTTAACAGTTTGTCATTACTAATCATATGATGACTAGCTCCAGAGTCCACAATTACCTCGTCACTAGCTTTAGTGACAAAGAACTTTTTACCTGATTCAGCTAGCTTGGAGATACCCTTGATGAGGGCCTCCAGATCGGACTTTCTCACCAAGGCATCATTCTCAGCGCTTGTTGCCCCAGCAAAGTTCCTTGGTCCTTGACCGCTCCTTCTCAGCCTTACTGGTTTCAAGTGTGGGTGAAGAGTCCAGCACTTGTCTCTTGTATGCCCTTTCATTCTGCAGTGTTCACACTCAAGAGCCTTCCTTTCTCCATAGAATTGGTTCCTTTGTGCTACATGCGCCATCTCACCGGGGGGATTGAAAAGATTTCTAGATCCTTCCTCCTTCTGGATTTGTTGACATACCTCATTTAAAGTTGGTAACTTGTCAAACCGCAGGATATGTTGAATAAGTCCTTTGTATGAGTCATTGAGCGTGAGTAGTAGTCCAAACACCTGGTCTTGTTCTCTCCTCTCACCTAATTCCTTAGGATCATTGGTTGGTGGCCTCAGCATCTCAAGTTCTGCCCACAACCCTCTATAGATCCCAAACAGATCCTTAAATGTCTTCTCATCCTGTTGAAGATCATTTAAGGCTTTTTTCACTTCAAAAATCCTGGAAATATTGGACATATTCCCATACACTCCCTTGAGTGTCTCCCACAACTCCTTTGCTGTTTCAGAATAAGAGTATGCAGCAAGGATTGATGGCTCAAGAGAGCTTTGAAGCACCGCTAAGACCTGTTGGTCCTCTTGCTCCTTCTTTTGTTTACTTATGCCGTCACTACCAGACCCAGCACCTTCATGGGCTGTTTCTTCTCCAACAGCTTCTTCTGGAGTTTCTACATAACTCCACAGTCCACGACTCTTCAAGGCCGTTCTTGTAGTCCTTGACCACAACAAGTAGTTGGTTCCGTTGAGAACCACCGGTAGGATGATTTGCTTTTGTATCTCCATTTGATTCACCCAGAGATTACAACAATAGAATAGAGTATGAAGGATAGATAGGATTTTTCTTTTCCCTTTTTTTTTTTATGAGACAGTAAACAGCTTGAATGTTTAAAGATATAGTTTGGATCTTTAAACTTGCTCTGATACCATGTTGAAATTCAAGAGAATATGAAAAGAATATGTGTTTAAGAGAGAGTTTCAAGCTGAATATTTTTTTCTCTACATTTTTAAGAGGTATACAATGTCATTTATAGACTTTACAATGAAGTAGAAGAAGAGAAGAAGTTGCGAGAGGAAGAAGTAAGAGAAGAGAGAAGATTTGGCGTGAAGAAGAAAGAGGAGGGCAGTTCACCTACTCCAACAGTTCTATGAGCCATGCCCTGATTCTGGCGCCCATACTTCTGCCCATGCTGCCACTTGCTTGTTCTCTTTGTCTTAGTTACTCTTCTAGTTCACTTCCAACCATAACTAGTTTGTTCTCAACAGCTTCCTTAACTTGCTTTCCTTTATTTCTCCTTAGTTCTTCCTTATTCATTTCGCCATTCTCAACAAATATAGCATGCATCTTCTCATAACAAAGTGTCCAAAGTGAGTTAAGCCCAAACTTTTTCCCTATTCATTCGTTTAGACCAAGTCCAAAGCACACTGCGGCTGTAACTTATTCCTACTAAACATCCATCGAGATAGTAACTCAAAGCATTGCTTCATCATATAAGCATCCATAGGTGTTGTTTCAGACTTGAACTAACTCGTCTTGGTACTACTCTTATCTTCAGTCCCGATAACTTCCTCAAGATTCAATGGTTCTCTAGTCTTTCATGGTTATGGATAATGCTTCTTAGTTACGTTGGATTTCGTTCTCCACCTTAATATAGCATGCATCTTCTCATAACAAAGTGTCCAAAGTGGCTTAACCCCAAGATTTTTCACTATTCATTCGTTTAGACCAAGTACAAAGCACACTGCGGCGGTAACTTTTGGGTACTAAACATCCATAGAGGTAGTAACTCAAAGCATTGCTCCATCATATATGCATCCATAGGTGTTTTTAAGCCTTGAACTAACTTGTCTTGCTACAACTCCTATCTTCAGTCCCGAAAACTTCCTCAAGTATCAATGGTTCTCTAGCCTTTCATGGTTTTGGATAATGCTTCTTAGTTACGTTGGAATGCTTCTCCCCGTTAATATAGCATGTATCTTCTCATAAAAAAAGCGTCCAAAGTGGCTTAAGCCCAAAGTTTTTCCCTATTCATTAGTTTAAACCAAGTCCAAAGCACACTGCGACTGTAACTTATGCCTACTAAACATCCATAGGGATAGTAACTCAAAGCATTGCTTTATCATATAAGCATACATAGGTGTTGTTTAAGCCTTAAACTAACTCATCTTGGTACTACTCCTATCTTCAGTACCAAAACGTTCCTCAAGATTCTATGGTTCTCTAGCCTTTTATGGTTATGGATAATGCTTCTTAGTTACGTTGGATTGGTTCTCCAACATAATATAGCATGCATCTTCTCATAACAAAGTGTCCTAATTGGCTTTGTTGAGAATGGCGAAATGAATAAGGAAGAACTAAGGAGAAATAAAGGAAAGCAAGTTAAGGAAGCTGTTGAGAACAAACTAGTTATGGTTGGAAGTGAACTAGAAGAGTAACTAAGACAAAGAGAACAAGCAAGTGGCAGCATGGGCAGAAGTATGGGCGCCAGAATCAGGGCATGGCTCATAGCACTGTTGGAGTAGGTGAATTGCCCTCCTCTTTCTTCTTCACGCCAAATCTTCTCTCTTCTCTTACTTCTTCCTCTCGCAACTTCTTCTCTTCTTCTACTTCATTGTAAAGTCTATAAATGACATTGTATACCTCTTAAAAATGTAGAGAAAAAAATATTCAGCTTGAAACTCTCTCTTAAACACATATTCTTTTCATATTCTCTTGAATTTCAACATGGTATCAGAGCAAGTTTAAAGATCCAAACTATATCTTTAAACATTCAAGCTGTTTACTGTCTCATAAAAAAAAAAGGGAAAAGAAAAATCCTATCTATCCTTCATACTCTATTCTATTGTTGTAATCTCTGGGTGAATCAAATGGAGATACAAAAGCAAATCATCCTACCGGTGGTTCTCAACGGAACCAACTACTTGTTGTGGTCAAGGACTACAAGAACGGCCTTGAAGAGTCGTGGACTGTGGAGTTATGTAGAAACTCCAGAAGAAGCTGTTGGAGAAGAAACAGCCCATGAAGGTGCTGGGTCTGGTAGTGACGGCATAAGTAAACAAAAGAAGGAGCAAGAGGACCAACAGGTCTTAGCGGTGCTTCAAAGCTCTCTTGAGCCATCAATCCTTGCTGCATACTCTTATTCTGAAACAGCAAAGGAGTTGTGGGAGACACTCAAGGGAGTGTATGGGAATATGTCCAATATTTCCAGGATTTTTGAAGTGAAAAAAGCCTTAAATGATCTTCAACAGGAAGAGAAGACATTTAAGGATCTGTTTGGGATCTATAGAGGGTTGTGGGCAGAACTTGAGATGCTGAGGCCACCAACCAATGATCCTAAGGAATTAGGTGAGAGGAGAGAACAAGACCAGGTGTTTGGACTACTACTCACGCTCAATGACTCATACAAAGGACTTATTCAACATATCCTGCGGTTTGACAAGTTACCAACTTTAAATGAGGTATGTCAACAAATCCAGAAGGAGGAAGGATCTAGAAATCTTTTCAATCCCCCCGGTGAGATGGCGCATGTAGCACAAAGGAACCAATTCTATGGAGAAAGGAAGGCTCTTGAGTGTGAACACTGCAGAATGAAAGGGCATACAAGAGACAAGTGCTGGACTCTTCACCCACACTTGAAACCAGTAAGGCTGAGAAGGAGCGGTCAAGGACCAAGGAACTTTGCTGGGGCAACAAGCGCTGAGAATGATGCCTTGGTGAGAAAGTCCGATCTGGAGGCCCTCATCAAGGGTATCTCCAAGCTAGCTGAATCAGGTAAAAAGTTCTTTGTCACTAAAGCTAGTGACGAGGTAATTGTGGACTCTGGAGCTAGTCATCATATGATTAGTAATGACAAACTGTTAACTAACGTGAAACCATATAAGGGAAATGTTAGAGTTGCAAATGGAAAGGAGGTTCCAATAGAAGGAATTGGAGACCTAGAGATGTTTAGGAAAAACACTAAAGCCTTATATGTTCCACAGTTTACCTCTAATCTATTGTCAGTTCACAAAACAACTAAAGACTTGGATTGCAAGGTTATATTTGGGTCTAACCTGGTTGAGTTTCAGGATAATAAAACCAAGGAAGTAGTTGGAACAGGAGGAGTGAAAGATGGTCTCTATTTACTAAATAAAGAGGAAGACTATGGAATAAAATCATTTGCGGTTAGTTTGGTTGGTACAAGCCCTTTATGGCACTCACGACTTGGTCATCCAAGCCACAAGGTGCTGAGCATGGTCTTGCCCAACCTCACCCTACCGGATAAAGAATGTGAAGCTTGCATATTAGGAAAGCATTGTAGAAAGGCGTTTCCAGAATCAACAACTTCATATGAGAAGTGCTTTGATTTGGTTCATTCTGATGTGTGGACAGCCCCATGTATCTCTAAGGATCAATATAAATATTTCGTATCTTTTATTGATCAAAAATCAAAGTATACATGGGTAACACTAATGAGTTCTAAAAACCAAGTGTTTGAATCTTTTCAGAAATTCTTCAAATATGTGCTTAATCAGTTTGGGGTAAAAATCAAGACTCTTAGAAGTGACAATGGTGGGGAGTATATAAGCAATCCATTCAAGAAGATGTTGGATGATAATGGGATAATCCACCAGACTTCTTGCGCATATACTCCACAACAAAATGGGGTGTCGGAGAGGAAGAATAGGCACCTACTGGAAGTGGCTAGAAGCATGATGTTTGATAGAGGCGTCCCTAAAAGATTCTGGGGAGATGCAGTGATGACAGCATGCTATGTAATCAACCGCCTACCAACTGAAAGTCTAGGCAACAAGTCCCCATTTGAGGTTTTGAATGGGATAAAACCAAGCATCAATCACCTAAGAGTTTTTGGGTGTAAATGCTATGTGTTTATCCCAGAAATGCAAAGGAGCAAACTAGAGCCCAAGAGTGTCAAATGCATCTTTGTGGGATACTCATCTTCTCAAAAGGGATACAAATGCTTTCATCCAGAGACCAGAAGGATATATGTTTCAAGAGAAGTACATTTTGATGAGAAAAATGGGTACTTCGCAAAGGAAAAATGGGAAGAGCTACAAGACATTGTGTGCTCCAGTATGGATCGAGTGCAAGTTCAGAAAGGCATCTTGACAAATGATATTGGTGCGGATACAAGCAGTAATATGCAAGAGGAAGCTCAAGATGAACAAGAAGGAATAAATGAGGATGGAAACAATGAATCACACTCATCAGCTGGAAGCTCATCTTCTAGGGAAGTTGACATCTTAAATCCTCCAGTTGAAGACGGTGATCCTTCAAGAATTGAGGGGGAGACTGAGCATGAAGAGGAGGAAGTATTACAAGATCCAGAACCTATTCTAAGAAGAAGTACAAGAGTAAAGTTTGGTCCTGAAAATTTGAAGAACACAAGGGTATATTATAATGGCATGGCTGAGGTTCAACAAGAAGAAACAAAAACTGAGGAGTTGTTTACCGTAAGTAAGGGATGTTCTGGGCGTACGGCAGGCTCTGATCCTGAACCTATAGGCGACAGCATCCCTCTCTTACCAAGTAAACAATGCTTCAATCAAGAAGAGAACTTAGTAAAGGCAACTATAAGGTACCCTATTGATGAATATTGTTCATTAGCGTATTTTCCCAACAATAGCCAAGCTTACCTAACCAAGATCGATGAGGACCAAGTCCCAACATCTTATGAAGAAGCGTGTAAAGACAAGAGATGGGTTCAGGCTATGGAAGAAGAAATTAGCTCTATGGAGAGAAATAATACATGGAGCAGGACTGAACTACCAAGAGGAAAGAAACTTATAGGGTGTAGATGGGTGTATACCATCAAGTATAAGAGCTCAGGGGAGGTTGAGCGATACAAAGCTAGACTAGTGGCTAAGGGATACACACAAGTCTACGGAGAAGACTACACTGAGACCTTTGCCCCTGTAGCTAAGTTACATTCGGTAAGAGTCTTGTTATCTATTGCGGTTAATTTGTCATGGGGATTATGGCAAATGGATGTGAAAAATGCTTTTCTACAAGGAGACCTGGAAGAAGAAGTGTTCATGGCCCCTCCTCAGGGGTATTACGAAGGTATAAACAAGGTGTGCAAATTAAAAAAGGCTATCTATGGGTTGAAACAATCACCAAGGGCTTGGTATCAACGATTGAGCAGCTGCTTATTGGAGGAAGAATTTGTCAAATCTGAAGCTGATCATACGTTATTCACCAAGAAAAACACAGGAGGTGTAGTGGCAGTTCTGATTTATGTGGATGATATAATCATCACAGGAGATGACATTGAAGGAATTGAGAAAACTAAGGAGTTTTTGAAGTTGTCTTTTGACATCAAAGATTTGGGGGAGCTGAAGTACTTTCTGGGCATTGAGATGACTCGGGAGCCAAATGGGATGTTTGTATCACAGCGGAAGTATGTGATGGATTTGCTAAAAGAAACTGGAAAGTTAGGATCAAAACCAGCAAAAACACCTATTGAAGAAGGATACCAAGATGCAAAGAGTGAAGAGGCATGGCCGGATGTTAAGCAATATCAAAGATTAGTAGGGAAACTGATATACTTAACAATAACACGGCCTGATATCTGTTTTGCAGTAAACAGAGTAAGCCAGCATATGCAAGCGCCT
This sequence comes from Nasturtium officinale, assembly GCA_963854855.1. Taxonomy (NCBI): domain Eukaryota; kingdom Viridiplantae; phylum Streptophyta; class Magnoliopsida; order Brassicales; family Brassicaceae; genus Nasturtium; species Nasturtium officinale. The sequence goes on along the minus strand of OY978504.1, from coordinate 10,115,957 downwards.
AAAACACACCATTGGGGCATGGTGGAAAGAATATTAAGATACCTCAAAGGGGCTCCCGGAAAGGGAATATGGTTGGAGTGTAATGGGCACACTAAGGTTGAAGCTTACTGTGATGCAGATTGGGCAGGAGATAAACAAGATAGAAAATCAACAACTGGGTATTGTACCTTTGTAGGAGGTAACCTTGTGACTTGGAGAAGTAAAAAACAGAAGGTGATTGCTCTGTCAAGCGCTGAGGCCGAGTATAGAGCAATGAAGAAAGTAACAAAGGAGATGATGTGGCTAAGAGCATTACTCAGGGATCTAGGTATTCATGAGACCAGATCAATGAATCTTTATTGTGATAACCAAGCTGCAATACACATAGCTCTTAATCCAGTCTTCCATGAACGAACAAAACACATTGAAGTGGATTGTCATTTTGTCCGAGGAAAAATCCAAGAAGGATTGATCACCCCTAAGTTTGTAAAAAGTGGGGATCAAATGGCTGATATCTTCACCAAGGCTACTTCATTGGGCATATGCGAGTATATTCATGACAAGATTGGCCTATGGAATCCTCACCGGCCAGTCTTGAGGGGGAGTGTTGAGAATGGCGAAATGAATAAGGAAGAACTAAGGAGAAATAAAGGAAAGCAAGTTAAGGAAGCTGTTGAGAACAAACTAGTTATGGTTGGAAGTGAACTAGAAGAGTAACTAAGACAAAGAGGACAAGCAAGTGGCAGCATGGGCAGAAGTATGGGCGCCAGAATCAGGGCATGGCTCATAGCACTGTTGGAGTAGGTGAACTGCCCTCCTCTTTCTTCTTCACGCCAAATCTTCTCTCTTCTCTTACTTCTTCCTCTCGCAACTTCTTCTCTTCTTCTACTTCATTGTAAAGTCTATAAATGACATTGTATACCTCTTAAAAATGTAGAGAAAAAAATATTCAGCTTGAAACTCTCTCTTAAACACATATTCTTTTCATATTCTCTTGAATTTCAACAATATTAAGGTAGAGAAACAATCCAACGTAACTAAGAAGCATTATCCATAACCATGAAAGACTAGAGAACCATTGAATCTTAAGGTAGTTTTCGGGACTGAAGATAGGAGTAATACCAAGACGAGTTAGTTCAAGTCTAAAACAACACCTATGGATGCTTATATGATGAAGCAATGCTTTGAGTTATTATCTCTATGGATGTTTAGTAGGCATAAGTTACAGCCGCAGTGTGCTTTGGACTTGGTCTAAATGAATGAATAGGGAAAAAGTTTGGGCTTAAGTCACTTTGGACGCTTTGGTATGAGAAGATGCATGCTATATTAAGGTAGAGTAACAATCCAACGTAACTAAGAAGCATTATCCATAACCATAAAAGACTAGAGAACAATTGAATCTCGAGGAAGTTTTCGGGACTGAAGATAGGAGTAGTACCAAGACGAGTTAGTTCAAGGCTTAAACAGCACCTATGTATGCTTATATGTTAAAGCAATGCTTTAAGTTTCTACCTCTATAGATGTTTAGTACCCAAAAGTTACAGCCGCAGTGTGCTTTGGACTTGGTCTAAGCGAATGAATAGTGAAAAAGCTTGGGCTTAAATCACTTTGGACACTTTTTATGAGAAGATGCATGCTATATTAAGGTGGCAAACCAATCCAACATAACTAAGAAGCATAATCCATAACCATGAAAGGCTAGAGAACCATTGAATCTTGATATAGTTTTTGGGACTGAAGATAGGAGTATTACCAAGACGAGTTAGTTCAAGGCTTAAAAACACCTATGGATGCTTATATGATGAAGCAATGCTTTGAGTTACAACCTCTATAGATGTTTAGTACCCATAAGTTACATCTCGATGTGTTTTAGACTTGGTCTAAATGAATGAATAGGGAAAAAGTTTGGTCTTATGTCACTTTGAAAACTTTGTTATGAGAAGATGCATGCTATATTAAGGTAGAGAAACAATCCAACGTAACTAAGAAGCATTATCAATAACCATGAAAGACTAGAGAACCATTGACTCTTAAGAAAGTTTTCGGGACTGAAGATAGGAGTAGTACCAAGACGAGTTAGTTCAAGGCTTAAACAACACCTATGGATGATTATATGATGGAACAATGCTTTGACTTACTACCTCTATGGATGTTTAGTACCCATAAGTTAAAGCCGCAGTGTGCTTTGGACTTGGTCTAAGCGAATAAATAGTGAAAAAGCTAGGGCTTAAACCACATTGTACACTTTTTTATGAGAAGATGCATGCTATATTAAGGTGGGGAACCAATCCAACGTAACTAAGAAGCATTATCTATAACCATGAAAGGCTAGACAACCATTGAATCTTGAGGAAGTTTTCGGGACTGATGATAGGAGTAGTACCAAGACGAGTTAGTTCAAGGCTTAAACAACACCTATTGATGCTTATATGATAAAGCAATGCTTTGAGTTACTACCTCAATAGATGTTTAGTACCCATAAGTTACAGCGCAGTGTGCTTTAGACGTGGTCTAAACGAAAGAATAGTGAAAAAACTTGGGCTTAAGCCACTTTGGACACTTTGTTATGAGAAGATGGCATGCTATATTACGGTGGAGAAGCAATCCAAAGTAACTAAGAAGCATTATCCATAACCATGAAAGGCTAGAGAACCATTGAATCTTAAGGAAGTTTTAGGGACTAAAGATAGGAGTAGTACCAAGACGAGTTAGTTCAAGGCTTAAACAACTCCTATGGATACTTATATGATGAAGCATTGCTTTGACTTACTACCTCTATAGAAGGTTAGTACCCATAAGTTATAGCCACAGTGTGCTTTGGACTTAGTCTAAGCGAATGAATAGTGAAAAAGCTTGGGCTTAAACCACTTTGGACACTTTCTTATGAGAAGATGCATGTTATATTAAGGTGGGAAACCAATCCAACATAACTAAGAAGCATAATACATAACCATGAAAGGCTAGAGAACCATTGAATCTTGAGGAAGTTTTCGGGATTGAAGATATGAGTAGTACCAAGACGAGTTAGTTCAAGGCTTAAACAACTCCTATGGATGCTTATATGATGAAGCAATGCTTTGAGTTTCTACCTCTATATATGTTTAGTACCCATAAGTTACATCTGCAGTGTGCTTTAGACTTGGTCTAAACAAATGAATAGGGAAACAGTTTGGGCTTAAGTCACTTTGGACACTTTGTTATGAGAAGATGCATGCTATATTTTGTTGGAGAACCAATCCAACGTAACTAAGAAGCATTATCCATAACCATGAAAGGCTAGAGAACCATTGAATCTTGAGGAACTTTTCGGTATTGAAGATAGGAATAGTACCACGACGAGTTAGTTCAAGGCTTAAACAACACCTATGGATGCTTATATGATGAAGCAATGCTTTGAGTTTCTACCTCTATATATGTTTAGTACCCATAAGTTACATCTGCAGTGTGCTTTAGACTTGGTCTAAACGAATGAATAGGGAAACAGTTTGGGCTTAAGTCACTTTCGACACTTTGTTATGAGAAGATGCATGCTATATTTTGTTGGAGAACCAATCCAACGTAACTAAGAAGCATTATCCATAACCATGAAAGGCTAGAGAACCATTGAATCTTGAGGAACTTTTCGGGATTGAAGATAGGAATAGTACCAAGACGAGTTAGTTCAAGGCTTAAACAACACCTATGGATGCTTATATGATGAAGCAATGCTTTGAGTTACTATCTCTATAGATGTTTAGTAAGCAAAAGTTACAGCCGCAGAGTGCTTTCGACTTGGTCTAAACGAATGAATAGTGAAAAAGCTTGGGCTTAAGCCAATTTGGACACTTTGTTCTGAGAAGATACATGCTATATTTTGTTGGAGAACCAATCCAACGTAACTAAGAAGCAATATCCATAACCATGAAAGGCTAGAAAACCATTAAATCTTGAGGAAATTTTCGGTATTGAAGATAGGAGTAGTACCAAGACGAGTTAGTTTAAGGCTTAAACAACACCTATGCATGCTTATATGATGAAGCAATGCTTTGAGTTACTACCTCTATGGATGTTTAGTAGGCATAAGTTACAGCAGCAGTGTGCTTTGGACTTGGTTTAAACGAATGAATAGAGAAAAAGCATGGGCTTAGGCCACTGTGGACACTTTGTTATGAGAAGATGCATACTATATTAAGGTGGAGAAGCAATCCAACGTAACTAAGAAGCATTATCCATAACCATGAAAGGCTAGAGAACCATTGAATCTTAAGGAAGTTCTCGAGACTGAAGATAGGAGTAGTACCAAGATGAGTTATTTCAAGGCTTAAACAACACCTATGGTTGCTTATATGATGAAGCAATGCTTTGAGTTACTTCCTCTATGGATGTTAGGTAGGCATAAGTTACAGCTGCAGTGTTCTTTAGACTTGGTTTAAACGAATGAATAGGGAAAAACTTAGGGCTTAAGCCACTTTGGACACTTTGTTATGAGAAGATGCATGCTATATTAACGTGGAGAAGCAATCTAATGTAACTAAGAAGCATTATCCAAAACCATGAAAGGCTAGAGAACCATTGAATCTTGAGAAAGTTTTCGGGACTGAAACAATTCTTTGAGTTACTACCTCTATGGATGTTTAGTACCCAAAAGTTACTGCCGCAGTGTGCTTGGTACTTGGTCTAAACGAATGAATAATGAAAAATCTTGGGCTTAAGCCACTTTGGACACTTTGTTATGATAAGATGCATGCTATATTAAGGTGGAGAACGAAATCAAATGTAACTAAGGAGCATTATCCATAACCATGAAAGACTAGAGAACAATTGAATCTTGAGGAAGTTTTCGAGACTGAAGAGAGTAGTAGTACCAAGACGAGTTAGTGCAAGACTAAAACAACACCTATGTATGCTTATATGATGAAGCAATGCTTTGAGTTACTACCTCTATAGATGTTTAGAACCCATCAGTTACAGCCACAGTGTGCTTTAGACTTTGTCTAAACGAATAAATAGTGAAAAAGCTTGGGCTTAAGCCACTTTGGACACTTTTTTATGAGAAGATGCATGCTATATTAAGGTGGCAAACCAATCCAACATAACTAAGAATCATTATCCATAACCATGAAAGGCTAGAGAACCATTGCATCTCGAGGAAGTTTTCGGGATTGAAGATATGAGTAGTACCAAGACGAGTTAGTTCAACGCTTAAACAACACCTATGGATGCTTATATGATGAAGCAATGCTTTGAGTTACTACCTCTATGGATGTTTAGTAGGCATAAGTTACAGCAGCAGTGTGCTTTGGACTTGGTTTAAAAGAATGAATAGGAAAAAAGCATGGGCTAAGGCCACTTTGGACACTGTTATGAGAAGATGCATACTATATTAAGGTGGAGAAGTAATCCAACGTAACTAAGAAGCATTATCCATAACCATGAAAGGCTAGAGAACCATTGAACCTTGAGAAAGTTTTCGGGACTGAAGATAGGAGTAGTACCAAGACGAGTTAGTTCAAGACTTAAACAACACCTATGGATGCTTATAGGATAAAGCAATGCTTTGAGTTACTATCGCTATGGATGGTTTGTACGAATGAATAGGGAAAAACTTTTGGCTTAAGCCACTTTGGACACTTTGTTATGAGAAGATGCATGCTATATTAACGTGGAGAAGCAATCCAACGTAACTATGAAGCATTATCCAAAACCATGAAAGGCTAGAGAACCATTGAATCTTGAGGAAGTTTTCGTGACTGAAGATAGGAGTAGTACCAAGACGAGTTAGTTTAAGTCTTAAACAACACCTATGGATGCTTATATGATGAAGCAATGCTTTGAGTTACTACCTCTATGGATGTTTAGTAGGCATAAGTTACAGCAGCAGTGTACTTTGGACTTGGTTTAAACGAATGAATAGGCAAAAAGCTTGGGCTTAGGCCACTTTGGACACTTTGTTATGAGAAGATGCATGCTATATTAAGGTGGAGAACCAATCCAACGTAACTAAGAAGCATTATCCATAACCATGAAAGGCTAGAGAACCATTGAATCTTGAGAAAGATTTTGGGACAGAAGATAGGAGTAGTATCAAGACGAGTTAGTTCAAGGCTTAAACAACACCTATGGATGCTTATATGATAAAGCAATGGCTTGAGTTACTATCGCTATGGATGTTTAGTAGGCAAAAGTTACAGCTGCAGTGTGCTTTGGACTTGGTTTAAACGAATGAATAGGGAAAAACTTTTGGCTTAAGCCACTTTGGACACTTTGTTATGAGAAGATGCATGCTATATTAACGTGGAGAAGCAATCCAACGTAACTATGAAACATTATCCAAAACAATGAAATGCTAGAGAACCATTGAATCTTGAGGAAGTTTTCGTGACTGAAGATAGGAGTAGTACCAAGACGAGTTAGTTTAAGTCTTAAACAACACCTAGGGATGCTTATATGATGAAGCAATGCTTTGAGTTACTACCTCTATGGATGTTTAGTAGGCATAAGTTACAGCAGCAGTGTACTTTGGACTTGGTTTAAACGAATGAATAGGCAAAAAGCTTGGGCTTAGGCCACTTTGGACACTTTGTTATGAGAAGATGCATGCTATATTAAGGTGGAGAACCAATCCAACGTAACTAAGAAGCATTATCCATAACCATGAAAGGCTAGAGAACCATTGAATCTTGAGAAAGATTTTAGGACAGAAGATAGGAGTAGTACCAAGACGAGTTAGTTCAAGGCTTAAACAACACCTATGGATGCTTATATGATAAAGCAATGGCTTGAGTTACTATCGCTATGGTTGTTTAGTAGGCAAAAGTTACAGCTGCAGTGTGCTTTGGACTTGGTTTAAACGAATGAATAGGGAAAAACTTTTGGCTTAAGCCACTTTGGACACTTTGTTATGAGAAGATGCATGCTATATTAACGTGGAGAAGGAATCCAACGTAACTATGAAACATTATCCAAAACCATGAAATGCTAGAGAACCATTGAATCTTGAGGAAGTTTTCGTGACTGAAGATAGGAGTAGTACCAAGACGAGTTAGTTTAAGTCTTAAACAACACCTATGGATGCTTATATGATGAAGCAATGCTTTGAGTTACTACCTCTATGGATGTTTAGTAGGCATAAGTTACAGCAGAAGTGTACTTTGGACTTGGTTTAAACGAATGAATAGGCAAAAAGCTTGGGCTTAGGCCACTTTGGACACTTTGTTATGAGAAGATGCATGCTATATTAAGGTGGAGAACCAATCCAACGTAACTAAGAAGCATTATCCATAACCATGAAAGGCTATAGAACCATTGAATCTTGAGAAAGATTTTGGGACAGAAGATAGGAGTAGTACCAAGACGAGTTAGTTCAAGGCTTAAACAACACCTATGGATGCTTATATGATAAAGCAATGCCTTGAGTTACTATCGCTATGGATGTTTAGTAGGCAAAAGTTACAGCTGCAGTGTGCTTTGGACTTGGTTTAAAAGAATGAATAGGGAAAAACTTTGGGCTTAAGCCACTTTGGACACTTTGTTATGAGAAGATGCATGCTATATCAACGTGGAGAAGTAATCCAACGTAACTAAGAAGCATTATCCAAAGCCATGAAGGACTAGAGAACCATTTAATCTTAAGGAAGTTTTCGGTACTGAAGATAGGAGTTGTACCAAGACGAGTTAGTTTAAGTCTTAAACAACACCTATGGATGCTTATATGATGAAGCAATGCTTTGAGTTACTACCTCTATGGATGTTTAGTAGGCATAAGTTACAGCAGCAGTGTACTTTGGACTTGGTTTAAACGAATGAATAGGCAAAAAGCTTGGGCTTAGGCCACTTTGGACACTTTGTTATGAGAAGATGCATGCTATATTAAGGTGGAGAACCAATCCAACGTAGCTAAGAAGCATTATCCATAACCATGAAAGGCTAGAGAACCATTGAATCTTGAGAAAGATTTTGGGACAGAAGATAGGAGTAGTACCAAGACAAGTTAGTTCAAGGCTTAAACAACACCTATGGATGCTTATATGATAAAGCAATGCCTTGAGTTACTATCGCTATGGATGTTTAGTAGGCAAAAGTTACAGCTGCAGTGTCCTTTGGACTTGGTTTAAACGAATGAATAGGGAAAAACTTTTGGCTTAAGCCACTTTGGACACTTTGTTATGAGAAGATGCATGCTATATTAACGTGGAGAAGCAATCCAACGTAACTATGAAACATTATCCAAAACCATGAAATGCTAGAGAACCATTGAATCTTGAGGAAGTTTTCGTGACTGAAGATAGGAGTAGTACCAAGACGAGTTAGTTTAAGTCTTAAACAACACCTATGGATGCTTATATGATGAAGCAATGCTTTGAGTTACTACCTCTATGGATGTTTAGTAGGCATAAGTTACAGCAGCAGTGTACTTTGGACTTGGTTTAAACGAATGAATAGGCAAAAAGCTTGGGCTTAGGCCACTTTGGACACTTTGTTATGAGAAGATGCATGCTATATTAAGGTGGAGAACCAATCCAACGTAACTGAGAAGCATTATCCATAACCATGAAAGGCTAGAGAACCATTGAATCTTGAGAAAGATTTTGGGACAGAAGATAGGAGTAGTACCAAGACGAGTTAGTTCAAGGCTTAAACAACACCTATGGATGCTTATATGATAAAGCAATGGCTTGAGTTACTATCGCTATGGATGTTTAGTAGGCAAAAGTTACAGCTGCAGTGTGCTTTGGACTTGGTTTAAACGAATGAATAGGGAAAAACTTTTGGCTTAAGCCACTTTGGACACTTTGTTATGAGAAGATGCATGCTCTATTAACGTGGAGAAGCAATCCAACGTAACTATGAAACATTATCCAAAACCATGAAATGCTAGAGAACCATTGAATCTTGAGGAAGTTTTCGTGACTGAAGATAGGAGTAGTACCAAGACGAGTTAGTTTAAGTCTTAAACAACACCTATGGATGCTTATATGATGAAGCAATGCTTTGAGTTACTACCTCTATGGATGTTTAGTAGGCATAAGTTACAGCAGCAGTGTACTTTGGACTTGGTTTAAACGAATGAATAGGCAAAAAGCTTGGGCTTAGGCCACTTTGGACACTTTGTTATGAGAAGATGCATGCTATATTAAGGTGGAGAACCAATCCAACGTAACTAAGAAGCATTATCCATAACCATGAAAGGCTAGAGAACCATTGAATCTTGAGAAAGATTTTAGGACAGAAGATAGGAGTAGTACCAAGACGAGTTAGTTCAAGACTTAAACAACACCTATGGATGCTTATATGATAATGCAATGGCTTGAGTTACTATCGCTATGGATGTTTAGTAGGCAAAAGTTACAGCTGCAGTGTGCTTTGGACTTGGTTTAAACGAATGAATAGGGAAAAACTTTTGGCTTAAGCCACTTTGGACACTTTGTTATGAGAAGATGCATGCTATATTAACGTGGAGAAGCAATCCAACGTAACTATGAAACATTATCCAAAACCATGAAATGCTAGAGAACCATTGAATCTTGAGGAAGTTTTCGTGACTGAAGATAGGAGTAGTACCAAGACGAGTTAGTTTAAGTCTTAAACAACACCTATGGATGCTTATATGATGAAGCAATGCTTTGAGTTACTACCTCTATGGATGTTTAGTAGGCATAAGTTACAGTAGCAGTGTACTTTGGACTTGGTTTAAACGAATGAATAGGCAAAAAGCTTGGGCTTAGGCCACTTTGGACACTTTGTTATGAGAAGATGCATGCTATATTAAGGTGGAGAACCAATCCAACGTAACTAAGAAGCATTATCCATAACCATGAAAGGCTATAGAACCATTGAATCTTGAGAAAGATTTTGGGACAGAAGATAGGAGTAGTACCAAGACGAGTTAGTTCAAGGCTTAAACAACACCTATGGATGCTTATATGATAAAGCAATGCCTTGAGTTACTATCGCTATGGATGTTTAGTAGGCAAAAGTTACAGCTGCAGTGTGCTTTGGACTTGGTTTAAAAGAATGAATAGGGAAAAACTTTGGGCTTAAGCCACTTTGGACACTTTGTTATGAGAAGATGCATGCTATATCAACGTGGAGAAGTAATCCAACGTAACTAAGAAGCATTATCCAAAACCATGAAGGACTAGAGAACCATTTAATCTTAAGGAAGTTTTCGGTACTGAAGATAGGAGTTGTACCAAGACGAGTTAGTTTAAGTCTTAAACAACACCTATGGATGCTTATATGATGAAGCAATGCTTTGAGTTACTACCTCTATGGATGTTTAGTAGGCATAAGTTACAGCAGCAGTGTACTTTGGACTTGGTTTAAACGAATGAATAGGCAAAAAGCTTGGGCTTAGGCCACTTTGGACACTTTGTTATGAGAAGATGCATGCTATATTAAGGTGGAGAACCAATCCAACGTAACTAAGAAGCATTATCCATAACCATGAAAGGCTAGAGAACCATTGAATCTTGAGAAAGATTTTGGGACAGAAGATAGGAGTAGTACCAAGACAAGTTAGTTCAAGGCTTAAACAACACCTATGGATGCTTATATGATAAAGCAATGCCTTGAGTTACTATCGCTATGGATGTTTAGTAGGCAAAAGTTACAGCTGCAGTGTCCTTTGGACTTGGTTTAAACGAATGAATAGGGAAAAACTTTTGGCTTAAGCCACTTTGGACACTTTGTTATGAGAAGATGCATGCTATATTAACGTGGAGAAGCAATCCAACGTAACTATGAAACATTATCCAAAACCATGAAATGCTAGAGAACCATTGAATCTTGAGGAAGTTTTCGTGACTGATGATAGGAGTAGTACCAAGACGAGTTAGTTTAAGTCTTAAACAACACCTATGGATGCTTATATGATGAAGCAATGCTTTGAGTTACTACCTCTATGGATGTTTAGTAGGCATAAGTTACAGCAGCAGTGTACTTTGGACTTGGTTTAAACGAATGAATAGGCAAAAAGCTTGGGCTTAGGCCACTTTGGACACTTTGTTATGAGAAGATGCATGCTATATTAAGGTGGAGAACCAATCCAACGTAACTAAGAAGCATTATCCATAACCATGAAAGGCTAGAGAACCATTGAATCTTGAGAAAGATTTTGGGACAGAAGATAGGAGTAGTACCAAGACGAGTTAGTTCAAGGCTTAAACAACACCTATGGATGCTTATATGATAAAGCAATGGCTTGAGTTACTATCGCTATGGATGTTTAGTAGGCAAAAGTTACAGCTGCAGTGTGCTTTGGACTTGGTTTAAACGAATGAATAGGGAAAAACTTTTGGCTTAAGCCACTTTGGACACTTTGTTATGAGAAGATGCATGCTCTATTAACGTGGAGAAGCAATCCAACGTAACTATGAAACATTATCCAAAACCATGAAATGCTAGAGAAACATTGAATCTTGAGGGAGTTTTCGTGACTGAAGATAGGAGTAGTACCAAGACGAGTTAGTTTAAGTCTTAAACAACACCTATGGATGCTTATATGATGAAGCAATGCTTTGAGTTACTACCTCTATGGATGTTTAGTAGGCATAAGTTACAGCAGCAGTGTACTTTGGACTTGGTTTAAACGAATGAATAGGCAAAAAGCTTGGGCTTAGGCCACTTTGGACACTTTGTTATGAGAAGATGCATGCTATATTAAGGTGGAGAACCAATCCAACGTAACTAAGAAGCATTATCCATAACCATGAAAGGCTAGAGAACCATTGAATCTTGAGAAAGATTTTAGGACAGAAGATAGGAGTAGTACCAAGACGAGTTAGTTAAAGACTTAAACAACACCTATGGATGCTTATATGATAAAGCAATGGCTTGAGTTACTATCGCTATGGATGTTTAGTAGGCAAAAGTTACAGCTGCAGTGTGCTTTGGACTTGGTTTAAACGAATGAATAGGGAAAAACTTTTGGCTTAAGCCACTTTGGACACTTTGTTATGAGAAGATGCATGCTATATTAACGTGGAGAAGCAATCCAACGTAACTATGAAACATTATCCAAAACCATGAAATGCTAGAGAACCATTGAATCTTGAGGAAGTTTTCGTGACTGAAGATAGGAGTAGTACCAAGACGAGTTAGTTTAAGTCTTAAACAACACCTATGGATGCTTATATGATGAAGCAATGCTTTGAGTTACTACCTCTATGGATGTTTAGTAGGCATAAGTTACAGCAGCAGTGTACTTTGGACTTGGTTTAAACGAATGAATAGGCAAAAAGCTTGGGCTTAGGCCACTTTGGACACTTTGTTATGAGAAGATGCATGCTATATTAAGGTGGAGAACCAATCCAACGTAACTAAGAAGCATTATCCATAACCATGAAAGGCTATAGAACCATTGAATCTTGAGAAAGATTTTGGGACAGAAGATAGGAGTAGTACCAAGACGAGTTAGTTCAAGGCTTAAACAACACCTATGGATGCTTATATGATAAAGCAATGCCTTGAGTTACTATCGCTATGGATGTTTAGTAGGCAAAAGTTACAGCTGCAGTGTGCTTTGGACTTGGTTTAAAAGAATGAATAGGGAAAAACTTTGGGCTTAAGCCACTTTGGACACTTTGTTATGAGAAGATGCATGCTATATCAACGTGGAGTAGTAATCCAACGTAACTAAGAAGCATTATCCAAAACCATGAAGGACTAGAGAACCATTTAATCTTAAGGAAGTTTTCGGTACTGAAGATAGGAGTTGTACCAAGACGAGTTAGTTTAAGTCTTAAACAACACCTATGGATGCTTATATGATGAAGCAATGCTTTGAGTTACTACCTCTATGGATGTTTAGTAGGCATAAGTTACAGCAGCAGTGTACTTTGGACTTGGTTTAAACGAATGAATAGGCAAAAAGCTTGGGCTTAGGCCACTTTGGACACTTTGTTATGAGAAGATGCATGCTATATTAAGGTGGAGAACCAATCCAACGTAACTAAGAAGCATTATCCATAACCATGAAAGGCTAGAGAACCATTGAATCTTGAGAAAGATTTTGGGACAGAAGATAGGAGTAGTACCAAGACAAGTTAGTTCAAGGCTTAAACAACACCTATGGATGCTTATATGATAAAGCAATGCCTTGAGTTACTATCGCTATGGATGTTTAGTAGGCAAAAGTTACAGCTGCAGTGTCCTTTGGACTTGGTTTAAACGAATGAATAGGGAAAAACTTTTGGCTTAAGCCACTTTGGACACTTTGTTATGAGAAGATGCATGCTATATTAACGTGGAGAAGCAATCCAACGTAACTATGAAACATTATCCAAAACCATGAAATGCTAGAGAACCATTGAATCTTGAGGAAGTTTTCGTGACTGATGATAGGAGTAGTACCAAGACGAGTTAGTTTAAGTCTTAAACAACACCTATGGATGCTTATATGATGAAGCAATGCTTTGAGTTACTACCTCTATGGATGTTTAGTAGGCATAAGTTACAGCAGCAGTGTACTTTGGACTTGGTTTAAACGAATGAATAGGCAAAAAGCTTGGGCTTAGGCCACTTTGGACACTTTGTTATGAGAAGATGCATGCTATATTAAGGTGGAGAACCAATCCAACGTAACTAAGAAGCATTATCCATAACCATGAAAGGCTAGAGAACCATTGAATCTTGAGAAAGATTTTGGGACAGAAGATAGGAGTAGTACCAAGACGAGTTAGTTCAAGGCTTAAACAACACCTATGGATGCTTATATGATAAAGCAATGGCTTGAGTTACTATCGCTATGGATGTTTAGTAGGCAAAAGTTACAGCTGCAGTGTGCTTTGGACTTGGTTTAAACGAATGAATAGGGAAAAACTTTTGGCTTAAGCCACTTTGGACACTTTGTTATGAGAAGATGCATGCTCTATTAACGTGGAGAAGCAATCCAACGTAACTATGAAACATTATCCAAAACCATGAAATGCTAGAGAACCATTGAATCTTGAGGAAGTTTTCGTGACTGAAGATAGGAGTAGTACCAAGACGAGTTAGTTTAAGTCTTAAACAACACCTATGGATGCTTATATGATGAAGCAATGCTTTGAGTTACTACCTCTATGGATGTTTAGTAGGCATAAGTTACAGCAGCAGTGTACTTTGGACTTGGTTTAAACGAATGAATAGGCAAAAAGCTTGGGATTAGGCCACTTTGGACACTTTGTTATGAGAAGATGCATGCTATATTAAGGTGGAGAACCAATCCAACGTAACTAAGAAGCATTATCCATAACCATGAAAGGCTAGAGAACCATTGAATCTTGAGAAAGATTTTGGGACAGAAGATAGGAGTAGTACCATGACGAGTTAGTTCAAGGCTTAAACAACACCTATGGATGCTTATATGATAAAGCAATGCCTTGAGTTACTATCGCTATGGATGTTTAGTAGGCAAAAGTTACAGCTGCAGTGTGCTTTGGACTTGGTTTAAAAGAATGAATAGGGAAAAACTTTGGGCTTAAGCCACTTTGGACACTTTGTTATGAGAAGATGCATGCTATATTAACGTGGAGAAGTAATCCAACGTAACTAAGAAGCATTATCCAAAACCATGAAGGACTAGAGAACCATTTAATCTTAAGGAAGTTTTCGGTACTGAAGATAGGAGTTGTACCAAGACGAGTTAGTTTAAGTCTTAAACAACACCTATGGATGCTTATATGATGAAGCAATGCTTTGAGTTACTACCTCTATGGATGTTTAGTAGGCATAAGTTACAGCAGCAGTGTACTTTGGACTTGGTTTAAACGAATGAATAGGCAAAAAGCTTGGGCTTAGGCCACTTTGGACACTTTGTTATGAGAAGATGCATGCTATATTAAGGTGGAGAACCAATCCAACGTAACTAAGAAGCATTATCCATAACCATGAAAGGCTAGAGAACCATTGAATCTTGAGAAAGATTTTGGGACAGAAGATAGGAGTAGTACCAAGACGAGTTAGTTCAAGGCTTAAACAACACCTATGGATGCTTATATGATAAAGCAATGCCTTGAGTTACTATCGCTATGGATGTTTAGTAGGCAAAAGTTACAGCTGCAGTGTGCTTTGGACTTGGTTTAAACGAATGAATAGGGAAAACTTTTGGCTTAAGCCACTTTGGACACTTTGTTATGAGAAGATGCATGCTATATTAACGTGGAGAAGCAATCCAACGTAACTATGAAGCATTATCCAAAACCATGAAAGGCTAGAGAACCATTGAATCTTGAGGAAGTTTTCGTGACTGAAGATAGGAGTAGTACCAAGACGAGTTAGTTCAAGGCTTAAACAACACCTATGGATGCTTATATGATGAAGCAATGCTTTGAGTTACTATCTCTGTGGATGTTTAGTAAGCATAAGTTAAGCCGCAGAATGCTTTGGACCTTGTCCAAACGAATGAATAGTGAAAAAGCTTGGGCTTAAGCCACTTTGGACAGTTTGTTATGAGAAGATTCATGCTATATTATGTTGAAAAACCAATCCAACATAACTAAGAAGCATTATCCATAACGATGAAAGGCTAGAGAACCATTGAATCTTGAGGAACGTTTTGGTACTGAAGAGAGGAGTAGTACCAAGACAAGTTAGTTTAAGGCTTAAAAACACCAATGGATGCTTATATGATGAAGCAATGCTTTGAGTTACTACCTCTATGGATGTTTAGTACCAAAAAGTTACAGTTGCAGTGTGCTTTGTAGTTGGTCTAAACGAATGAATAGTGAAAAATCTTTGGGTTAAGCCACTTTGGACACTTTGTTATGAGAAGATGCATGCTATATTAATGTGGAGAACGAAATCCAACGTAACTAAGAAGTATTATCCATAACCATGAAAGACTAGAGAAATATTGAATCTTGAGGAAGTTTTCAGGACTGAAGATAGGAGTAGTACCAAGACGAGTTAGTTCAAGTGTTAACCAACACCTATGGATGCTTATATGATGAAGCAATGCTTTGAGTTACTACCTCTATAGATGTTTAGTACCCATAAGTTACAGCCGCAGTGTGCTTTAGACTTGGTCTAAATGAATGAATAGTGAAAACTTTTGGGCTTAAGCCACTTTGGACACTTTGTTATGAGAAGATGGCATGCTATATTACGGTGGAGATGCAATTCAACGTAACTAAAAAGCATTATCCATAACCATGAAAGGCTAGAGAACCATTGAATCTTAAGGAAGTTTTTGGGACTGAAGATAGGAATAGTACCAAGACAAGTTAGTTCAAGGCTTAAACAACACCTATGGATGCTTATATGATGAAGCAATGCTTTGAGTTACTACCTCTATAGATGTTTAGTACCCATCAGTTACAGCCACAGTGTGCTTTAGACTTGGTCTAAGCGAATAAATAGTGAAAAAGCTTGGGCTTATGCCACTTTGGACACTTTTTTATGAGAAGATGCATGCTATATTAAGGTGGCAAACCAATCCAACATAACTAAGAATCATTATCCATAACCATGAAAGGCTAGAGAACCATTGCATGTCGAGGAAGTTTTCGGGATTGAAGATATGAGTAGTACCAAGACGAGTTAGTTCAACGCTTAAACAACACCTATGGATGCTTATATGATGAAGCAATGCTTTGAGTTACTACCTCTATGGATATTTAGTAGGCATAAGTTACAGCAGCAGTGTGCTTTGGACTTGGTTTAAAAGAATGAATAGGAAAAAAGCATGGGCTTAGGCCACTTTGGACACTGTTATGAGAAGATGCATACTATATTAAGGTGGAGAAGTAATCCAACGTAACTAAGAAGCATAATCCATAACCATGAAAGGCTAGAGAACCATTGAACCTTGAGAAAGTTTTCGGGACTGAAGATAGGAGTAGTACCAAGACGAGTTAGTTCAAGGCTTAAACAACACCTATGGATGCTTATATGATAAAGCAATGCTTTGAGTTACTATCGCTATGGATGGTTAGTAGGCAAAAGGTTACAGCTGCAGTGTGCTTTGGACTTGGTTTAAACGAATGAATAGGGAAAAACTTTTGGCTTAAGCCACTTTGGACACTTTGTTATGAGAAGATGCATGCTCTATTAACGTGGAGAAGCAATCCAACGTAACTATGAAACATTATCCAAAACCATGAAATGCTATAGAACCATTGAATCTTGAGGAAGTTTTCGTGACTGAAGATAGGAGTAGTACCAAGACGAGTTAGTTTAAGTCTTAAACAATGTGAGATTTAGAGATTTAGGAGATGAAGAATCAAGAGTGTAAGAGAAAAGAGAGGGCCATTGGCGGCCAAGAAGAAGAAGAGAGAAAGAGGTTGCATTCATTATTAGGTTTACAAAATGTGAAGGCTCTCCCTTTTATAAGCTTAAGGGAGAAGCCCTAGATTCACTACAAGACAAGATAGGGATTAAAACAAAATACATGTGCTGAATATGAAATATCTAGAACCTTCTATTTTTAACACGGATTTTGCACGAACCTCAATCTTCAAACTTTTCTCCCGGGTCATCCTAGAACTCAAAATCCGGATTCCCGGATTTTGCACACCCGGACTTTGCACGGATAAGTATGATCCGTACATCCCGGATTATGCACGGACCTGTACAAATAGAAACTCCTCCAATGATGCCTTTGATGATATTTCCCTATGTCAATACTCCCCCTCAAGCTTAGCCGTCGGTGAGCAAAGGCTAAGCTTGGATACCCCATAGGCGTTACCTCAGTAAAAACCTCATCATAGAAAAAACCACTTAGGAAAAAATCTATGATAAGGAAAAGAGCATAACGTCTATGGGTGTAGGGGATATGATCAAGGGTGAGTTGGATCCACAAGACCCAGTTTGCCATATATGTGATTGCAAACCTTGAGACTTGCGGCTTTGGTGAAGATATCGGCTAGTTGATCTTCACTTCTTGTATAACACGGTAGAGTCACTCCTTCTTCAATCTTTTCTCGAACTTTGTGGCAGTCGACCTCTATGTGTTTTGTCCTCTCATGAAACACTGAGTTGCTAGCTATATGGATGGCCGCTTGATTATCACAATGCATCATGATGGGGCTTGTGGTTTCAATGCCTAGATCTTTGAGTAGCGCCTTGAGCCAAACCAGTTCATTTGTGAGCTTCCTCATCGCCCTATATTCTGATTCAGCACTTGAACATGATACTACTTTCTGCTTCTTAGACTTCCATGTAACCAAGTTCCCACCAATGAATGTGCAATACCCTGTGGTTGACTTCCTATCTCTTGTGTCACCAGCATAGTCAGCGTCACAATAGCCAACAATCTCAGCATTTCCATTCCTTCCCATCCATATGCCTTGTCCTGGACTCCCTTTAAGGTACCTTAAGATCCGTTCCACCATCTTCCAATGATATATAGTGGCTGTTTGCATGTGTTGACTAACCTGGTTCACAGCAAAACACAAATCAGGTCTGGTGATAGTTAAGTAAATGAGCTTACCTACTAATCGCCTATATTGAAGAGGATCATCATAGGGCTCATTTGATGGATCCTTTTCTTCTCCTGCCGTGTTCTCCCCCTTTCGCTTGACCTTGTAGCCATCTTCAAGTGGAGTTTTGGCTGGCTTCACTCCAAGCTTTCCTGTCTCACTTAACAAATCAAGAGTATATTTCCTTTGTGAAAGAAATAGGCCATCCGTGGAACGACATATTTCAATCCCTAGGAAATACTTTAGTTCTCCAAGATCTTTAATATCAAAAATAGTTTTAAGGAAAGCTTTAGTATGCTGAATACCATCCTTATCATTGCCGTAAATGATAAGATCATCTACATAGATTAAGACCACAATGATTCCTTTGGCGCTATGGAGGGTGAAGAGGGTATGGTCTGATTCAGATCGTTTGAAGCCTCTTCCTTTGAGAGTAGAGCTCAGTTTGTGGTACCATGCCCTTGGAGATTGCTTCAGCCCATAAATCGCCTTCCTCAGTCTTAGGACTTTCCCTTGAGTAATTGAATTGTCAAGACCTGGTGGTGGTCTCATGTACACTTCTTCTGCAAGTTCTCCTTGTAGGAATGCATTCTTCACATCCATTTGCCATAGCTCCCAATCTAGATTTGTTGCTAATGAAAGGATCACTCTAACCGTGTGGAGTTTGGCAACAGGGGCAAAGGTGTCCGTGTAGTCATCTCCATATGTTTGTGTGAATCCCCTTGCTACTAGTCTAGCCTTGTACCTCTCAATATCTCCATTGCTCAGGTACTTGATAGTGAAAACCCATTTTGAACTGACTGCTTTCTTCCCTTTAGGAAGATCAACTTCATCCCATGTATGGTTTCTCTCCATTGCCCCAACTTCATCTTTTACCGCTTCTAACCACTGTTTGTTGTCTTTTGCTTCCTCATAGCTTTGAGGTATCCATTGGGCTTCAATCTTGCCTAAGAAGGCTTGATGAGTGATTGGCAAAAGGTCAAGTGAACATACGGCTTGAATAGGATGTGCCACAGCTTGATTATTGAAGTAGACTCTTGTTTGCTTCCAATGTTCTGGACCAAACTTTTGTCTTGTGCTTCTCCTAAGAGGAGGCGCCTCCTCTTGCTCCTCTGATTGAGTAGCCTCTTCTTCTCTTTCTGACCCATGCTCTTGTGTTTCCAGAACCGTTTCCCCAGTAACAACTTCCTCCTCTTGATCTAGGTGTTGTTCCTTGTCAAGCGAATCTGGTTCTGGTGGAGTGTTTTCGGTTGCTTCCCTGGTATTACTAGTTCCATAATTGTTCCCAAGGTGACTTAGAAGGTATCTGAGACTTGCAGCTCTATCATTTGGTGAACTTGCCAAATATTTCAAGCTCTCCCAGTCCTTCTTCTCATAGTACCCTTGGTTCTCAATAAACTTGACCTCCCTTGAGACAACGGTTCTGTTCTTTGAGAAGTCATAGCATTTGTACCCCTTTTGAGTAGTGGAGTATCCTAGGAACATCCCTCTTGTGCTTTTAACCTCAACTTTGTCCCTCAGCTCACCTGGTCTTAAGATAAAACAAACACACCCAAAGACCCGTAAGTGATCAAGGGAAGGTTTAGTTTTATTTAGTACCTCAAATGGTGATGTGTCATTGAGGATCCTTGTTGGTATCCTATTGATAAGGTAGCATGCGGCCTTGACTGCATCACCCCAGAATCTCCTTGGAACATTGGTGTAGAACATCATAGATCTTGCTACCTCCATGAGATGTCGATTCTTCCTTTCGGCCACTCCATTTTGTTGTGGTGTGTAAGGACAACTGGTTTGATGTAAGATCCCATGCTTCTTCGAGTGATCTTTGAACTTGTGACTTGTGTATTCCCCACCATTGTCAGACCTAAGTACCTTAATCTTGGCATTAAATTGATTAGTTACATAAGATTGGAAGTTGAGAAATGCATCAAATACTTTGTCCTTAGATGGTAATAATGTGATCCAAGTATACTTTGATTTCTCATCAATGAATGTGACATAATACTTGTTATTATCCCTAGATAAGCAAGGTGAGGTCCATACATCAGAGTGCACTAAGTCAAAACATTGTTCATAGATAGTAGAAGACTTCGGAAATACGGTTTTACAATGTTTGCCTAAAATGCAAGCTTCACAACTAGAATTATCAAAGACAACATGGGGTAACATTATTTCAAGAGCTCTAGAGTGTGGATGTCCTAATCTAGCATGCCACAATGTACTGGAACTGGATGCAAAACATGATATTAAAGTGGATGGAGAAGATCGGCTGGATGATGTTTCTTCAAGAACATATAGGTCCCCCTTAGTCTTTCCTTCCCCAATAACCTTTCCACTCTTAATATCCTGAAAATGAAAACTGTTAGGACCAAAGATAGCATGGCAATTAAGATCATTTGTTGCCCTTTTTACTGATACAAGATTAGAAGTAAATTCAGGCATAAAGAAGGCCTTAGAGTTCTTATCACACAGTTTTAAATCACCTATTCCTCTTACGGGAATCCTATCACCATTTGCAATTATCACATTTCCACCAGCTGGTTTAACATTGTTAATAAGTCTAGGATTGCTAATCATGTGATGTGAGGCACCTGAATCAACTATCAATGTTTTACTAGGTGAATTTGGCAAAGAAGCTAAATGAGTGATACCGGATTCCTTATTGGTAAGAGCGGCAATGGACTTGATAAGGGCCTCCAAGTCTGACTTCCTCACAATATCATTGGTATAGGAGACCATAGCAATCTCCTCTCCTTGCCTGGATGATCCGGCTTGAGCTTGATCGCTTCTCTCCTCAGCAAGGTGTACTTGAGCTTGTGTCTTGAACTTATCCGGCTTGAGATGTGGGTGAAGGATCCAACACTTGTCTTTAGTATGGCCTTTCTTCTTACAATGGTCACACACCAAGATCTTTTTATCCTCATGTTTGAAAGCCGCTTTATGGGCCATGACCATATCTCCTCCTTTTCTACCAAAGAGCCCAACCGATCCTTGCTCCCTTTGCACTTGAGAACACACTTCCTCCAAGCATGGTAGCTTCTCTGCCCTAAGGATATGCTTGATCAGGTCGTTGTAGGCAGGATTCAAGGTGAGAAGGAGGCGAAAGACCTTGTCTTGTTCACTCCTTTCCCTTATTGTTGCCGGATCCATAGAGTGAGGTCTAAGCATCTCCAACTCTGCCCAAAGGGATCTAAACTTTCCAAAGTGTGCAGTGAACTCCAAGTCTTCTTGGCTGAGATTGTTGATAGCTTTCTTCACTTCAAACACACGGGAGATGTTGGAAACATTCCCATAAACATTCTTGAGAGTGTCCAATAGTTCCTTAGCTGTTTCACAATAGGAATAAGCTTCAAGTATTGGTGCTTCTAGGGAGTTTTGAAGGAGCCCAAGAACACATTGATCCTCTTGGAACCATTTGCTATCTTCAGGGCTTAGGTCTTCACTACCTTCCATCACACCTTCCTTTATGGTTTCCTTGTTCACTTGACAGCCTTCTACATGGCTCCAAAGGCCACGACCACAAAGAGCTATCCTGGTAGTTCTGGCCCACAGCAAGTAGTTAACTCCTTTGAGAGTCACTGGAATCACAATAGGTTTAGAGCTATCCATAGTTTACCAAGAACACAAGAAAAACGGCAACAAGTTGAGACAAACCACCAGCTAGTTCTACAACCAGATTACCTAAACCGCCAAGAGCTACAACCAAGAACAACCTACAACCAGATGAACTAATCTCCTAAAGATTTCAGCCACCAAAGAACCGCCAACTAGCTCTACAACTAGATGAACCAAACCGCCAAGAACTACAACCAAGAACAACAACCAAGAACCAAACCGCCAAGAACTACAACCAGATGAACTAAACCCCTAAAGATTTCAGCCACCAAAACCACAGATTTAACACTTAAATAGATGAGACTAAGACAGATTCAAAGAAAACAACCAAGAGAGGTCTCAAGAGGAAAGATGTTTAAGCCGCCAAGAGAGAATAAGAACAAGAAGGGTTTTGAGAGATTTAAGCCGCCAATGAAGAGTAAGAACAAGGGAGATTTTGAGAGATTTAAGAACTAGAGAGTGAAAGAATCATAAACTTGCTCTGATACCATGTGAGATTTAGAGATTTAGGAGATGAAGAATCAAGAGTGTAAGAAAAAAGAGAGGGCCATTGGCGGCCAAGAAGAAGAAGAGAGAAAGAGGTTGCATTCATTATTAGGTTTACAAAATGTGAAGGCTCTCCCTTTTATAAGCTTAAGGGAGAAGCCATAGATTCACTACAAGACAAGATAGGGATTAAAACAAAATACATGTGCTGAATATGAAATATCTAGAACCTTCTAGAACCTTCTATTTTTAACACGGATTTTGCACGAACCTCAATCTTCAAACTTTTCTCCCGGGTCATCCTAGAACTCAAAATCCGGATTCCCGGATTTTTCACACCCGGACTTTGCACGGATAAGTATGATCCGTACATCCCGGATTATGCACGGACCTGTACAAATAGAAACTCCTCCAATGATGCCTTTGATGATATTTCCCTATGTCAATAAACAACACCTATGGATGCTTATATGATGAAGCAATGCTTTGAGTTACTACCTCTATGGATGTTTAGTAGGCATAAGTTACAACAGCAGTGTACTTTGGACTTGGTTTAAACGAATGAATAGGCAAAAAGCTTGGGCTTAGGCCACTTTGGACACTTTGTTATGAGAAGATGCATGCTATATTAAGGTGGAGAACCAATCCAACGTAACTAAGAAACATTATCCATAACCATGAAAGGCTAGAGAACCATTGAATCTTGAGAAAGATTTTGGGACAGAAGATATGAGTAGTACCAAGACGAGTTAGTTCAAGACTTAAACAACACCTATGGATGCTTATATGATAAAGCAATGCCTTGAGTTACTATCGCTATGGATGTTTAGTAGGCAAAAGTTACAGCTGCAGTGTGCTTTGGACTTGGTTTAAACGAATGAATAGGGAAAAACTTTTGGCTTAAGCCACTTTGGACACTTTGTTATGAGAAGATGCATGCTATATTAACGTGGAGAAGCAATCCAACTTAACTATGAAGCATTATCCAAAACCATGAAAGGCTAGAGAACCATTGAATCTTGAGGAAGTTTTCGTGACTGAAGATAGGAGTAGTACCAAGACGAGTTAGTTCAAGTCATAAACAACACCTATGGATGCTTATATGATGAAACAATGCTTTGAGTTACTATCTCGATGGATGTTTAGTATGCATAAGTTGCAGCCGCAGTGTGCTTTGGACTTGGTCTAAACGAATGAATAGGGAAAAAGTTTGGGCTTAAGTCACTTTTGACACTTTGTTATGAGAAGATGGATACTATATTAAGGTAGAGAAACAATCCAACATAACTAAGAAGCATTATCCATAACCATGAAAGACTAGAGAACAATTGAATCTTGAGGAAGTTTTTGGGACTGAAGATAGGAGTAGTACCAAGACGAGTTAGTTCAAGGCTTAAACAACACCTATGGATGCTTATATGATGAAGCAATGCTTTGAGTTACTATCTCTATGGATGTTTAGTAAGCATAAGTTAAGCCGTAGAATGCTTTGAACCTTGTCTAAACGAATGAATAGTGAAAAAGCTTGGGCTTAAGCTACTTTGGATAGTTTGTTATGAGAAGATGCATGCTATATTATGTTGAAAAACCAATCCAACATAACTAAGAAGCATTATCCATAACGATGAAAGGCTAGAGAACCATTGAATCTTGTGGAACTTTTTGGTACTGAAGAGAGGAGTAGTACCAAGACAAGTTAGTTTATGGCTTAAACAACACCTATGGATGCTTATATGATGAGGCAATGCTTTGAGTTACTACCTCTATGGATGTTTAGTAGGCATAAGTTACAGCAGCAGTGTGCTTTGGACTTGGTTTAAACGAAGGAATAGGGAAAAAGCATTGGCTTAGGCCACTTTGGACACTTTGTTATGAGAAGATGCATACTATATTAAGGTGGAGAAGCAATCCAACGTAACTAAGAAGCATTATCCATAACCATGAAAGGCTAGAGAACCATTGAATCTTGAGGAAGTTTTCGGGACTGAAGATAGGAATAGTACCAAGACTAGTTAGTTCTAGGCTTAAACAACACCTATGGATGCTTATATGATAAAGCAATGCTTTGAGTTACTATCCCTATGGATGTTTAGTAGGCATAAGTTACAGCTGCAGTGTGCTTTGGACTTGGTTTAAATGAATGAATAGGGAAAAACTTTGGGCTTAAGCCACTTTGGACACCTTGTTATGAGAAGATGCATGCTATATTAATGTGGAGAAGTAATCCAACGTAACTAATAAGCATTATCCAAAACCATGAAAGACTAGAGAACCATTGAATCTTAACGAAGTTTTCGGGACTGAAGATAGGAGTTGTACCAAGACGAGTTAGTTCAAGGCTTCAAAAAACACCAATGGATGCTTATATGATGAAGCAATGCATTGAGTTACTACCTCTATGGATGTTTAGTACCCAAAAGTTACAGCTGCAGTGTGCTTTGTAGTTGGTCTAAACGAATGAATAGTGAAAAATCTTGGGGTTAAGCCACTTTGGACACTTTGTTATGAGAAGATGCATACTATATTAAGGTGGAGAACGAAATCCAACGTAACTAAGAAGTATTATCCATAACCATGAAAGACTAGAGAACTATTGAATCTTGAGGAAGTTTTGAGGACTGAAGATAGGAGTAGTACCAAGACGAGTTAGTTCAAGTGTTAAACAACACCTATGGATACTTAGATGATGAAGCAATGCTTTGAGATACTATATTTATGGATGTTCAGTAGGCATAAGTTATAGCCGCAGTGTGCTTTGGACTTGGTCTAAACGAATGAATAGGGAAACGTTTTGGGCTTAAGTCACTTTGGACACTTTGTTATGAGAAGATGCATGCTATACTAAGGTAGAGAAACAGTCCAACGTAACTAAGAAGCATTATCCATAACCATGAAAGACTAGAAAACAATTGAATCTTGAGGAAGTTTTTGGGACTGAAGATAGGAGTAGTACCAAGACGAGTTAGTTCAAGGCTTAAACAATACCTATGGATGCTTATATGATGAAACAATGCTTTGAGTTACTACCTCTATAGATGTTTAGTACCCATAAGTTACAGCCGCAGTGTGCTTTAGACTTGGTCTAAATGAATTAATAGTGAAATATTTTGGGCTTAAGCCACTTTGGACACTTTGTTATGAGAAGATGGCATGCTATATTACGGTGGAGATGCAATTCAACGTAACTAAAAAGCATTATCCATAACCATGAAAGGCTAGAGAACCATTGAATCTTAAGGAAGTTTTTGGGACTGAAGATAGGAATAGTACCAAGACAAGTTAGTTCAAGGCTTAAACAACACCTATGGATGCTTATATGATGAAGCAATGCTTTGACTTATCACCTCTATGGATGTTTAGTACCATACGTTACAGCCGCAGTGTGCTTTGGACTTGGTCTAAGCGAATGAATAGTGAAAAAGCTTGGGCTTAAGCCACTTTGGACACTTTTTTATTAGAAGATGCATGCTATATTAAGGTGGAGAACCAATCCAACGTAACTAAGAAGCATTATCCATAACCATGAAAGGCTAGAGAACCATTGAATCTTGAGGAATTTTTTGGGACTGAAGATAGGAGTAGTACCAAGACGAGTTAGTTCAAGGCTTAAACAACACCTATGGATGCTTATATGATGAAGCAATGCTTTGAGTTACTATCTCTATGGATGTTTAGTAAGCACAAGTTACAGCCGCAGAGTGCTTTGGACTTGGTCTAAACGAATGAATAGTGAAAAAGCTTGGGATTAACCACTTTGGAAACTTTGTTATGAGAAGATGCATGCTATATTAAGGTGGAGAACCAAATGCAATGTAACTAAGATGCATTATCCATAACCATGAAAGACTAGAGAACAATTGAATCTGGAGAAAGTTTTCGGGACTGAAGATAGGAGTAGTACCAAGAAGAGTTAGTTTAAGGCTTAAACAACACCTATGGATGCTTATATGATGAAGCAATGCTTTGAGTTACTATCTCTATGGATGTTTAGTAAGCATAAGTTAAGCCGTAGAATGCTTTGAACCTTGTCTAAACGAATGAATAGTGAAAAAGCTTGGGCTTAAGCTACTTTGGATAGTTTGTTATGAGAAGATGCATGCTATATTATGTTGAAAAACCAATCCAACATAACTAAGAAGCATTATCCATAACGATGAAAGGCTAGAGAACCATTGAATCTTGTGGAACTTTTTGGTACTGAAGAGAGGAGTAGTACCAAGACAAGTTAGTTTATGGCTTAAACAACACCTATGGATGCTTATATGATGAGGCAATGCTTTGAGTTACTACCTCTATGGATGTTTAGTAGGCATAAGTTACAGCAGCAGTGTGCTTTGGACTTGGTTTAAACGAATGAATAGGGAAAAAGCATTGGCTTAGGCCACTTTGGACACTTTGTTATGAGAAGATGCATACTATATTAAGGTGGAGAAGCAATCCAACGTAACTAAGAAGCATTATCCATAACCATGAAAGGCTAGAGAACCATTGAATCTTGAGGAAATTTTCGGGACTGAAGATAGGAATAGTACCAAGACTAGTTAGTTCTAGGCTTAAACAACACCTATGGATGCTTATATGATGAAGCAATGCTTTGAGTTACTACCTCTATGGATGTTTAGTACCCATAAGTTACAGCCGCAGTGTGCTTTGGACTTGGTCTAAGCAAATTAATAGTGAAAAAGCTTGGGCTTAAGCCACTTTGGATACTTTGTTATGAGAAGATGGCATGCTATATTACGGTATAGAAGCAATCCAAAGTAACTAAGAAGCATTATCCATAACCATGAAAGGCTAGAGAACCATTGAATCTTAAGGAAGTTTTCGTAACTGAAGATAGGAGTAGTACCAAGACGAATTAGTTCAAGGCTTAAACAACACCTATGGATGCTTATATGATGAAGCAATGCTTTGAGTTACTACCTCTATAGATGTGTAGTACCCATAAGTTACATCTGCAGTGTGCTTTAGACTTGGTCTAAACGAATGAATAGAGAAAACCTTTGGCCTTAAGTCACTTTGGACACTTTGTTATGAGAAGATGCATGCTATATTAAGGTAGAGAAATAATCCAACGTAACTAAGAAGCATTATCCATAACCTTGAAAGACTAGAGAACAATTGAATCTTGAGGAAGTTTTCGTAACTGAAGATAGGAGTAGTACCAAGACGAGTTAGTTCAAGGCTTAAACAACACCTATGGATGCTTATATGATGAAGCAATGCTTTGACTTACTACCTCTATGGATGTTTAGTACCCATAAGTTACAGCCGCAGTGTGCTTTGGACTTGGTCTAAGCAAATGAATAGTGAAAAAGCTTGGGCTTAAGCCACTTTGGACACTTTTTATTAGAAGATACATGCTATATTAAGGTGGAGAACCAATCCAACATAACTAAGAAGCATTATCCATAACCAGGAAAGACTAGAGAACAATTGAATCTTGAAGAAGTTTTCGGGACTGAAGATAGGAGTTGTACCAAGACAAGTTAGTTCAAGGCTTAAAAAACACCTATGGATGCTTATATGATGAAGCAATGCTTTGAGTTACTACCTCTATGGATGTTTAGTACCCATAAGTTACAGCCGCAGTGTGCTTTGGACTTGGTCTAAGCAAATTAATAGTGAAAAAGCTTGGGCTTAAGCCACTTTGGACACTTTGTTATGAGAAGATGGCATGCTATATTACGGTAGAGAAGCAATCTAAAGTAACTAAGAAGCATTATCCATAACCATGAAAGGCTAGAGAACCATTGAATCTTAAGGAAGTTTTCGTAACTGAAGATAGGAGTAGTACCAAGACGAGTTAGTTCAAGGCTTAAACAACACCTATGGATGCTTATATGATGAAGCAATGCTTTGAGTTACTACCTCTATAGATATGTAGTACCCATAAGTTACATCTCCAGTGTGCTTTAGACTTGGTCTAAACGAATGAATAGAGAAAACGTTTGGCCTTAAGTCACTTTGGACACTTTGTTATGAGAAGATGCATGCTATATTAAGGTAGAGAAATAATCCAACGTAACTAAGAAGCATTATCCATAACCCTGAAAGACTAGAGAACAATTGAATCTTGAGGAAGTTTTCGTAACTGAAGATAGGAGTAGTACCAAGACGAGTTAGTTCAAGGCTTAAACAACACCTATGGATGCTTATATGATGAAGCAATGCTTTGACTTACTACCTCTATGGATGTTTAGTACCCATAAGTTACAGCCGCAGTGTGCTTTGGACTTGGTCTAAGCAAATGAATAGTGAAAAAGCTTGGGCTTAAGCCACTTTGGACACTTTTTATTAGAAGATACATGCTATATTAAGGTGGAGAACCAATTAACATAACTAAGAAGCATTATCCATAACCAGGAAAGACTAGAGAACAATTGAATCTTGAAGAAGTTTTCGTGACTGAAGATAGGAGTAGTACCAAGACGAGTTAGTTCAAGGCTTAAACAACACCTATGGATGCTTATATTATGAAGCAATGCTTTGAGTTACTACCTCTATAGATGTTTAGTACCCATAAGTTACAGCCGCAGTGTGCTTTTGACTTGGTCTAAACGAATGAATAGTGAAAAAGCTTGGGCTTAAGCCACTTTGGACACTTTGTTATGAGAAGATGCATGCTATATTAAGGTAGAGAAATAATCCAACGTAACTAAGAAGCATTATCCATAACCATGAATGACTAGAGAACAATATAATCTTGAGGAAGTTTTCGGGACTGAAGATAGGAGTAGTACCAAGACAAGTTAGTTCAAGGCTTAAACAACACCTATGGATGCTTATATGATGAAGCAATGCTTTGAGTTACTACCTCTATAGATGTCTATTACCCATAAGTTACAGCCGCAATGTGCTTTAAACTTGGTCTAAATGAATGAATAGTGAAAAAGCTTGGGCTTAAACCAGTTTGGACACTTTGTTATGAGAAGATGGCTTGCTATATTACGGTGCAGAAGCAATCCAAAATAACTAAGAAGCATTATCCATAACCATGAAAGGCTAGAGAACCATTGAATCATAAGGAAGTTTTCGGGACTGAAGATAGGAGTTGTACCAAGACGAGTTACTTCAAGGCTTAAAAAACACCTATGGATGCTTATATGATGAAGCATTGCTTTGAGTTACTACCTCTATGGATGTTTAGCACCCATAAGTTACAGCCGCAGTGTGCTCTGTACTTGGTCTAAACGAATGAATAGTGAAATATCTTGGGGTTAAGCCACTTTGGACACTTTGTTATGAGAAGATGCATACTATATAAAGGTGGAGAACGAAATCCAACGTAACTAAGAAGCATTATCCATAACCATGAAAGACTAGAGAACCATTAAATCTTGAGGAATTTTTCGGGACTGAAGATAGGAGTAGTACCAAGGCGAGTTAGTTCAAGTCTTAAACAATACCTATTGATGCTTATATGATGAAGCAATGGTTTGAGTTACTACCTCTATAGATGTTTAGTACCCATAAGTTACAGCCGCAGTGTGCTTTAGACTTGGTCTAAACGAATGAATAGTAAAAAAGCTTGGCCTTAAGCCACTTTGGACACTTTGTTATGAGAAGATGGCATGCTATATTACGGTGGAGAAGCAATCCAAAGTAACTAAGAAGCATTTTCCATAACCATGAAAGGCTAGAGAGCCATTGAATCTTAAGGAAGTTTTCGTAACTGAAGATATGAGTAGTACCAAGACGAGTTAGTTCAAGGCTTAAACAACACCTATGAATGCTTATATGATGAAGCAATGCTTTGAGTTACTACCTCTATAGATGTTTAGTACCCATAAGTTACATCTGCAGTGTGCTTTAGACTTGGTCTAAACGAATGAATAGAGAAAAAGTTTGGCCTTAAGTCACTTTGGACACTTTGTTATGAGAAGATGCATGCTATATTAAGGTAGAGAAACAATCCAACGTAACTAAGAAGAATTATCCAGAACCATGAAAGACTAGAGAACAATTGAATCTTGAGGAAGTTTTCGGGACTGAAGATAGGAGTAGTACCAAGACAAGTTAGTTCAAGGCTTAAACAACAACTATGGATGCTTATATGATGAGGCAATGCTTTGAGTTACTACCTCTATAGATGTTTAGTACCCGTAAGTTACAGTCGCAGTGGGCTTTAGACTTGTCTAAACGAATGAATAGTGAAAAAGCTTGGGCTTAAACCACTTTGGACACTTTTTTATGAGAAGATGGCATGCTATATTACGGTGGAAAAGCAATCCAAAGTAACTAAGAAGCATTATCCATAACCATGAAAGGCTAGAGAACCATTGAATCTGAAGGAAGTTTTCGTAACTGAAGATAAGAGTAGTACCAAGACGAGTTAGTTCAAGGCTTAAACAACACCTATGGATGCTTATATAATGAAGCAATGCTTTGATTTACTACCTCTATGGATGTTTAGCACCCATAAGTTACAGCCGCAGTGTGCTCTGTACTTGGTCTAAACGAATGAATAGTGAAATATCTTGGGGTTTAGCCACTTTGGAAACTTTGTTATTAGAAGATGCATGCTATATAAAGGCGGAGAACGAAATCCAATGTAACTAAAAAGCATTATCCATAACCATGAAAGACTAGAGAACCATTTAATTTTGAGGAATTTTTCGGGACTGAAGATAGGAGTAGTACCAAGACGAGTTAGTTCAAGTCTTAAACAACACCTATGGATGCTTATATGATGAAGCAATGCTTTGAGTTACTATCTTTATGGATATATACTAGGCATAAGTTACAGCCCCAGTGTGCTTTGGACTTGGTCTAAACATATGGATAGGGAAAAAGTTTGGGCTTAAGTCACTTTGGACACTTGGTTATTAGAAGATGCATGCTATATTAAGGTAGAGAAACAATCCAACGTAACTAAGAAGCATTCTCCATAACCATGAAAGACTAGAGAACAATTGAATCTTGAGGAATTTTTCGGGACTGAAGATAGGAGTAGTACCAAGACGAGTTAGTTCAAGGCTTAAACAACACCTATGGATGCTTATATGATGAAGCAATGCTTTGAGTTACTACTTCTATAGATGTTTAGTACCTATAAGTTACAGCTGCAGTGTGCTTTAGACTTGGTCTAAACGAATGAATAGTGAAAAAGCTTGGGCTTAAGCCACTTTGGACACTTTGTTATTAGAAGATGCATGCTATATTACGGTGGAGAAGCAGTCCAACGTAACTAAGAAGCATTATCCATAACCATGAAAGACTAGAGAACCATTGAATCTTAAGGAAGTTTTCGCAACTAAAGATAGGAGTAGTACCAAGACGAGTTAGTTCAAGGCTTAAACAACACCTACAGATGCTTATATGATGAAGCAATGCTTTGACTTACTACCACTATGGATGTTTAGTACCATAAGTTACAGCCGCAGTGTTGTTTGAACTTGGTCTAAGCGAATGAATAGTGAAAAAGCTTGGACTTAAGCCACTTTAGATACTTTTTTATGAGAAGATGCATGCTATATTAAGGTGGAGAACAAATCCAACGTAACTAAGAAGCATTATCCATAACCATGAAAGGCTAGAGAACCATTGAATCTTGAGGAAGTTTTCAGGACTGAAGATACGAGTAGTACCAAGACGAGTTAGTTCAAGGCTTAAACAGCACCTATGGATGCTTATATGCTGAAGCAATGCTTTGAGTTACTATCTCTATGGATGTTTAGTAAGCACAAGTTACAGCCACATAGAGCTTTGGACTTGGTCTAAACAAATGAATAGTGAAAAAGCTTGGGCTTAAGCCACTTTGGACACCTCGTTATGAGAAGATGGCATGCTATATTACAGTGGAGAAGCAATCCAAAGTAACTAAGAAGCATTATCCATAACCATGAAAGGCTAGAGAGCCATTGAATCTTAAGGAAGTTTTCGTAACTGAAGATAGGAGTGGTGCTAAGACTAGTTACTTCAAGGCTTAAACAACACCTATGGATGCTTATATGATGAAGCAATGCTTTGACTTACTACCTCTATGGAAGTTTAGTACCATAAGTTACAGCCGCAGTATGCTTTGGACTTGGTCTAAGCGAATGAATAATGAAAAAGCTTGGGCTTAAGCCACTTTGGACACTTTGTTATGAGAAGATGGCATGCTATATTACAGTGGAGAAGCAGTCCAACGTAACTAAGAAGCATTATCCATAACCATGAAAGTCAGGAGAACCATTGAATCTTAAGGAAGTTTTTGGGACTGAAGATAGGAATAGTACCAAGACAAGTTAGTTCAAGTCTTAAACAACACCTATGGATGCTTATATGATGAAGCAATGGTTTGAGTTACTACCTCTATAGATGTTTAGTACCCATAAGTTACATCTGCAGTGTGCTTTAGACTTGGTCTAAACGAATGAATAGAGAAAAAGTTTGGCCTTAGGTCACTTTGGACACTTTGTTATGAGAAGATGCATGCTATATTAAGGTAGAGAAACAATCCAACGTAACTAAGAAGCATTATCCATAACCATGAAAGACTAGAGAACAATTGAATCTTGAGGAAGTTTTCGGGACTGAAGATAAGAGTAGTACCAAGACAAGTTAGTTCAAGGCTTAAACAACACCTATGGATGCTTATATGATGAAGCAATGCTTTGAGTTACTACCTCTATAGATGTTTAGTACCCGTAAGTTACAGTCGCAGTGGGCTTTAGACTTGTCTAAACGAATGAATAGTGAAAAAGCTTGGGCGTAAACCATTTGGACACTTTTTTATGAGAAGATGGCATGCTATATTACGGTGGAAAAGCAATCCAAAGTAACTAAGAAGCATTATCCATAACCATGAAAGGCTAGAGAACCATTGAATCTTAAGGAAGTTTTCGTAACTAAAGATAAGAGTAGTACCAAGACGAGTTAGTTCAAGGCTTAAACAACACCTATGGATGCTTATATAATGAAGCAATGCTTTGACTTACTACCTCTATGGATGTTTAGCACCCATAAGTTACAGCCGCAGTGTGGTCTGTACTTGGTCTAAACGAATGAATAGTGAAATATCTTAGGGTTAAGCCACTTGGGACACTTTGTTATGAGAAGATGCATACTATATAAAGGTGGAGAACGAAATCCAACGTAACTAAGAAGTATTATCCATAACCATGAAAGACTAGAGAACCATTAAATCTTGAGGAATTTTTCGGGACTGAAGATAGGAGTAGTACCAAGGCGAGTTAGTTCAAGTCTTAAACAATACCTATTGATGCTTATATGATGAAGCAATGGTTTGAGTTACTACCTCTATAGATGTTTAGTACCCATAAGTTACAGCCGCAGTGTGCTTTAGACTTGGTCTAAACGAATGAATAGTAAAAAAGCTTGGCCTTAAGCCACTTTGGACACTTTGTTATGAGAAGATGGCATGCTATATTACGGTGGAGAAGCAATCCAAAGTAACTAAGAAGCATTATCCATAACAATGAAAGGCTAGAGAGCCATTGAATCTTAAGGAAGTTTTCGTAACTGAAGATACGAGTAGTACCAAGACGAGTTAGTTCAAGGCTTAAACAACACCTATGGATGCTTATATGATGAAGCAATGCTTTGAGTTACTACCTCTATAGATGTTTAGTACCCATAAGTTACATCTGCAGTGTGCTTTAGACTTGGTCTAATCGAATGAATAGAGAAAAAGTTTGGCCTTAAGTCACTTTGGACACTTTGTTATGAGAAGATGCATGCTATATTAAGGTAGAGAAACAATCCAACGTAACTAAGAAGAATTATCCATAACCATGAAAGACTAGAGAACAATTGAATCTTGAGGAAGTTTTCGGGACTGAAGATAGGAGTAGTGCCAAGACAAGTTAGTTCAAGGCTTAAACAACACCTATGGATGCTTAGAGGATGAAGCAATGCTTTGAGTTACTACCTCTATAGATGTTTAGTACCCGTAAGTTACAGTCGCAGTGGGCTTTAGACTTGTCTAAACGAATGAATAGTGAAAAAGCTTGGGCTTAAACCACTTTGGACACTTTTTTATGAGAAGATGGCATGCTATATTACGGTGGAAAAGCAATCCAAAGTAACTAAGAAGCATTATCCATAACCATGAAAGGCTAGAGAACCATTGAATCTTAAGGAAGTTTTCGTAACTGAAGATAAGAGTAGTACTAAGACGAGTTAGTTCAAGGCTTAAACAACACCTATGGATGCTTGTATAATGAAGCAATGCTTTGACTTACTACCTCTATGGATGTTTAGCACCCATAAGTTACAGCCGCAGTGTGGTCTGTACTTGGTCTAAACGAATGAATAGTGAAATATCTTGGGGTTAAGCCACTTTGGAAACTTTGTTATGAGAAGATGCATGCTATATAAAGGTGGAGAACGAAATCCAATGTAACTAAGAAGCATTATCCATAACCATGAAAGACTAGAGAACTATTTAATTTTGAGGAATTTTTCGGGACTGAAGATAGGAGTAGTACCAAGACGAGTTAGTTCAAGTCTTAAACAACACCTATGGATGCTTATATGATGAAGCAATGCTTTGAGTTACTATCTTTATGGATATTTACTATGCATAAGTTACAGCCCCAGTGTGCTTTGGACTTGGTCTAAACATATGGATATGGAAAAAGTTTGGGCTTAAGTCACTTTGGACACTTGGTTATTAGAAGATGCATGCTATATTAAGGTAGAGAAACAATCCAACGTAACTAAGAAGCATTCTCCATAACCATGAAAGACTAGAGAACAATTGAATCTTGAGGAATTTTTCGGGACTGAAGATAGGAGTAGTACCATGACGAGTTAGTTCAAGGCTTAAACAACACCTATGGATGCTTATATGATGAAGCAATGCTTTGAGTTACTACTTCTATAGATGTTTAGTACCTATAAGTTACAGCTGCAGTGTGCTTTAGACTTGGTCTAAACGAATGAATAGTGAAAAAGCTTGGGCTTAAGCCACTTTGGACACTTTGTTATTAGAAGATGCATGCTATATTACGGTGGAGAAGCAGTCCAACGTAACTAAGAAGCATTATCCATAACCATGAAAGACTAGAGAACCATTGAATCTTAAGGAAGTTTTCGCAACTAAAGATAGGAGTAGTACCAAGACGAGTTAGTTCAAGGCTTAAACAACACCTACAGATGCTTATATGATGAAGCAATGCTCTGACTTACTACCACTATGGATGTTTAGTACCATAAGTTACAGCCGCAGTGTTGTTTGAACTTGGTCTAAGCGAATGAATAGTGAAAAAGCTTGGACTTAAGCCACTTTAGATACTTTTTTATGAGAAGATGCATGCTATATTAAGGTGGAGAACAAATCCAACGTAACTAAGAAGCATTATCCATAACCATGAAAGGCTAGAGAACCATTGAATCTTGAGGAAGTTTTCAGGACTGAAGATACGAGTAGTACCAAGACGAGTTAGTTCAAGGCTTAAACAGCACCTATGGATGCTTATATGCTGAAGCAATGCTTTGAGTTACTATCTCTATGGATGTTTAGTAAGCACAAGTTACAGCCACATAGAGCTTTGGACTTGGTCTAAACAAATGAATAGTGAAAAAGCTTGGGCTTAAGCCACTTTGGACACCTCGTTATGAGAAGATGGCATGCTATATTACAGTGGAGAAGCAATCCAAAGTAACTAAGAAGCATTATCCATAACCATGAAAGGCTAGAGAGCCATTGAATCTTAAGGAAGTTTTCGTAACTGAAGATAGGAGTGGTGCTAAGACTAGTTACTTCAAGGCTTAAACAACACCTATGGATGCTTATATGATGAAGCAATGCTTTGACTTACTACCTCTATGGAAGTTTAGTACCATAAGTTACAGCCGCAGTATGCTTTGGACTTGGTCTAAGCGAATGAATAATGAAAAAGCTTGGGCTTAAGCCACTTTGGACACTTTGTTATGAGAAGATGGCATGCTATATTACAGTGGAGAAGCAGTCCAACGTAACTAAGAAGCATTATCCATAACCATGAAAGTCAGGAGAACCATTGAATCTTAAGGAAGTTTTTGGGACTGAAGATAGGAATAGTACCAAGACAAGTTAGTTCAAGTCTTAAACAACACCTATGGATGCTTATATGATGAAGCAATGGTTTGAGTTACTACCTCTATAGATGTTTAGTACCCATAAGTTACATCTGCAGTGTGCTTTAGACTTGGTCTAAACGAATGAATAGAGAAAAAGTTTGGCCTTAGGTCACTTTGGACACTTTGTTATGAGAAGATGCATGCTATATTAAGGTAGAGAAACAATCCAACGTAACTAAGAAGCATTATCCATAACCATGAAAGACTAGAGAACAATTGAATCTTGAGGAAGTTTTCGGGACTGAAGATAAGAGTAGTACCAAGACAAGTTAGTTCAAGGCTTAAACAACACCTATGGATGCTTATATGATGAAGCAATGCTTTGAGTTACTACCTCTATAGATGTTTAGTACCCGTAAGTTACAGTCGCAGTGGGCTTTAGACTTGTCTAAACGAATGAATAGTGAAAAAGCTTGGGCGTAAACCATTTGGACACTTTTTTATGAGAAGATGGCATGCTATATTACGGTGGAAAAGCAATCCAAAGTAACTAAGAAGCATTATCCATAACCATGAAAGGCTAGAGAACCATTGAATCTTAAGGAAGTTTTCGTAACTAAAGATAAGAGTAGTACCAAGACGAGTTAGTTCAAGGCTTAAACAACACCTATGGATGCTTATATAATGAAGCAATGCTTTGACTTACTACCTCTATGGATGTTTAGCACCCATAAGTTACAGCCGCAGTGTGGTCTGTACTTGGTCTAAACGAATGAATAGTGAAATATCTTAGGGTTAAGCCACTTGGGACACTTTGTTATGAGAAGATGCATACTATATAAAGGTGGAGAACGAAATCCAACGTAACTAAGAAGTATTATCCATAACCATGAAAGACTAGAGAACCATTAAATCTTGAGGAATTTTTCGGGACTGAAGATAGGAGTAGTACCAAGGCGAGTTAGTTCAAGTCTTAAACAATACCTATTGATGCTTATATGATGAAGCAATGGTTTGAGTTACTACCTCTATAGATGTTTAGTACCCATAAGTTACAGCCGCAGTGTGCTTTAGACTTGGTCTAAACGAATGAATAGTAAAAAAGCTTGGCCTTAAGCCACTTTGGACACTTTGTTATGAGAAGATGGCATGCTATATTACGGTGGAGAAGCAATCCAAAGTAACTAAGAAGAATTATCCATAACAATGAAAGGCTAGAGAGCCATTGAATCTTAAGGAAGTTTTCGTAACTGAAGATACGAGTAGTACCAAGACGAGTTAGTTCAAGGCTTAAACAACACCTATGGATGCTTATATGATGAAGCAATGCTTTGAGTTACTACCTCTATAGATGTTTAGTACCCATAAGTTACATCTGCAGTGTGCTTTAGACTTGGTCTAATCGAATGAATAGAGAAAAAGTTTGGCCTTAAGTCACTTTGGACACTTTGTTATGAGAAGATGCATGCTATATTAAGGTAGAGAAACAATCCAACGTAACTAAGAAGAATTATCCATAACCATGAAAGACTAGAGAACAATTGAATCTTGAGGAAGTTTTCGGGACTGAAGATAGGAGTAGTGCCAAGACAAGTTAGTTCAAGGCTTAAACAACACCTATGGATGCTTAGATGATGAAGCAATGCTTTGAGTTACTACCTCTATAGATGT
Source organism: Nasturtium officinale (assembly GCA_963854855.1). Classification (NCBI taxonomy): domain Eukaryota; kingdom Viridiplantae; phylum Streptophyta; class Magnoliopsida; order Brassicales; family Brassicaceae; genus Nasturtium; species Nasturtium officinale. The sequence continues at coordinate 10,077,813 of OY978504.1, read as the reverse complement.
TTAGTACCCGTAAGTTACAGTCGCAGTGGGCTTTAGACTTGTCTAAACGAATGAATAGTGAAAAAGCTTGGGCTTAAACCACTTTGGACACTTTTTTATGAGAAGATGGCATGCTATATTACGGTGGAAAAGCAATCCAAAGTAACTAAGAAGCATTATCCATAACCATGAAAGGCTAGAGAACTATTGAATCTTAAGGAAGTTTTCGTAACTGAAGATAAGAGTAGTACTAAGACGAGTTAGTTCAAGGCTTAAACAACACCTATGGATGCTTGTATAATGAAGCAATGCTTTGACTTACTACCTCTATGGATGTTTAGCACCCATAAGTTACAGCCGCAGTGTGCTCTGTACTTGGTCTAAACGAATGAATAGTGAAATATCTTGGGGTTAAGCCACTTTGGAAACTTTGTTATGAGAAGATGCATGCTATATAAAGGTGGAGAACGAAATCCAATGTAACTAAGAAGCATTATCCATAACCATGAAAGACTAGAGAACTATTTAATTTTGAGGAATTTTTCGGGACTGAAGATAGGAGTAGTACCAAGACGAGTTAGTTCAAGTCTTAAACAACACCTATGGATGCTTATATGATGAAGCAATGCTTTGAGTTACTATCTTTATGGATATTTACTATGCATAAGTTACAGCCCCAGTGTGCTTTGGACTTGGTCTAAACATATGGATATGGAAAAAGTTTGGGCTTAAGTCACTTTGGACACTTGGTTATTAGAAGATGCATGCTATATTAAGGTAGAGAAACAATCCAACGTAACTAAGAAGCATTCTCCATAACCATGAAAGACTAGAGAACAATTGAATCTTGAGGAATTTTTCGGGACTGAAGATAGGAGTAGTACCATGACGAGTTAGTTCAAGGCTTAAACAACACCTATGGATGCTTATATGATGAAGCAATGCTTTGAGTTACTACTTCTATAGATGTTTAGTACCTATAAGTTACAGCTGCAGTGTGCTTTAGACTTGGTCTAAACGAATGAATAGTGAAAAAGCTTGGGCTTAAGCCACTTTGGACACTTTGTTATTAGAAGATGCATGCTATATTACGGTGGAGAAGCAGTCCAACGTAACTAAGAAGCATTATCCATAACCATGAAAGGCTAGAGAACCATTGAATCTTAAGGAAGTTTTCGCAACTAAAGATAGGAGTAGTACTAAGACGAGTTAGTTCAAGGCTTAAACAACACCTACGGATGCTTATATGATGAAGCAATGCTTTGACTTACTACCACTATGGATGTTTAGTATCATAAGTTACAGCCGCAGTGTTGTTTGAACTTGGTCTAAGCGAATGAATAGTGAAAAAGCTTGGACTTAAGCCACTTTAGATACTTTTTTATGAAAAGATGCATGCTATATTAAGGTGGAGAACAAATCCAACGTAACTAAGAAGCATTATCCATAACCATGAAAGGCTAGAGAACCATTGAATCTTGAGGAAGTTTTCAGGACTGAAGATACGAGTAGTACCAAGACGAGTTAGTTCAAGGCTTAAACAGCACCTATGGATGCTTATATGCTGAAGCAATGCTTTGAGTTACTATCTCTATGGATGTTTAGTAAGCACAAGTTACAGCCACATAGAGCTTTGGACTTGGTCTAAACAAATGAATAGTGAAAAAGCTTGGGCTTAAGCCACTTTGGACACCTCGTTATGAGAAGATGGCATGCTATATTACATTGGAGAAGCAATCCAAAGTAACTAAGACGCATTATCCATAACCATGAAAGGCTAGAGAACCATTGAATCTTAAGGAAGTTTTCGCAACTGATGATAGGAGTGGTGCTAAGACTAGTTAGTTCAAGGCTTCAACAACACCTATGGATGCTTATATGATGAAACAATGCTTTGACTTACTACCTCTATGGAAGTTTAGTACCATAAGTTACAGCCGCAGTATGCTTTGGACTTGGTCTAAGCGAATGAATAATGAAAAAGCTTGGGCTTAAGCCACTTTGGACACTTTGTTATGAGTAGATGGCATGCTATATTACAGTGGAGAAGCAGTCCAACGTAACTAAGAAGCATTATCCATAACCATGAAAGTCAGGAGAACCATTGAATCTTAAGGAAGTTTTTGGGACTGAAGATAGGAATAGTACCAAGACAAGTTAGTTCAAGTCTTAAACAACACCTATGGATGCTTATATGATGAAGCAATGGTTTGAGTTACTACCTCTATAGATGTTTAGTACCCATAAGTTACATCTGCAGTGTGCTTTAGACTTGGTCTAAACGAATGAATAGAGAAAAAGTTTGGCCTTAAGTCACTTTGGACACTTTGTTATGAGAAGATGCATGCTATATTAAGGTAGAGAAACAATCCAACGTAACTAAGAAGCATTATCCATAACCATGAAAGACTAGAGAACAATTGAATCTTGAGGAAGTTTTCGGGACTGAAGATAAGAGTAGTACCAAGACAAGTTAGTTCAAAGCTTAAACAACACCTATGGATGCTTATATGATGAAGCAATGCTTTGAGTTACTACCTCTATAGATGTTTAGTACCCGTAAGTTACAGTCTCAGTGGGCTTTAGACTTGTCTAAACGAATGAATAGTGAAAAAGCTTGGGCTTAAACCATTTGGACACTTTTTTATGAGAAGATGGCATGCTATATTACGGTGGAAAAGCAATCCAAAGTAACTAAGAAGCATTATCCATAACCATGAAAGGCTAGAGAACCATTGAATCTTAAGGACGTTTTCGTAACTGAAGATAAGAGTAGTACAAAGACGAGTTAGTTCAAGGCTTAAACAACACCTATGGATGCTTATATAATGAAGCAATGTTTTGACTTACTACCTCTATGGATGTTTAGCACCCATAAGTTACAGCCGCAGTGTGCTCTGTACTTGGTCTAAACGAATGAATAGTGAAATATCTTGGGGTTAAGCCACTTTGGAAACTTTGTTATGAGAAGATGCATACTATATAAATGTGGAGAACGAAATCCAACGTAACTAAGAAGCATTATCCATAACCATGAAAGACTAGAGAACCATTTAATTTTGAGGAACCTTTCGGGACTGAAGATAGGAGTAGTACCAAGACGAGTTAGTTCAAGTCTTAAACAACACCTATGGATGCTTATATGATGAAGCAATGCTTTGAGTTACTATCTTTATGGATATTTACTAGGCATAAGTTACAGCCCCAGTGTGCTTTGGACTTGGTCTAAATATATGGATAGGGAAAAAGTTTGGGCTTAAGTCACTTTGGACACTTGGTTATTAGAAGATGCATGCTATATTAAGGTAGAGAAAGAATCCAACGTAACTAAGAAGCATTCTCCATAACCATGAAAGACTAGAGAACAATTGAATCTTGAGGAATTTTTCGGGACTGAAGATAGGAGTAGTACCAAGACGAGTTAGTTCAAGGCTTAAACAACACCTATGGATGCTTATATGATGAAGCAATGCTTTGAGTTACTACTTCTATAGATGTTTAGTACCTATAAGTTACAGCTGCAGTGTGCTTTAGACTTGGTCTAAACGAATGAATAGTGAAAAAGCTTGGGCTTAAGCCACTTTGGACACTTTGTTATTAGAAGATGCATGCTATATTACGGTGGAGAAGCAGTCCAACGTAACTAAGAAGCATTATCCATAACCATGAAAGGCTAGAGAACCATTGAATCTTAAGGAAGTTTTCGCAACTAAAGATAGGAGTAGTACCAAGACGAGTTAGTTCAAGGCTTAAACAACACCTACGGATGCTTATATGATGAAGCAATGCTTTGACTTACTACCACTATGGATGTTTAGTACCATAAGTTACAGCCGCCGTGTTGTTTGAACTTGGTCTAAGCGAATGAATAGTGAAAAAGCTTGGACTTAAGCCACTTTAGATACTTTTTTATGAAAAGATGCATGCTATATTAAGGTGGAGAACAAATCCAACGTAACTAAGAAGCATTATCCATAACTAGGAAAGGCTAGAGAACCATTGAATCTTGAGGAAGTTTTCAGGACTGAAGATACGAGTAGTACCAAGACGAGTTAGTTCAAGGCTTAAACAGCACCTATGGATGCTTATATGCTGAAGCAATGCTTTGAGTTACTATCTCTATGGATGTTTAGTAAGCACAAGTTACAGCCACAGAGAGCTTTGGACTTGGTCTAAACAAATGAATAGTGAAAAAGCTTGGGCTTAAGCCACTTTGGACACCTCGTTATGAGAAGATGGCATGCTATATTACAGTTGAGAAGCAATCCAAAGTAACTAAGACGCATTATCCATAACTTTGAAAGGCTAGAGAACCATTGAATCTTAAGGAAGTTTTCGCAACTGAAGATAGGAGTGGTGCTAAGACTAGTTAGTTCAAGGCTTAAGCAACACCTATGGATGCTTATATGATGAAGCAATGCTTTGACTTACTACCTCTATGGAAGTTTAGTACCATAAGTTACAGCCGCAGTATGCTTTGGACTTGGTCTAAGTAAATGAATAATGAAAAAGCTTTGGCTTAAGCCACTTTGGACACTTTGTTATGAGAAGACGGCATGCTATATTACAGTGGAGAAGCAGTCCAACGTAACTAAGAAGCATTATCCATAACCATGAAAGTGTAGAGAACCATTGAATCTTAAAGAAGTTTTCGGGACTGAAGATAGGAATAGTACCAAGACAAGTTAGTTCAAGTCTTAAACAACACCTATGGATGCTTATATGATGAAGCAATGTTTTGAGGTACTATCTTTATGGATGTTTAGTTGGCATAAGTTACAGCTGCAGTGTTCTTTGGACTTAGTCTAAACGAATGGATAGGGAAAACGTTTGGGCTTAAGTCACTTTGGACACTTGGTTATGAGAAGATGCATGTTACATTAAGGTAGAGAAACAATCCAACGTAACTAAGAAGCATTATCCATAACCATGAAAGACTAGAGAACAATTGAATCTTGAGGAAATTTTCGAGACTGGAGATAGGAGTAGCCCAAGACGAGTTAGTTCAAGGCTTAAACAACACATATGGATGCTTACATGATGAAGCAATGATTTAAGTTACTACCTCTATAGATGTTTAGTACCTATAAGTTACAGAAGCAGTGTGCTTTAGACTTGGTCTAAACGAATGAATAGTGAAAAAGCTTGGGCTTAAGCCACTTTGGACACTTTGTTATGAGAAGATGGCATGCTATATTACGGTGGAGAAGCAGTCCAACGTAACTAAGAAGCATTATCCATAACCATGAAAGTCTAGAGAACCATTGATACTTAAGGAAGTTTTCGCAACTGAAGATAGGAGTAGTACCAAGACGAGTTAGTTCAAGGCTTAACCAACACCTATGGATGCTTATATGATGAAGCAATGCTTTGACTTACTACCACTATGGATGTTTAGTACCATAAGTTACAGCCGCAGTATGCTTTGAACTTGGTCTAAGCGAATGAATAGTGAAAAAGCTTGGACTTAAGCCACTTTAGATACTTTTTTATGAGAAGATGCATGCTATATTAAGGTGGAGAACCAATCCAGCGTAACTAAGAAACATTATCCATAACCATGAAAGGCTAGAGAACCATTGAATCTTGAGGAAGTTTTCAGGACTGAAGATACGAGTAGTACCAAGACGAGTTAGTTCAAGGCTTAAAGAACACCTATGGATGCTTATATGCTGAAGAAATGCTTTGAGTTACTATCTCTATGGATGTTTAGTAAGCACAAGTTACAGCAACAGAGTGCTTTGGACTTGGTCTAAACAAATGAATAGTGAAAAAGCTTGGGCTTAAGCCACTTTGGACACTTCGCTATGAGAAGATGGCATGCTATATTACGGTGGAGAAGCAATCCAAAGTAACTAAGAAGCATTATCCATAACCATGAAAGGCTAGAGAACCATTGAATCTTAAGGAAGTTTTCGTAACTAAAGATAAGAGTAGTACCAAGACGAGTTAGTTCAAGGCTTAAACAACACCTATGGATGCTTATATAATGAAGCAATGCTTTGACTTACTACCTCTATGGATGTTTAGCACCCATAAGTTACAGCCGCAGTGTGGTCTGTACTTGGTCTAAACGAATGAATAGTGAAATATCTTAGGGTTAAGCCACTTGGGACACTTTGTTATGAGAAGATGCATACTATATAAAGGTGGAGAACGAAATCCAACGTAACTAAGAAGTATTATCCATAACCATGAAAGACTAGAGAACCATTAAATCTTGAGGAATTTTTCGGGACTGAAGATAGGAGTAGTACCAAGGCGAGTTAGTTCAAGTCTTAAACAATACCTATTGATGCTTATATGATGAAGCAATGGTTTGAGTTACTACCTCTATAGATGTTTAGTACCCATAAGTTACAGCCGCAGTGTGCTTTAGACTTGGTCTAAACGAATGAATAGTAAAAAAGCTTGGCCTTAAGCCACTTTGGACACTTTGTTATGAGAAGATGGCATGCTATATTACGGTGGAGAAGCAATCCAAAGTAACTAAGAAGCATTATCCATAACAATGAAAGGCTAGAGAGCCATTGAATCTTAAGGAAGTTTTCGTAACTGAAGATACGAGTAGTACCAAGACGAGTTAGTTCAAGGCTTAAACAACACCTATGGATGCTTATATGATGAAGCAATGCTTTGAGTTACTACCTCTATAGATGTTTAGTACCCATAAGTTACATCTGCAGTGTGCTTTAGACTTGGTCTAATCGAATGAATAGAGAAAAAGTTTGGCCTTAAGTCACTTTGGACACTTTGTTATGAGAAGATGCATGTTATATTAAGGTAGAGAAACAATCCAACGTAACTAAGAAGAATTATCCATAACCATGAAAGACTAGAGAACAATTGAATCTTGAGGAAGTTTTCGGGACTGAAGATAGGAGTAGTGCCAAGACAAGTTAGTTCAAGGCTTAAACAACACCTATGGATGCTTAGATGATGAAGCAATGCTTTGAGTTACTACCTCTATAGATGTTTAGTACCCGTAAGTTACAGTCGCAGTGGGCTTTAGACTTGTCTAAACGAATGAATAGTGAAAAAGCTTGGGCTTAAACCACTTTGGACACTTTTTTATGAGAAGATGGCATGCTATATTACGGTGGAAAAGCAATCCAAAGTAACTAAGAAGCATTATCCATAACCATGAAAGGCTAGAGAACTATTGAATCTTAAGGAAGTTTTCGTAACTGAAGATAAGAGTAGTACTAAGACGAGTTAGTTCAAGGCTTAAACAACACCTATGGATGCTTGTATAATGAAGCAATGCTTTGACTTACTACCTCTATGGATGTTTAGCACCCATAAGTTACAGCCGCAGTGTGCTCTGTACTTGGTCTAAACGAATGAATAGTGAAATATCTTGGGGTTAAGCCACTTTGGAAACTTTGTTATGAGAAGATGCATGCTATATAAAGGTGGAGAACGAAATCCAATGTAACTAAGAAGCATTATCCATAACCATGAAAGACTAGAGAACTATTTAATTTTGAGGAATTTTTCGGGACTGAAGATAGGAGTAGTACCAAGACGAGTTAGTTCAAGTCTTAAACAACACCTATGGATGCTTATATGATGAAGCAATGCTTTGAGTTACTATCTTTATGGATATTTACTATGCATAAGTTACAGCCCCAGTGTGCTTTGGACTTGGTCTAAACATATGGATAGGGAAAAAGTTTGGGCTTAAGTCACTTTGGACACTTGGTTATTAGAAGATGCATGCTATATTAAGGTAGAGAAACAATCCAACGTAACTAAGAAGCATTCTCCATAACCATGAAAGACTAGAGAACAATTGAATCTTGAGGAATTTTTCGGGACTGAAGATAGGAGTAGTACCAAGACGAGTTAGTTCAAGGCTTAAACAACACCTATGGATGCTTATATGATGAAGCAATGCTTTGAGTTACTACTTCTATAGATGTTTAGTACCTATAAGTTACAGCTGCAGTGTGCTTTAGACTTGGTCTAAACGAATGAATAGTGAAAAAGCTTGGGCTTAAGCCACTTTGGACACTTTGTTATTAGAAGATGCATGCTATATTACGGTGGAGAAGCAGTCCAACGTAACTAAGAAGCATTATCCATAACCATGAAAGGCTAGAGAACCATTGAATCTTAAGGAAGTTTTCGCAACTAAAGATAGGAGTAGTACTAAGACGAGTTAGTTCAAGGCTTAAACAACACCTACGGATGCTTATATGATGAAGCAATGCTTTGACTTACTACCACTATGGATGTTTAGTATCATAAGTTACAGCCGCAGTGTTGTTTGAACTTGGTCTAAGCGAATGAATAGTGAAAAAGCTTGGACTTAAGCCACTTTAGATACTTTTTTATGAAAAGATGCATGCTATATTAAGGTGGAGAACAAATCCAACGTAACTAAGAAGCATTATCCATAACCATGAAAGGCTAGAGAACCATTGAATCTTGAGGAAGTTTTCAGGACTGAAGATACGAGTAGTACCAAGACGAGTTAGTTCAAGGCTTAAACAGCACCTATGGATGCTTATATGCTGAAGCAATGCTTTGAGTTACTATCTCTATGGATGTTTAGTAAGCACAAGTTACAGCCACATAGAGCTTTGGACTTGGTCTAAACAAATGAATAGTGAAAAAGCTTGGGCTTAAGCCACTTTGGACACCTCGTTATGAGAAGATGGCATGCTATATTACATTGGAGAAGCAATCCAAAGTAACTAAGACGCATTATCCATAACCATGAAAGGCTAGAGAACCATTGAATCTTAAGGAAGTTTTCGCAACTGATGATAGGAGTGGTGCTAAGACTAGTTAGTTCAAGGCTTCAACAACACCTATGGATGCTTATATGATGAAACAATGCTTTGACTTACTACCTCTATGGAAGTTTAGTACCATAAGTTACAGCCGCAGTATGCTTTGGACTTGGTCTAAGCGAATGAATAATGAAAAAGCTTGGGCTTAAGCCACTTTGGACACTTTGTTATGAGTAGATGGCATGCTATATTACAGTGGAGAAGCAGTCCAACGTAACTAAGAAGCATTATCCATAACCATGAAAGTCAGGAGAACCATTGAATCTTAAGGAAGTTTTTGGGACTGAAGATAGGAATAGTACCAAGACAAGTTAGTTCAAGTCTTAAACAACACCTATGGATGCTTATATGATGAAGCAATGGTTTGAGTTACTACCTCTATAGATGTTTAGTACCCATAAGTTACATCTGCAGTGTGCTTTAGACTTGGTCTAAACGAATGAATAGAGAAAAAGTTTGGCCTTAAGTCACTTTGGACACTTTGTTATGAGAAGATGCATGCTATATTAAGGTAGAGAAACAATCCAACGTAACTAAGAAGCATTATCCATAACCATGAAAGACTAGAGAACAATTGAATCTTGAGGAAGTTTTCGGGACTGAAGATAAGAGTAGTACCAAGACAAGTTAGTTCAAAGCTTAAACAACACCTATGGATGCTTATATGATGAAGCAATGCTTTGAGTTACTACCTCTATAGATGTTTAGTACCCGTAAGTTACAGTCTCAGTGGGCTTTAGACTTGTCTAAACGAATGAATAGTGAAAAAGCTTGGGCTTAAACCATTTGGACACTTTTTTATGAGAAGATGGCATGCTATATTACGGTGGAAAAGCAATCCAAAGTAACTAAGAAGCATTATCCATAACCATGAAAGGCTAGAGAACCATTGAATCTTAAGGACGTTTTCGTAACTGAAGATAAGAGTAGTACCAAGACGAGTTAGTTCAAGGCTTAAACAACACCTATGGATGCTTATATAATGAAGCAATGTTTTGACTTACTACCTCTATGGATGTTTAGCACCCATAAGTTACAGCCGCAGTGTGCTCTGTACTTGGTCTAAACGAATGAATAGTGAAATATCTTGGGGTTAAGCCACTTTGGAAACTTTGTTATGAGAAGATGCATACTATATAAATATGGAGAACGAAATCCAACGTAACTAAGAAGCATTATCCATAACCATGAAAGACTAGAGAACCATTTAATTTTGAGGAACCTTTCGGGACTGAAGATAGGAGTAGTACCAAGACGAGTTAGTTCAAGTCTTAAACAACACCTATGGATGCTTATATGATGAAGCAATGCTTTGAGTTACTATCTTTATGGATATTTACTAGGCATAAGTTACAGCCCCAGTGTGCTTTGGACTTGGTCTAAATATATGGATAGGGAAAAAGTTTGGGCTTAAGTCACTTTGGACACTTGGTTATTAGAAGATGCATGCTATATTAAGGTAGAGAAACAATCCAACGTAACTAAGAAGCATTCTCCATAACCATGAAAGACTAGAGAACAATTGAATCTTGAGGAATTTTTCGGGACTGAAGATAGGAGTAGTACCAAGACGAGTTAGTTCAAGGCTTAAACAACACCTATGGATGCTTATATGATGAAGCAATGCTTTGAGTTACTACTTCTATAGATGTTTAGTACCTATAAGTTACAGCTGCAGTGTGCTTTAGACTTGGTCTAAACGAATGAATAGTGAAAAAGCTTGGGCTTAAGCCACTTTGGACACTTTGTTATTAGAAGATGCATGCTATATTACGGTGGAGAAGCAGTCCAACGTAACTAAGAAGCATTATCCATAACCATGAAAGGCTAGAGAAGCATTGAATCTTAAGGAAGTTTTCGCAACTAAAGATAGGAGTAGTACCAAGACGAGTTAGTTCAAGGCTTAAACAACACCTACGGATGCTTATATGATGAAGCAATGCTTTGACTTACTACCACTATGGATGTTTAGTACCATAAGTTACAGCCGCCGTGTTGTTTGAACTTGGTCTAAGCGAATGAATAGTGAAAAAGCTTGGACTTAAACCACTTTAGATACTTTTTTATGAAAAGATGCATGCTATATTAAGGTGGAGAACAAATCCAACGTAACTAAGAAGCATTATCCATAACTAGGAAAGGCTAGAGAACCATTGAATCTTGAGGAAGTTTTCAGGACTGAAGATACGAGTAGTACCAAGACGAGTTAATTCAAGGCTTAAACAGCACCTATGGATGCTTATATGCTGAAGCAATGCTTTGAGTTACTATCTCTATGGATGTTTAGTAAGCACAAGTTACAGCCACAGAGAGCTTTGGACTTGGTCTAAACAAATGAGTAGTGAAAAAGCTTGGGCTTAAGCCACTTTGGACACCTCGTTATGAGAAGATGGCATGCTATATTACAGTTGAGAAGCAATCCAAAGTAACTAAGACGCATTATCCATAACTTTGAAAGGCTAGAGAACCATTGAATCTTAAGGAAGTTTTCGCAACTGAAGATAGGAGTGGTGCTAAGACTAGTTAGTTCAAGGCTTAAGCAACACCTATGGATGCTTATATGATGAAGCAATGCTTTGACTTACTACCTCTATGGAAGTTTAGTACCATAAGTTACAGCCGCAGTATGCTTTGGACTTGGTCTAAGTGAATGAATAATGAAAAAGCTTTGGCTTAAGCCACTTTGGACACTTTGTTATGAGAAGACGGCATGCTATATTACAGTGGAGAAGCAGTCCAACGTAACTAAGAAGCATTATCCATAACCATGAAAGTGTAGAGAACCATTGAATCTTAAAGAAGTTTTCGGGACTGAAGATAGGAATAGTACCAAGACAAGTTAGTTCAAGTCTTAAACAACACCTATGGATGCTTATATGATGAAGCAATGTTTTGAGGTACTATCTTTATGGATGTTTAGTTGGCATAAGTTACAGCTGCAGTGTTCTTTGGACTTAGTCTAAACGAATGGATAGGGAAAACGTTTGGGCTTAAGTCACTTTGGACACTTGGTTATGAGAAGATGCATGTTACATTAAGGTAGAGAAACAATCCAACGTAACTAAGAAGCATTATCCATAACCATGAAAGACTAGAGAACAATTGAATCTTGAGGAAATTTTCGAGACTGGAGATAGGAGTAGCCCAAGACGAGTTAGTTCAAGGCTTAAACAACACATATGGATGCTTACATGATGAAGCAATGATTTAAGTTACTACCTCTATAGATGTTTAGTACCTATAAGTTACAGAAGCAGTGTGCTTTAGACTTGGTCTAAACGAATGAATAGTGAAAAAGCTTGGGCTTAAGCCACTTTGGACACTTTGTTATGAGAAGATGGAATTCTATATTACGGTGGAGAAGCAGTCCAACGTAACTAAGAAGCATTATCCATAACCATGAAAGTCTAGAGAACCATTGATACTTAAGGAAGTTTTCGCAACTGAAGATAGGAGTAGTACCAAGACGAGTTAGTTCAAGGCTTAACCAACACCTATGGATGCTTATATGATGAAGCAATGCTTTGACTTACTACCACTATGGATGTTTAGTACCATAAGTTACAGCCGCAGTATGCTTTGAACTTGGTCTAAGCGAATGAATAGTGAAAAAGCTTGGACTTAAGCAACTTTAGATACTTTTTTATGAGAAGATGCATGCTATATTAAGGTGGAGAACCAATCCAGCGTAACTAAGAAGCATTATCCATAACCATGAAAGGCTAGAGAACCATTGAATCTTGAGGAAGTTTTCAGGACTGAAGATACGAGTAGTACCAAGACGAGTTAGTTCAAGGCTTAAAGAACACCTATGGATGCTTATATGCTGAAGAAATGCTTTGAGTTACTATCTCTATGGATGTTTAGTAAGCACAAGTTACAGCAACAGAGTGCTTTGGACTTGGTCTAAACAAATGAATAGTGAAAAAGCTTGGGCTTAAGCCACTTTGGACACTTCGCTATGAGAAGATGGCATGCTATATTACGGTGGAGAAGCAATCCAAAGTAACTAAGAAGCATTATCCATAACCATGAAAGGCTAGAGAACCATTGAATCTTAAGGAAGTTTTCGCAACTGAAGATATGAGTGGTGCCAAGACTAGTTAGTTCAAGGCTTAAAATACACCTCTGGATGCTTATATGATGAAGCAATTCTTTGACTTACTACCTCTATGGATGTTTAGTACCATAAGTTACAGCCGCAGTATGCTTTGGACTTGGTCTAAGCGAATGAATAATGAAAAAGCTTGGGCTTAAGCCACTTTGGACACTTTGTTATGAGAAGATGGCATGCTATATTACAGTGGAGAAGCAGTCCAACGTAACTAAGAAGCATTATCCATAACCATGAAAGTCTAGAGAATCATTGAATCTTAAGGAAGTTTTCGGGACTGAAGATAGGAATAGTACCAAGAGAAGTTAGTTCAAGTCTTAAACAACACCTAAGGATGCTTATATGATGAAGCAATGCTTTGAGGTACTATCTTTATGGATGTTTAGTTGGCATAAGTTACAGCTGTAGTGTGCTTTGGACTTGGTCTAAACGAATGGATAGGGAAAACGTTTGGGCTTAAGTCACTTTGGACACTTGGTTATGAGAAGATGCATGTTATATTAAGGTAGAGAAACAATCCAACGTAACTAAGAAGCATTATCCATAACCATGAAAGACTAGAGAACAATTGAATCTTGAGGAAATTTTCGAGACTGAAGATAGGAGTAGTCCCAAGATGAGTTAGTTCAAGGCTTAAATAACACCTATGGATGCTTATATGATGAAGCAATGCTTTGAGTTACTATCTCTATGGATGTTTAGTAAGCACAAGTTACAGCCGCAGAGTGTTTTGGACTTGGTCTAAACAAATGAATAGTGAAAAAACTTGGGCTTAAGCCACTTTGGACACTTTGTTATGGGAAGATGGCATGCTATATTACGGTGGAGAAGCAATCCAAAGTAACTAAGAAGCATTATTCATAAACATGAAAGGCTAGAGAACCATTGAATCTTAAGGAAGTTTTCGCAACTGAAGATAGGAGTAGTACCAAGACGAGTTAGTTCAAGGCTTAAACAACACCTATGGATGCTTATATGATGAAGCAATGCTTTGAGTACCTACCTCTAGAGATGTTTAGTACCCATAACTTACAGCCGCAGTGTGCTTTAGACTTGGTCTAAATGAATGAATAGTGAAAAAGCTTGGGCTTTAGCCACTTTGGACACTTTGGACACTTTGTTATGAGAAGATGGCATGCTATATTACAGTGGAGAAGCAGAGAACCATTGAATTTTGCGGAAGTTTTCGGGACTGAAGATAGGAGTAGTACCTAGACGAGTTTTTTCCAGGCTTAAGCAACACCTATGGATGCTTATATGATGAAGCAATGCTTTGATTTACTATCTCTATGGATGTTTAATAGGTATAAGTTACAGCCGCAATGTGCATTGGACATGGTCTAAACGAATGAATAGGGAAAAGGTTTTGGCTTAAGCCACTTTGGACACTTTGTTATGAGAAGATGTATGCTATATCTAGGTGGAGAAGCAACCCAACGTAACTAAGAAGCATTATCCATAACCATGAAAGGCTAGAGAACCATTGAATCTTGAGGTAGTTTTCGAGACTAAAAATAGGAGTAGTACCAACACGAGTTAGTTCAAGGTTTAAACAACACCTATGGATGCTTATATTATAAAGCAATTCTTTGAGTTACTACCTCTAAGGGTGTTTAGTACCCATAAGTTACAGCCGCAGGTACTTTGGACTTGGTCTAAATGAATAAATATTGAAAAAGTCTGGGCATAAGCCAGTTTGGACATTTTGTTATGAGAAGATGCATGCTATATTAAGATGGAGAAGCAATCCAACATAACTAAGAAGCATTATCCATAACCATGAAAGGCTAGAGAACCATTGAATCTTGAGGAACTTTTTGGGACTGAAGATAGGAGTAGTACCAAGACGAGTTAGTTCAAAGCTTAAACAACACCTATGGATGCGTATATTATCAAGCATTGCTTTGAGTTACTACCTCTATGGATGTTTGGTACACATAAGTTACAGCCACATAGTGCTTTGGACTTGGTCTAAACGAATGAATAGTGAAACATCTTGGGCTTCAGCCACTTTGGACACTTTCATATGAGAAGATGCATGCTATATTAAGTAGGAGAAGCAATCCAACCTAAGTAAGAAGCATTATCCATAACCATGACAGGCTTGAGAAGCATTGAATCTTGAGCAACGTTTTGGGACTGAAGATAGGAGTAGTACCAAGACGAGTTAGTTCAAGGCATAAACAATACCTATGGATGCTTATATGATGAAGTAATGCTTTGAGTTACTATCCCTATGAATGTATAATGGGCATAAGTTACAGCTGCTGTGTGCTTTGGACTTGGTTTAAACGAATGAATAGTGGAAAACCTTGGGCTTAAGCCACTTTGGGCACTTTGTTATGAGAAGATGTATGCTAAATTAAGGTGGAGAACCAATCCAACTTAACTAAGAATCATTATCCATAACCATGAAAGGCTAGAGAACCATTGAATCTTGAGGAAGTTTTTGGGACTGAAGATAGGAGTAGTACCAAGACGAGTTAGTTCAAAGCTTAAACAACACCTATGGATGCATATATTATGCAGCAATGCTTTGAGTTACTACCTCTATGGATATTTAGTACCCATAAGTTACAGCCACAGTGTGCTTTGGACTTGTTCTAAATGAATGTATAGTGAAAAAGCTTGGGGTCAGGCCACTTTGGACTCTTTGTTATGAGAAGATACATGCTATATTAAGTTGGAGAAGCAATCCAATATAACTAAGAAGCATTATCCATAACCATGAAAGGCTAGAGAACCATTGAATCTTGAGGAACTTTTCGGGACTGAAGATAGGAGTAGTACCGAGACGAGTTAGTTCAAGGCCTAAACAACATATATGGATGCTTATATGATGAAGCAATGCTTTGAGTTACTACCTCTATGGATGTTTAGTAGGCATAAGTTACAGCAGCAGTTTGCTTTGGACTTGGTTTAAACAAATGAATAGGAACAAAGCTTGGGCTTAGGCCACTTTGGACACTATGTTATGAGAAGATGCATGTTATATTAAGGTAGAGAAGTAATCCTACGTAACTAAGAAGCATTATCCATAACCATGAAAGGCTAGAGAACCATTGAATCTTGCATAAGTTTTTGGGACTGAAGATAGGAGTAGTACCAAGACGAGTGCGTTCAAGGCTTAAACAACACCTATGGATGCTTATATGATGAAGCAATGCTTTTAGTTACTATCAGTATGGATGTTTGGTAAGCATAAGTTACAGCCGCATTGTGCTTTGTACTTGGTCTAAACGAATGAATAGTTAAAAAGCTTGGGCTTAAGTTACTTTGGACACTTTTTTATGGGAAGATGCATGCTATATTAAGGTGGAGAAAAAAACCAACGTAACTAAGAAGCATTATCCATAACAATGAAAGGCTAGAGAACCATTGAATCTTGAAGAACTTTTTGGGACTGAAGATAGGAGTAGTACCAAGATGAGTTAGTTCAAGGCTTAAACAACACCTATAGATGCGTATATTATGAAGCAATGCTTTGAGTTACTACCTCTAAGGATGTTTAGTACCCATAAGTTACAGCCGCGTAGTGCTTTGGACTTGGTCTAAATGAATGAATAGAGTAAAAGCTTTGGCTTAAGCCACTTTGGACACTTTGTTATAAGGAAATGCATGCTATATTAAGGTGGAGAAGCAATCCAACATAACTAAGAAGCATTATCCATAGCCATGAAAGGCTAGAGAACCTTTGAATCTTGCGGAAGTTTTCGGGACTGAAGATAGGAGTAGTACCAAGACGAGTTTTTTCCTGACTTAAGCAACACCTATGGATGCTTATATGATGAAGCAATGCTTTGAGTTACTATCTCTATGGATGTTTAATAGGTATAAGTTACAGCCGCAATGTGCATTGGACATGGTCTAAACGAATGAATAGGGAAAAGGTTTGGGCTTAAGCCACTTTGGACACTTTGTTATGAGAAGATGTATGCTATATTTAGGTGGAGAAGCAATCCAACGTAACTAAGAAGCATCATCCATAACCATGAAAGGCTAGAGAACCATTGAATCTTGAGGTAGTTTTCGAGACTAAAAATAGGAGTAGTACCAACACGAGTTAGTTCAAGGTTTAAACAACACCTATGGATGCTTATATTATAAAGCAATTTTCTGAGTTACTACCTCTAAGGGTGTTTAGTACCCATAAGTTACAGCCGCAGTGTCCTTTGGACTTGGTCTAAATGAATAAATATTGAAAAAGTCTGGGCATAAGCCACTTTGGAAATTTTGTTATGAGAAGATGCATGCTATATTAAGATGGAGAAGCAATCCAACGTAACTAATAAGCATTATCCATAACCATGAAAGGCTAGAGAACCATTGAATCTTGAGGAACTTTTTGGGACTGAAGATAGGAGTAGTACCAAGACGAGTTAGTTCAAAGCTTAAACAACACCTATGGATGCGTATATTATGAAGCATTGCTTTGAGTTACTACCTCTATGGCTGTTTAGTACACATAAGTTACAGCCACATAGTGCTTAGGACTTGGTCTAAACGAATGAATAGTGAAAAATCTTGGGCTTCAGCCACTTTGGACACTTTCATATGAGAAGATGCATGCTATATTAAGTAGGAGAAGCAATCCAACCTAACTAAGAAGCATTATCCATAACCATGACAGGCTAGAGAAGCATTGAATCTTGAGCAACGTTTTGGGACTGAACATAGGAGTAGTACCAAGACGAGTTAGTTCAAGGCATAAACAATACCTATGGATGCTTATATGATGAAGTAATGCTTTGAGTTACTATCCCTATGAATGTTTAATGCGCATAAGTTACAGCTGCTGTGTGCTTTGGACTTGGTTTAAACGAATGAATAGTGGAAAACCTTGGGCGTAAGCCACTTTGGGCACTTTGTTATGAGAAGATGCATGCTAAATTAAGGTGGAGAACCAATCCAACTTAACAAAGAAGCATTATCCATAACCATGAAAGGCTAGAGAACCATTGAATCTTAAGGAAGTTTTTGGGACTGAAGATAGGAGTAGTACCAAGACGAGTTAGTTCAAAGCTTAAACAACACCTATGGATGCATATATTATGCAGCAATGCTTTGAGTTACTACCTCTATGGATATTTAGTACCCATAAGTTACAGCCACAGTGTGCTTTGGACTTGTTCTAAACGAATGAATAGTGAAAAAGCTTGGGGTCAAGCCACTTTGGACACTTTGGTATGAGAAGATGCATGCTATATTAAGTTGGAGAAGCAATCCAACATAACTAAAAAGCATTATCCATAACCATGAAAGGCTAGAGAACCATTAAATCTTGAGGAACTTTTTGGGACTGAAGATAGGAGTAGTACCAAGACGAGTGAGTTCAAGGCTTAAACAACACCTATGGATGCTTATATGATAAAGCAGTGCTTTGAGTTACTATCGATATGGATGTTTAGTAAGCATAAGTTACAGCCGCATTGTGCTTTGGACTTGGTCTAAACGAATGAATAGTTAAAAAGCTTGGGCTTAAGTTACTATGGACACTTTTTTATGGGAAGATGCATGCTATATTAAGGTGGAGAAAAAAACCAACGTAACTAAGAAGCATTATCCATAACAATGAAAGGCTAGAGAACCATTGAATCTTGAGGAACTTTTTGGGACTGAAGATAGGAGTAGTACCAAGACGAGTTAGTTCAAGGCTTAAACAACACCTATGGATGCGTATA
Organism: Nasturtium officinale; assembly: GCA_963854855.1. Classification (NCBI taxonomy): domain Eukaryota; kingdom Viridiplantae; phylum Streptophyta; class Magnoliopsida; order Brassicales; family Brassicaceae; genus Nasturtium; species Nasturtium officinale. Next base: position 10,059,238 of record OY978504.1, on the reverse strand, counting down.
TTATGAAGCAATGCTTTGAGTTACTACCTCTAAGGATGTTTAGTACCCATAAGTTACAGCCGCATAGTGCTTTGGACTTGGTCTAAACGAATGAATAGAGAAAAAGGTTTTGCTTAAGCCACTTTGGACACTTTGTTATGAGGAAATGCATGCTATATTAAGGTGGAGAAGCAATCCAACGTAACTAAGAAGCATTATCCATAGCCATGAAAGGCTAGAGAACCATTGAATCTTGCTGAAGATTTCGGGACTGAAGATAGGAGTAGTACCAAGATGAGTTTTTTCCAGGCTTAAGCAACACCTATGGATGCTTATATGATGAAGCAATGCTTTGAGTTACTATCTCTATGGATGTTTAATAGGTATAAGTTACAGCCACAATGTGCATTGGACATGGTCTAAACCAATGAATAGGGAAAAGGTTTGGGCTTAAGCCACTTTGGACACTTTATTATGAGAAGATGTATGCTATATTTAGGTGGAGAAGCAATCCAATGTAACTAAGAAGCATTATCCATAACCATGAAAGGCTAGAGAAGCATTGAATCTTGAGGTAGTTTTCGAGACTGAAAATAGGAGTAGTACCGAGACAAGTTAGTTCAAAGCTTAAACAACACCTATGGATGCTTATATTATGCAGCAATGCTTTGAGTTACTACCTCTATGGATGTTTAGTACCCATAAGTTACAGCCACAGTGTGCTTTGGACTTTTTCTAAACTAATGAATAGTGAAAAAGCTTGGGGTCAAGCCACTTTGGACACTTTGTTATGAGAAGATGCATTCTATATTAAGTTGGAGAAGCAATCAAACATAACTAAGTAGCATTATCCATAACCATGAAAGGCTAGAGAACCATTGAATCTTGAGTAACTTTTCGGGACTAAAGATAGGAGTAGTACCAAGTCTTAATAATCTTATTCACTTCTTTTTCTTTTTTATATCTTTTACAAGAGATTTACAAGGATATATATAGACTTTACAAGGAGAAGAAGAAAGGGGCGTGGAGAAGAGAGAAGAAGAGAAGGAGACTTGTGGCTGAGCTACTCCAACAGTTTCTCAACAGTAAATGGCGCCCATACCTCACCCATGCTGTGCCCATACCTTCTCCCATACCTCCTTGCTTCCTAGTTTGCTTATCTAGGTGATATCCAACCGCTTCCTTTCTTTTCTAGTTCCTTTTCAACTAGTTCATTCCTCTTGATTACTCTATCACTTGAATAAGCATCTATCTCAACACTCCCCCTCAAGATTGGTCGGTGAAGATCCTTTAGACCGATCTTGCTATGGATGCGATCACAAGTGACAGATGAGGTTGCTGTGGTGAAGATATCAGCTAGTTGGTTTTCACTTGTTACAAAGGCAGGTTTAATGATTCATTCTTGAATCTTTCCCCTCACAAAGTGACAATCCACCTCTATATGTTTGGTCCTTTCATGGAATACCGGATTGGATGCTATATGTATTGCAGCTTGATTATCACAATATAACAACATTTCCTCAGTTTCATGTATTCCAAGATCCCCTAAGAATGCCTTTACCCAAATAAGTTCTTTCGTCACTTCCTTCATAGCTCTATACTCGGCTTCAGCACTAGACAAGGCTATAACCTTCTGCTTTTTACTCCTCCAAGTCACTAGATTGCCTCCTACAAAGGTACAAAAACCGGATGTGGACTTTCTATCTTTCTTATCTCCAGCCCAATCTGCATCGCAGTATCCTTGAACCTTTGTGTTTCCATTAGCCTTCATCCATATGCCTTTTCCGGGATTGTTTTCAGATATCTTAGCAGCCTTTCAATCATGTTCCAATGCTGCGTGGTTGGCTTTTGCATATGTTGGCTCACACGGTTTACTGCAAAGCAAATGTCCGGCCTAGTGATAGTAAGATAGATGAGCTTGCCCACCATCCTTTGATATCTCTTAATGTTCTCCAAAGGCTCCCCCTCAGGACTATCTTGATAGCCTTCTTCTATTGGAGTTTTAGCCGGTTTGGATCCTAGCTTCCCAGTTTCTTCTAAGAGATCAAGCACATATTTCCTTTGAGAGATGAACATTCCATCTTCAAACCGTGTCATCTCAATTCCTAGGAAGTACTTAAGTTCCCCCAAGTCCTTTATATCAAAATCGGCCTTCAAGATCTTCTAGGTTTGATCTACTCCATCTTTGTCACTTCCTGTGATGATTAGATCATCCACATATATTAATACCACAACCATTCCTCCTTCGCTTTTTCTTGTGAACAATGTGTGATCAGCTTCAGATCTTATGAACTCTCTCTCCAACAGACAAACGCTTAGCCTTTGGTACCATGCTCTTGGGGATTGCTTCAGCCCATAGATTGCTTTCTTCAATCTGCAAACTTTGTTGCCTTCCTTATGATATACTTGGGGTGGATCCATATACACCTCCTCTTCAAAGTCTCCTTGCTAGAATGCGTTCTTGACATCCATCTGCCATAGATCCCATTTTAAGTTAACTGCCACTGAGATTAGTATTCTTATGGAATGAAGCTTAGCAACCGGAGCAAATGTCTCGGTATAGTCCTCCCCATAAACTTGAGTATACCCTTTTGCTACCAACCTTGCCTTGTACCCTTCTATCTTCCCATCACTTGTGTATTTGATCGTATACACCCATCTACTCCCAACCGACTTCTTATCCTTTGGTAAGTCGGTTAAGTACCAAGTATTATTCCTTTCCATGGACATCATTTCCTCTTCCATGGCTTTCACCCATACTTCACTCTCACATGCTTCTTCATATGAGCTAGGAATGTATTCCTTGCTGATTTTTGTGAGAAACACTTCATGCTCCATGGGTAATGTCACCAAGGAACAGAAATGTTCAATGGGATATGTGATAATACTAGTTTGAGTGTGATCTCCTCCTTGTGATATGAGAGTGCTGTCGCCAATAGGATCGAGATCTAAGCTCGCCGTACGCTCAGGACACTCTCTTATCACACAAGGAAGATTACTCATACTAGACTCTCCTTGGAGCATAGCAGAATTGTTGTAGCCATAGAAAACACGTTGTCGCCTCTGTCTTGTACTTCTTCTTAGAGGTATGATTGGCTCAGATTCTCCTTCCTCAACATCCGCTTCTTCTTCAGCTGAATCCTGATCTGGTTCCATATGTGTATCATCTCCATCTCCATGTTCCATGATGCTCTCAGATGGTGCATTCTCTCCTTGTATTTCATCCCTTGTTATTGGCGCTTCATTGAACAGCATCCAATCCATAGATGATGAGACTATACCTTCAAGAGTATCATGATTCTTGGCTCCATAAAAGCTTTCTTTTTCATTGAACTTTACCTCTCTAGACACATATACCCTTCTTAACTCTGGATTGTAGACCTTGTAGCCCTTTTGAGTTGGTGAGTATCCAATGAAAACACACTTCATGCTTCTAGGTTCAAGCTTGTTTCTTTGTCCTTCTGGTAGAAACATGAAAAACTTACATCCAAATGCCTTAAGGTGATGTAAGCTTGGTTTCTTTTTGTACAACACTTCAAATGGTGATCTATCTTCCAAGTTCTTTGTTGGAAGCCGGTTAATCAAATAGTTTGAAGTCATTACCGCATCTCCCCAATGAGATTTAGGTACTCCTTTGGCAATCATGATAGTCCTTGCTACTTCCATTAGATGCCTATTTTTCCTTTCTGCTACCCCATTTTGTTGTGGAGTGTATGCACAAGATGTTTGATGAATGATGCCAAAGTTGTTTAGTAGCTCCTTAAATCTCTTGCTTACATATTCTCCTCCATTATCACTTCTTAAGACCTAGATTGTTGTTTTAAACTGTGTAGAAACATAGTTAATGAAGTTGGTGAATGCTTCATAAACTTGGTCCTTGGAGTTTAAGAGTGTGACCCATGTGTATCTTGAGTAATCATCAATGAAAGAAACAAAGTACTTATATTGATCCCTTGAATTACATGGTGTGGTCCATACATCCGAGTGTACAATGCCAAAAACTTCATCACAAGTTGAGGATGAGATAGGAAAAACTTGTCTACAATGTTTTCCTAGTACACATGCTTCACATACTACTTCTTCTTGAATGAGATTGGGTAAGACCATCTTGAGAACTGCTGAATTTGGGTGTCCTAGCCTTTCATGCCATAATGGGCTATCTCCAATCTCCTTCCTACCAGAAACTTCTACATTTGCCTTCATTCCAAGAGCCATTGGATCCTCTTGTTTATTTGCTTCCAAAAGATACACACCATCCTATACCTTCCCTTCTCCGAGTACATTGTTTGTTTTAGGGTCCTGAAACTTAACAAAGTCAGTCCCAAACAATGCTTTATGAACTGATAGAAGATTAAATGAGAAACTAGGCATGTATAAAGCTTTTGTTTCCTTCTTGAAAAGTTCTAACTTTCCTATCCCTTCAATCGGAACTGAGCTTCCATTAGCTACTTGTACATTTCCATGATAAGGCTCAAGATTTTTTAACAAGTCTTGATCCTTAATGGGATGAGAGGCTCCGGAATCTACAATCATTTTACCCTTCCTTATGGCGCTTTTAGAGCTGAGGAAAGTCTTACCAGATTCTGTTAACTTAGCTAGGCTCTTGATAAGAGCCTCAAACTCTGATCTTTTGACAGTATCCTCAACTGGTTGTGCAACCCCCATGAAGGCCCTATGCCCACTTCCACTCTCCCTTAGCCGCTTAGGCCTCAAATGCGGATGGAGAGTCCAACACTTCTCCTTGGTATGCCCTTTCATCTTACAATGCTCACAGTCCAACACCCTTCTTTCAAACATGAGATTCCTTGTTGCAAGATGTGCAGCTTCACTTGGTGCTCGGAATAGGTCTCTTGAGCCCTCCTCCCTTTGTATCAAGCCACATACTTCCGCTAGACTTGGCAGCTTCTCAAATCTAAGTATGTGCTTGATAAGGTCCTTGTAAGATGCATTGAGTGCCAAGAGAAGCCCAAACACTTGGTCTTGGTCACGCCTTTCACCTTACTTCTTGGGGTCTATAGTTTGTGGCCTCAAGATCTCCAACTCGGCCCACAAGCTTCTATACTCCCCAAACATTTCCTTGAATGGCTTCTCCTCTTGTTGAAGCTCATTCAGCTCCCTCTTCACCTCAAATATCCTTGATATGTTTGACACATTTCCATATACTCCCTTGAGTATATCCCACAGCTCCTTAGCGGTATCCGCATATGAGTAGGCCGCCAAGATGGATGGTTCTAGTGAGCTTTGAAGAAGAGAAAGAGTGTACTGTTCTTCTTGCTCTTCCTTATCTTCCTCCTTCTCATTTCTCACCACCGCCTCCGCTTCCTCCTTTGGCTCAACATACCGCCAAAGTCCTCGGCCTCTAAGAATGGTTTTAGTGGTTTTTGCCCAAAGAAGGCAGTTGTTCCCTTTGAGCATGACTGAGATTGCTACTCTATTTGTCTCCAGTTTCTAGTAATAATACACAATTCTAGTTCTTTCACAACTTGAAGATCATATGATCTCAAGGATATTAATCCCAGAGTGGATAGAACTTAGAAAGGTGTATTGTTATAGATTAGAAGATTTGTAGAGTGCTAGAAGCATTATAAGAGAGTTAAGCGTTTGGAATGCACAACCTTGCTCTGATACAATGTAGAAATATAGATTTGAAGTTAAGAGAGAATGAAGAATGATTGGAGAATGAGAGAAAGAATAGCAAGAATGGAGAGAGTTTATGCAAGTCTTAATAATCTTATTCACTTCTTTTTCTTTCTCATATCTTTTACAAGAGATTTACAAGGATATATATAGACTTTACAAGGAGAAGAAGAAAGGGGCGTGGAGAAGAGAGAAGAAGAGAAGGACATTTGTGGCTGAGCTACTCCAACAGTTTCTCAACAGTAAATGGCGCCCATACCTGACCCATGCTGCGCCCATACCTTCTCCCATACCTCCTTGCTTCCTAGTTTGCTTATTTAGTTGATATCCAACCGCTTCCTTTCTTTTCTAGTTCCTTTTCAACTAGTTCATTCCTCTTGATTACTCTATCACTTGAATAAGCATCTATCTCAACAATAGTGCTTTGGACTTGGTCTAAACAAATGAATAGAGAAAAAGCTTTGGCTTAAGCCACTTTGGACACTTTGTTATGAGGAAATGCATGTTATATTAAGGTGGAGAAGCAATCCAAGGTAACTAAGAAGCATTATCCATAACCATGAAATGTTGAAATATGTGATCTCAAGAAGAAGAATTCAAACACAAGAGAAGGAGGGAAAAGGAGAAAACTGGTTGAAAAGGAACTAGAAAGAGAACAAGTTAAGAAGGAACTAGAAGAAAAGGAAGTTGTTGGATCTCAACTAGATGAACTAACTAAACTAAGTAAGGAAGCAAGGAGAGGCATGGGCACAAGCATGGGGCGCCAGAGAGAGGCATGGAGTGCAATACTGTTGGAGTAGGTGAGCTGCTCCCTCCTCTCTTCTTCACGCAAAACCTCTCTTCTCCTCTTCCTTCTTCACGCCATTCCTCTCTTCTTCTGCACCTCCTCTCATTCAAATGTCTATAAATATATGTGTAACCTCTTGTAAAGATTTGTAAGACTAAGAGAATAAAATACATACAAACTTTCATAATCTCTTGCTATTCTCACTCTTAGTCTCTAAACATTCTTCAATCTCTTTAAACTTATAATTTCAACATGGTATCAGAGCAGGTTATCTACTAAACCGCTTATTCTCTTCTTGATTCCTCTAATACTCTACAAGGCTTCTAATCTATAACAATACACCTTCCTTAGTTCTATTCACTCTGAGATTAATATCCTTGAGATCATAGGATCTTCAAGTTGTGAAAGGACTAAGATTGTGTATTATTACTAGAAAATGGAGACTAATAGGGTAACAATCTCGGTTATGCTCAAGGGAAACAACTATCTCCTTTGGGCAAAAACCACCAAAACTACTCTTAGAGGCCGAGGACTTTGGCAATATGTTGAGCCAAAAGAAGGAACAGAAGCGGCGGTGAGAAATGAGAAGGAGGAAGCTAAGGAAGAGCAAGAAGAACAATACACTCTTTCTCTTCTCCTAAGCTCACTAGAACCAACTATCTTGGCGGCTTACTCATATGCGGATACCGCCAAGGAACTTTGGGATATACTCAAAGGAGTTTATGGAAACATCTCAAACATATCAAGGATATTTGAGGTGAAAAGGGCATTGAATGAGCTCCAACAAGAGGAAAAGTCATTCAAGGAAATGTTTGGGGAGTATAGAAGCTTATGGGCCGAGTTGGAGATCTTGAGGCCACACACTATAGACCCCAAGGAGTTAGGAGAAAGGCGTGACCAAGATCAAGTGTTTGGGCTTCTCTTGGCACTCAATGCATCATACAAGGATCTTATCAAGCATATACTTCGATTTGAGAATCTGCCAAGTCTAGCGGAAGTATGCGGTATGATACAAAGGGAAGAAGGGTCTAGAGACCTGTTTCGTGCACCAAGTGAAGCTGCACATCTTGCAAGAAAGAATCTCACATTTGGAGACAAGAGGACGTTGGAGTGTGAGCATTGCAAGATGAAAGGACACACTAAGGAGAAGTGTTGGACTCTCCATCCACACTTGAGGCCTAAGCGGCTAAGGGAGAATGGGAATGGACCTAGAGCCTTCACGGGAATTGCACAACCTGTTGAAGAACTGGTTAGAAGGTCTGAGTTTGAAGCTCTCATCAAGAGCCTAGCCAAACTCACAGATTCGGGTAAGAGTTTTTTCAGCTCTAAAACACCCATAAAGAAGACTAGAATCATTGTGGATTCAGGGGCTTCTCATCACATGATCAAGGATCAAGATATGTTAAAGAATCTTGAACCATGCCATGGAAGTGTACAAGTAGCCAATGGAAGCTCAGTTCCAATTAAAGGGATAGGAGAGTTAGAGCTTTTTAAAAGGGAAACAAAAGCATTATACATGCCTAACTTCTCATCTAATCTTTTATCCGTTAATAAAGCTACAAAGGATTTGGAGTGTGTGGCTGTGTTTGGGACTGACTTTGTTAAGTTTCAGGACCCTAAAACAAACCATGTGCTCGGAGAAGGGAAGGTAGAAGATGGTGTGTATATCTTGGAATCAAATAAACAAGAGGAACCAATGACTCTTGGAATGAAGGCAGATGCAAAGTTTTTTGGGAGGAAAGAGATTGAAGATAGCCCATTATGGCATGGAAGGCTAGGACATCCAAGTTCAGCAGTCCTCAAGATGGTCTTACCCAATCTCATCCAAGAAGAAGTAGTGTGTGAGGCGTGTGTACTAGGGAAGCATTGTAGACAAGCTTTTCCTACTTCATCTACAACTTGTGATGAAGCGTTTGGCATTGTACACTCGGATGTATGGACCTCACCATGTAATTCAAGAGATCAATATAAATATTTTGTTTCATTCATTGATGACTACTCAAGATATACATGGATCACTCTTCTACATACCAAAGATCAAGTGTATGAAGCCTTCACCAACTTCATTAACTATATCTCTACCCAATTCAAAACAAAGATCAAAGTATTGCGTAGTGATAATGGAGGTGAATATGTGAGTAAACGATTCAAAGAGTTGCTCAACAACTTTGGCATCATTCATCAAACATCGTGTGCATACACTCCTCAGCAGAACGGGATAGCTGAAAGGAAGAATAGACACCTAATGGAAGTAGCAAGGACTCTCATGATTGCCAAAAGAGTACCAAAGTTCCATTGGGGAGATGCCGTAATGACATCAAGCTACTTAATCAACCGACTTCCAACCAAAAATCTGGATGATAAGTCCCCATTTGAAGTGTTGAACAAGAAGAAACCAAGCTTAAATCATATCAAAACGTTTGGATGCACATGCTTCATGTTTTTACCAGAAGGACACAGAAGCAAACTTGAACCTCGAAGCATGAGGTGTGTGTTCATTGGATATTCACCAACACAAAAGGGCTACAAGGTCTACAATCCGGAAACAAGAAGAGTGTATGTGTCTAGAGAAGTAAGGTTTAATGAACAAGAGAGTTTCTATGGGGCTAAGGATCATGATGCTTCTAAAGGAATGATCTATTCATCCATGGACTGGATGGTGTTTGATGAAACGCCAAGCCTATGTGAAGAAGTACAAGAAGAAACATCTGAGAACTTCATAGAGCAAGATAGTGCGGATAATGCACATGAGGAAGTGGATCAGAATTTGGATGAAGAGGGAGCGGATGCTGAAGAAGGACAGGAGCCAACCATACCTCTAAGAAGAAGTACAAGACAGAGGCGACAACGTGTCTTTTATGGCTATAACAATTCTGCTATGCTCCAAGGAGAGTCTAGTACGAGTATTTTTCCTTGTGTGATAAGAGAGTGTCCTGAGCGTACGGCGAGCTTAGATCTCGATCCTATTGGCGACAGCACTCTCATATCACAAGGAGGAGATCACACTCAAACTAGTATTATCACATATCCCATTGAGCATTTCTGTTCCTTGGCGACATTACCCATGGAGCATGAAGTGTTTCTCACAAAAATCAGCAAGGAATACATTCCTAGCTCATATGAAGAAGCATGTGAGAGTGAAGTATGGGTGAAAGCCATGGAAGAGGAAATGAAGTCCATGGAAAGGAATAATACTTGGTACTTAACCGACTTACCAAAGGATAAGAAGTCGGTTGGGAGTAGATGGGTGTATACAATTAAATACACAAGTGATGGGGAAATAGAAAGGTACAAAGCAAGGCTGGTAGCAAAAGGATATACTCAAGTCTATGGGGAGGACTATACTGAAACATTTGCTCCAGTGGCTAAGCTTCATTCCATAAGAATTCTAATCTCGGTAGCTGTAAACTTGGAATGGGACTTATGGCAAATGGACGTCAAGAATGCCTTCTTGCAGGGGGATTTGGAAGAAGAAGTATATATGGATCCACCCCTAGGGTATCATAATGGAGGCAACAAAGTGTGTAGATTGAAGAAAGCAATCTATGGGCTGAAGCAATCTCCAAGAGCATGGTACCAAAGGCTAAGTGCTTGTCTCTTGAAGAAGGAGTTCATAAAATCTGAAGCGGATCATACTCTATTCACAAGACAAAGTGAAGGAGGAGTAGTGGTAGTCTTGATTTATGTTGATGATCTAATCATCACAGGAAGTGACAAAGATGGAGTAGATCAAATCAAGGGACTCTTGAAGGCCGACTTTGATATAAAGGATCTAGGGGAGCTCAAGTACTTCCTAGGGATTGAGATGACACGATTTGGAGATGGAATGTTCATATCTCAAAGGAAATATGTGCTGGATCTCTTGGAAGAAACCGGGAAGTTAGGATCCAAGCCGGCCAAAACTCCAATAGAAGAAGGATACCAAGATAGTCCTGAGGGGGAGCCTTTTGAGAACATTAAAAGATACCAAAGGATGGTGGGCAAACTTATCTATCTTACCATTACAAGACCTGACATCTGCTTTGCAGTAAACCGTGTGAGCCAGCATATGCAAAAGCCAACCTCACAACATTGGAACATGATTGAGAGGTTGCTAAGGTACCTAAAGAATAGCCCTGGAAAAGGTGTATGGATGCATGTTAATGGGAACACAAAGGTCCAAGGTTATTGTGATGCGGATTGGGCTGGAGATAAAAAGGATAGAAAGTCCACATCTGGTTTTTGCACATTTGTGGGAGGAAATCTAGTAACCTGGAGGAGCAAAAAACAGAAGGTCATAGCCTTATCAAGTGCTGAAGCAGAGTACAGAGCCATGAAAGAATTGACAAAGGAGTTGATATGGATAAAAGCGCTTCTAAAAGACCTTGGAATCCAGGGAGATGAAGAAATGCTGTTGTATTGTGATAATCAAGCTGCAATGCATATAGCATCAAATCCGGTATTTCATGAAAGAACCAAGCACATAGAAGTTGATTGCCATTTTGTGAGAGGGAAGATACAAGAAGGAATTATCAAAACCGCCTTTGTAGCAAGCAAGGATCAATTAGCTGATATCTTCACTAAGGCAACTTCAACTATTACTTGTGATCACATTCATGGCAAGATCGGTCTTAAGGATCTCCACCGACCAATCTTGAGGGGGAGTGTTGAAATATGTGATCTCAAGAAGAAGAATTCAAACACAAGAGAAGGAGGGAAAAGGAGAAAACTGGTTGAAAAGGAACTAGAAAGAGAACAAGTTAAGAAGGAACTAGAAGAAAAGGAAGTTGTTGGATCTCAACTAGATGAACTAACTAAACTAAGTAAGGAAGCAAGGAGAGGCATGGGCACAAGCATGGGGCGCCAGAGAGAGGCATGGAGTGCAATACTGTTGGAGTAGGTGAGCTGCTCCCTCCTCTCTTCTTCACGCAAAACCTCTCTTCTCCTCTTCCTTCTTCACGCCATTCCTCTCTTCTTCTGCACCTCCTCTCATTCAAATGTCTATAAATATATGTGTAACCTCTTGTAAAGATTTGTAAGACTAAGAGAATAAAATACATACAAACTTTCATAATCTCTTGCTATTCTCACTCTTAGTCTCTAAACATTCTTCAATCTCTTTAAACTTATAATTTCAACATGAAAGGCTAGAGAACCATTGAATCTTGAGCAACTTTTTGGGACTGAAGATAGGAATAGTACCAAGACGAGTTAGTTCATGGCTTAAACAACGCCTATGGATGCTTATATGATGAAGCAATGCTTTGAGTTACTATCGCTATGGATGTTTAGTAAGCATATGTTACAGCCGAAGTGTGCTTTGGACTTGGTCTAAACGAATGAAAATTCCAAAAGCTTGGGATTAAGATACTTTGGACATTTTGTTTTGAGAAGATGCATGCTATATTAAGGTGGAGAAGAAATCCAACGTGACTACGAAGCATTATCCATAACCATGAAAGGCTAGAGAACCATTGAATCTTGAGGTAGTTTTCGGGACTGGAAATAGGAGTAGTACCAAGACGAGTTAGTTCAAGGCTTAAGCAATACCTATGGATGCTTATATGATGAAGCAATTTTTTGAGTTACTACCTCTATGGATGATTAGTAGGCATAAGTTACCGCAGCAGTGTGCTTTGGACTTGGTTAAACGAATGAATAGGGAAAAAGCTTGGGCTTAGGCCACTTTGGACACTTTGTTATGAGAAGATGCATGCTATATTACAATCGAGAAGCAAACCAGCATAACTAAGAAGCATTATCTGTAACCATGAAAGGCTAGAGAACCATTGAATCGTGACGAAGTTTTCGGGACTGAAGATAGGAGTAGTACCAAGATGAGTTAGTTCAAGGCTTAAACAACACCTATGGATGCTTATATGATGAAGCAATGCTTTGAGTTACTATCTCTATGGATGTTTAATATGCATAAGTTACAGCCGCAGTGTGCTTTGGACTTGGTCGAAACGAATGAATAGGTAAAAGGTTTGGGTTTAAGCCACTTTGGACACTTTGTTATGAGAAGATGCATGCTATATTAAGGTGGAGAAGCAATCCAACGTAACTAAGAAGCATTATCCATAACCATGAAAGGCTAGAGAGCGATTTAATCTTGAGGTAGTTTTCGGAACTGAAAATAGGAGTAGTACCAAGACGAGTTAGTTCAAGGCTTAAAAACCACTTATGGATGTTTATATTATAAAGCAATGCTTTGAGTTACTACCTCTACGGATGTTTACTACCCATAAGTTACAGCCACAGTGTGCTTTGGACTTGGGCTAAACGAATGAATAGTGAAAAAGCTAGGGCTTAAGCCACTTTGGTCACTTTTTATGAGAAGATGCATGCTATATTAAGGTGGAGAAACAATCCAACTTAACTAAAAAGCAATATCCACAACCTTGAAAGGCTAGAGAATCATTGAATCTTGAGGAGGTTTTCGGGACTGATGATTAGAGTAGTACCAAGACAAGTTAGTTCAAGGCTTAAACAACACCTATGGATTCTTATATGATGAAGCAATGCTTTGAGTTACTACCTCTATGGATTTTTAGTACACATAAGTTACAGCCACATATGCTTTGGACTTGGTGTAAACGAATGAATAGTGGAAAATCTTGGGTTTAAGCAACTTTGGACACTTTGTTATGAGAAGATGCATGCTATATTAAGTTGGAGATGCAATCCAACATAACTAAGAAGCATTATCCATAACCGTGAAAGGCTAGAGAACCATTGAATCTTGAGGAAGAATTTGGGACTGAAGATAGGAGTAGTACCAAGACGAGTGAGTTCAAGGCTTAAACAACACCTATGGATGCTTATATGATGAAGCAATGCTTTGAGTTACTACCTCTATGGATGTTTAGTAGGCCTAAGTTACAGCAACAGTGTGCTTTGGACTTGGTTTAAACGAATGAATAGGGAAAAAGCTTGTGCTTAAGCCACTTTGGACACTTTGTTATGGGAAGATGCATGCTATTTTATGGTGGAGAAGCAATCTAACATAACTAAGAAGCGTTATCCATAACCATGAAAGGCTAGAGAACCATTGAATCCTGAGGAAGTTTTTGGGACTGAAGATAGGAGTAATACCAAGACGAGTTAGTTCAAGGATTAAACAATACCTATGGATGCTTATATGATGAAGTAATGGTTTGAGTTACTATCCCTATGGATGTTTAGTGGGCATAAGTTACAGCCGCTGTGTGCTTTGGACATGGTCTAAACGAATGAATAGTGAAAAACCTTAGGCCTAAGCCACTTTGGGCACTTTGTTATGATAAGATGCATGCTTAATTAAGGTGGAGAACCAATCCAACGTAACTAAGAAGCATTATCCATAACAATGAAAGGCTAGAGAACCATTGAATCTTTAGGAAGTTTTCGGGACTGAAGATAGGAGTAGTACCAAGACGAGTTTTTTCCTGGCTTAAGCGACACCTATGGATGCTTATATTTGAGTTACTATCTCTATGGATGTTTAATTGGCAAAAGTTACAGCCGCAATGTACATTGGACATGGGCTAAACGAATCAATAGGGAAAAGGTTTGGGTTTAAACCACTTTGGACACATTGTTATGAGAAGATGCATGTTATATTAAGGTGGAGAAGCAATCCAACGTAATTAAGAAGCATTATCCATAACCATGAAAGGCTAGAGAACCATTGAATCTTGAAGAACTTTTTGGGACTGAAGATAGGAGTAGTACTAAGACGAGTTAGTTCATGGCTTAAACAACACCTATGGATGCTTATATGATGAAGCAATGCTTTGAGTTACTATCGCTATGGATGTTTAGTAAGCATATGTTACAGCCGAAGTGTGCTTTGGATTTGGTCTAAACGAATAAATAGTCCAAAAGCTTGAGGTTAAGGCACTTTGGAAACTTTGTTATGAGAAGGTGCATGCTATATTAAGGTGGAGAAGCAATCCAACGTGACTAAGAAGCATTATCCATAACCATGAAAGGCTAGAGAACCATTGAATCTTGAGGTAGTTTTCGGGACTGGAAATAGGAGTAGTACCAAGACGAGTTAGTTCAAGGCTTAAACAATACCTATGGATGCTTATATGATGAAGCAATGTTTTGAGTTACTACCTCTATGGATGATTAATAGGCATAAGTTACCGCAGCAGTGTGCTTTGGACTTGGTTAAACGAATGAATAGGGAAAAAGCTTGGGCATAGGATACTTCGGACACTTTTTATGAGAAGATGCATGCTATAATACAGTGGAGAAGCAATCCAGCATAACTAAGAAGCATTATCCGTAACCATGAAAGGCTAGAGAACCGTTGAATGTTGAGCAACTTTTCGGGACTGAAGATAGGAGTAGTACCAAAATGAGTTAGTTCAAGACTTAAACAACACCTATGGATGCTTATATGATGAAGCAATGGTTTGAGTTACTATCTCTATGGATGTTTTGTAGGGATAAGTTACAGCAGAAGTGTGCTTTGGACTTGATTTAAACGAATGAATAGGGAAAACGATTGGGCATAGGCCACTTTGGACATTTCGTTATGAGAAGATGCATGCTATATTACGGTGGAAAAGCAATCCAACATAACTAAGAAGCATTATCTATAACCGTGAAAGGCTAGAGAACCATTGAATCTTGAGGACGAATTTGGGACTGAAGATAGGAGTAGTACCAAGACGAGTGAGTTCAAGGCTTAAACAACACTTATGGATGCTTATATGATGAAGCAATGCTTTGAGTTACTACCTCTATGGATTTTTAGTAGGCATAAGTTACAGCAGCAGTGTGCTTTGGACTTGGTTTAAACGAATGAATAGGGAAAAAGCTTGTGCTTAAGCCACTTTGGAAACTTTGTTATGGGAAGATGCATGCTATTTTATGGTGGAGAAGCAATCCAACATAACTAAGAAGCGTTATCCATAACCATGAAAGGCTAGAGAACCATTGAATCATGAGGAAGTTTTTGGGACTGAAGATAGGAGTAATACCAAGACGAGTTAGTTCAAGGATTAAACAATACCTATGGATGATTATATGATGAAGTAATGGTCTGAGTTACTATCCCTATGGATGTTTAGTGGGCATAAGTTACAGCCGCTATGTGCTTTGGACATGGTCTAAACGAATGAATAGTGAAAAACCTTAGGCCTAAGCCACTTTGGGCACTTTGTTATGATAAGATGCATGCTTAATTAAGGTGGAGAACCAATCCAACGTAACTAAGAAGCATTATCCATAACCATGAAAGGCTAGAGAACCATTGAATCTTTAGGAAGTTTTTGGGACTGAAGATAGGAGTAGTACCAAGACGAGTTTTTTCCAGGCTTAAGCGACACCTATGGATGCTTATATGATGAAGCAATGCTTTGAGTTACTATCTCTATGGATGTTTAATTGGCAAAAGTTACAGCCGCAATGTACATTGGACATGGGCTAAACGAATCAATAGGGAAAAGGTTTGGGTTTAAGCCACTTTGGACACATTGTTATGAGAAGATGCATGTTATATTAAGGTGGAGAAGCAATCCAACGTAATTAAGAAGCATTATCCATAACCATGAAAGGCTAGAGAACCATTGAATCTTGAAGAACCTTTTGGGACTGAAGATAGGAGTAGTACTAAGACGAGTTAGTTCATGGCTTAAACAACACCTATGGATGCTTATATGATGAAGCAATGCTTTGAGTTACTATCGCTATGGATGTTTAGTAAGCATATGTTACAGCCGAAGTGTGCTTTGGATTTGGTCTAAACGAATAAATAGTCCAAAAGCTTGAGCTTAAGCCACTTTGGAAACTTTGTTATGAGAAGATGCATGCTATATTAAGGTGGAGAAGCAATCTAACGTGACTAAGAAGCATTATCCATAACCATGAAAGGCTAGAGAACCATTGAATCTTGAGGTAGTTTTCGGGACTGGAAATAGGAGTAGTACCAAGACGAGTTAGTTCAAGGCTTAAACAACACCTATGGATGCTTATATGATGAAGCAATGTTTTGAGTTACTACCTCTATGGATGATTAATAGGCATAAGTTACCGCAGCAGTGTGCTTTGGACTTGGTTAAACGAATGAATAGGGAAAAAGCTTGGGCTTAGACCACTTTGGACACTTTGTTATGAGAAGATGCGTGCTATATTACAGTGGAGAAGCAATCCAGCATAACTAAGAAGCATTATCCGTAACCATGAAAGGCTAGCGAACCATTGAATCTTGAGGAAGTTTTCGAGAATGAAGATAGGAGTAGTACCAAGATGAGTTAGTTCAAGGCTTAAACAACACCTATGGATGCTTATATGATGAAGCAATGCTTTGAGTTACTATCTCTATGGATGTTTAATAGGCATAAGTTACAGCCGCAGTGTGCTTTGTATTGACATAGGGAAATATCATCAAAGGCATCATTGGAGGAGTTTCTATTTGTACAGGTCCGTGCATAATCCGGGATGTACGGATCATACTTATCCGTGCAAAGTCCGGGTGTGCAAAATCCGGGAATCCGGATTTTGAGTTCTAGGATGACCCGGGAGAAAAGTTTGAAGATTGTGGTTCGTGCAAAATCCGTGTTAAAAATAGAAGGTTCTAGAAGGTTCTAGATATTTCAGATTCATCACATGTATTTTGTTTTAATCCCTATTTTGTCTTGTAGTGAATCTAGGGGTTCTCCCTTAAGCTTATAAAAGGGAGAGCCTTCACATTTTGTAAACCTAAATAATGAATGCAACCTCTTTCTCTCTTCTTCTTCTTGGCCGCCAATGGCCCTCTCTTTTCTCTTACACTCTTGATTCTTCATCTCCTAAATCTCTAAATCTCACATGGTATCAGAGCAAGTTTATGATTCTTTCACTCTCTAGTTCTTAAATCTCTCAAAATCTACCTTGTTCTTACTCTTCATTGGCGGCTTAAATCTCTCAAAACCCTTCTTGTTCTTATTCTCTCTTGGCGGCTTAAACATCTTTCCTCTTGAGACCTCTCTTGGTTGTTTTCTTTGAATCTGTCTTAGTCTCATCTATTTAACTGTTAAATCTGTGGTTTTGGTGGCTGAAATCTTTAGGGGTTTAGTTCATCTGGTTGTAGTTCTTGGCGGTTTGGTTCTTGGTTGTAGTTCTTGGCGGTTTGGTTCATCTAGTTGTAGAGCTAGTTGTCCGTTCTTTGGTGGCTGAAATCTTTAGGGGATTAGTTCATCTGGTTGTAGGTTGTTCTTGGTTGTAGCTCTTGGCGGTTTAGGTAATCTGGTTGTAGAACTAGCTGGTGGTTTGTCTCAACTTGTTGGCGTTTTTCTTGTGTTCTTGGTAAACTATGGACTCTAAACCTATTGTGATTTCAGTGACTCTCAAAGGAGTTAACTACTTGCTGTGGGCCAGAACTACCAGGATAGCTCTTTGTGGTCGTGGCCTTTGGAGCCATGTAGAAGGCTGTCAAGTGAACAAGGAAACCATAAAGGAAGGTGTGATGGAAGGTAGTGAAGACCTAAGCCCTGAAGATAGCAAATGGTTCCAAGAGGATCAATGTGTTCTTGGGCTCCTTCAAAACTCCCTAGAAGCGCCAATACTTGAAGCTTATTCCTATTGTGAAACAGCTAAGGAACTATGGGACACTCTCAAGAATGTTTATGGGAATGTTTCCAACATCTCCCGTGTGTTTGAAGTGAAGAAAGCTATCAACAATCTCAGCCAAGAAGACTTAGAGTTCACTGCACACTTTGGAAAGTTTAGATCCCTTTGGGCAGAGTTGGAGATGCTTAGACCTCACTCTATGGATCCGGCAACAATAAGGGAAAGGAGTGAACAAGACAAGGTCTTTGGCCTCCTTCTCACCTTGAATCCTGCCTACAACGACCTGATCAAGCATATCCTTAGGGCAGAAAAGCTACCATGCTTGGAGGAAGTGTGTTCTCAAGTGCAAAGGGAGCAAGGATCGGTTGGGCTCTTTGGTAGAAAAGGAGGAGATATGGTCATGGCCCATAAAGCGGCTTTCAAACATGAGGATAAGAAGATCTTGGTGTGTGACCATTGTAAGAAGAAAGGCCATACCAAAGACAAGTGTTGGATCCTTCACCCACATCTCAAGCCGGCTAAGTTCAAGACACAAGCTCAAGTACACCTTGCTGAGGAGAGAAGCGATCAAGCTCAAGCCAGATCATCCAAGCAAGGAGAGGAGCTTGCTATGGTCGCCTATACCAATGATATTGTGAGGAAGTCAGACTTGGAGGCCCTTATCAAGTCCATTGCCGCTCTTACCAATAAGGAATCCGGTATCACTCATTTAGCTTCTTTGCCAAATTCACCTAGTAAAACATTGATAGTTGATTCAGGTGCCTCACATCACATGATTAGCAATCCTAGACTTATTAACAATGTTAAACCAGCTGGTGGAAATGTGATAATTGCAAATGGTGATAGGATTCCCGTAAGAGGAATAGGTGATTTAAAACTGTGTGATAAGAACTCTAAGGCCTTCTTTATGCCTGAATTTACTTCTAATCTTGTATCAGTAAAAAGGGCAACAAATGATCTTAATTGCCATGCTATCTTTGGTCCTAACAGTTTTCATTTTCAGGATATTAAGAGTGGAAAGGTTATTGGGGAAGGAAAGACTAAGGGGGACCTATATGTTCTTGAAGAAACATCATCCAGCCGATCTTCTCCATCCACTTTAATATCATGTTTTGCATCCAGTTCCAGTACATTGTGGCATGCTAGATTAGGACATCCACACTCTAGAGCTCTTGAAATAATGTTACCCCATGTTGTCTTTGATAATTCTAGTTGTGAAGCTTGCATTTTAGGCAAACATTGTAAAACCGTATTTCCGAAGTCTTCTACTATCTATGAACAATGTTTTGACTTAGTGCACTCTGATGTATGGACCTCACCTTGCTTATCTAGGGATAATAACAAGTATTATGTCACATTCATTGATGAGAAATCAAAGTATACTTGGATCACATTATTACCATCTAAGGACAAAGTATTTGATGCATTTCTCAACTTCCAATCTTATGTAACTAATCAATTTAATGCCAAGATTAAGGTACTTAGGTCTGACAATGGTGGGGAATACACAAGTCACAAGTTCAAAGATCACTTGAAGAAGCATGGGATCTTACATCAAACCAGTTGTCCTTACACACCACAACAAAATGGAGTGGCCGAAAGGAAGAATCGACATCTCATGGAGGTAGCAAGATCTATGATGTTCTACACCAATGTTCCAAGGAGATTCTGGGGTGATACAGTCATGGCCGCATGCTACCTTATCAATAGGATACCAACAAGGATCATCAATGACACATCACCATTTGAGGTACTAAATAAAACTAAACCTTCCCTTGATCACTTACGGGTCTTTGGGTGTGTTTGTTTTATCTTAAGACCAGGTGAGCTGAGGGACAAACTTGAGGTTAAAAGCACAAGAGGGATGTTCCTAGGATACTCCACTACTCAAAAGGGGTACAAATGCTATGACTTCTCAAAGAACAGAACCGTTGTCTCAAGGGAGGTCAAGTTTATTGAGAACCAAGGGTACTATGAGAAGAAGGACTGGGAGAGCTTGAAAGATTTGGCAAGTTCACCAAATGATAGAGCTGCAAGTCTCAGATACCTTCTAAGTCACCTTGGGAACAATTATGGAACTAGTAATACTAGGGAAGCAACCGAAAACACTCCACCAGAACCAGATTCGCTTGACAAGGAACAACACCTAGATCAAGAGGAGGAAGTTGTTACTGGGGAAACGGTTCTGGAAACACAAGAGCATGGGTCAGAAAGAGAAGAAGAGGCTACTCAATCAGAGGAGCAAGAGGAGGCGCCTCCTCTTAGGAGAAGCACAAGACAAAAGTTTGGTCCAGAACATTGGAAGCAAACAAGAGTCTACTTCAATAATCAAGCTGTGGCACATCCTATTCAAGCCGTATGTTCACTTGACCTTTTGCCAATCACTCATCAAGCCTTCTTAGGCAAGATTGAAGCCCAATGGATACCTCAAAGCTATGAGGAATCAAAAGACAACAAACAGTGGTTAGAAGCGGTAAAAGATGAAGTTGGGGCAATGGAGAGAAACCATACATGGGATGAAGTTGATCTTCCTAAAGGGAAGAAATCAGTCAGTTCAAAATGGGTTTTCACTATCAAGTACCTGAGCAATGGAGATATTGAGAGGTACAAGGCTAGACTAGTAGCAAGGGGATTCACACAAACATATGGAGATGACTACACGGACACCTTTGCCCCTGTTGCCAAACTCCACACGGTTAGAGTGATCCTTTCATTAGCAACAAATCTAGATTGGGAGCTATGGCAAATGGATGTGAAGAATGCATTCCTACAAGGAGAACTTGCAGAAGAAGTGTACATGAGACCACCACCAGGTCTTGACAATTCAATTACTCAAGGGAAAGTCCTAAGACTGAGGAAGGCGATTTATGGGCTGAAGCAATCTCCAAGGGCATGGTACCACAAACTGAGCTCTACTCTCAAAGGAAGAGGCTTCAAACGATCTGAATCAGACCATACCCTCTTCACCCTCCATAGCGCCAAAGGAATCATTGTGGTCTTAATCTATGTAGATGATCTTATCATTTCCGGCAATGATAAGGATGGTATTCAGCATACTAAAGCTTTCCTTAAAACTATTTTTGATATTAAAGATCTTGGAGAACTAAAGTATTTCCTAGGGATTGAAATATGTCGTTCCACGGATGGCCTATTTCTTTCACAAAGGAAATATACTCTTGATTTGTTAAGTGAGACAGGAAAGCTTGGAGTGAAGCCAGCCAAAACTCCACTTGAAGATGGCTACAAGATCAAGCGAAAGGGGGAGAACACGGCAGGAGAAGAAAAGGATCCATCAAATGAGCCCTATGATGATCCTCTTCAATATAGGCGATTAGTAGGTAAGCTCATTTACTTAACTATCACCAGACCTGATTTGTGTTTTGCTGTGAACCAGGTGAGTCAACACATGCAAACACCCACTATATATCATTGGAAGATGGTGGAACGGATCTTAAGGTACCTTAAAGGGAGTCCAGGACAAGGCATATGGATGGGAAGGAATGGAAATGCTGAGATTGTTGGCTATTGTGACGCTGACTATGCTGGTGACACAAGAGATAGGAAGTCAACCACAGGGTATTGCACATTCATTGGTGGGAACTTGGTTACATGGAAGTCTAAGAAGCAGAAAGTAGTATCATGTTCAAGTGCTGAATCAGAATATAGGGCGATGAGGAAGCTCACAAATGAACTGGTTTGGCTCAAGGCGCTACTCAAAGATCTAGGCATTGAAACCACAAGCCCCATCATGATGCATTGTGATAATCAAGCGGCCATCCATATAGCTAGCAACTCAGTGTTTCATGAGAGGACAAAACACATAGAGGTCGACTGCCACAAAGTTCGAGAAAAGATTGAAGAAGGAGTGACTCTACCGTGTTATACAAGAAGTGAAGATCAACTAGCCGATATCTTCACCAAAGCCGCAAGTCTCAAGGTTTGCAATCACATATATGGCAAACTGGGTCTTGTGGATCCAACTCACCCTTGATCATATCCCCTACACCCATAGACGTTATGCTCTTTTCCTTATCATAGATTTTTTCCCAAGTGGTTTTTTCTATGATGAGGTTTTTACTGAGGTAACGCCTATGGGGTATCCAAGCTTAGCCTTTGCTCACCGACGGCTAAGCTTGAGGGGGAGTATTGACATAGGGAAATATCATCAAAGGCATCATTGGAGGAGTTTCTATTTGTACAGGTCCGTGCATAATCCGGGATGTACGGATCATACTTATCCGTGCAAAGTCCGGGTGTGCAAAATCCGGGAATCCAGATTTTGAGTTCTAGGATGACCCGGGAGAAAAGTTTGAAGATTGAGGTTCGTGCAAAATCCGTGTTAAAAATAGAAGGTTCTAGAAGGTTCTAGATATTTCATATTCAGCACATGTATTTTGTTTTAATCCCTATCTTATCTTGTAGTGAATCTAGGGCTTCTCCCTTAAGCTTATAAAAGGGAGAGCCTTCACATTTTGTAAACCTAAATAATGAATGCAACCTCTTTCTCTCTTCTTCTTCTTGGCCGCCAATGGCCCTCTCTTTTCTCTTACACTCTTGATTCTTCATCTCCTAAATCTCTAAATCTCACACTTTGGACTTGGTCGAAACGAATGAATAGGGAAATGGTTTGGGCTTAAGCCACATTGGACACTTTGTTATGAGAAGATGCATGCTATATTAAGGTGGAGAAGCAATCCAACGTAACTAAGAAGCATTATCCTTAACCATGAAAGGCTAGAGAGCCATTTAATCTTGAGGTAGTTTTCGGGACTGAAAATAGGAGTAGTACCAAGACGAGTTAGTTCATGGCTTAAACACCACCTATGGATGCTTATATTATAAAGCAATGCTTTGAGTTACTACCTCTATGGATGTTTAGTACCCATAAGTTACAGCCGCTTTGGACATGGTCTAAACGAATGAATAGTGAAAAGCTTGGGCTTAAGCCACTTTGGTCACTTTTTATGAGAAGATGCATGCTATATTAAGGTGGAGAAGGAATCCAACTTAACTAAAAAGCATTATATGATGAAGCAATGCTTTGAGTTACTACCTCTATGGATGTTTATTAGGCATAGGTTACAGCACCTGTGTGCTTTGGACTTGGTTTAAACGAATGAATAAGGAAAAATCTTGGGCTTAGGCCACTTTGGACACTTTGTTATGAGAAGATGCATGCTATATTTTGGTGGAGAAGCAATCCAACATAACTAAGAAGCATTAGCCAAAACCATGAAAGGCTTGAGAACCATTGAATCTTGAGGAAGTTTTCAGGACTGAAGATAGGAGTAGTGCCAGGAAGAGTTAGTTCAAGGCTTCAACAATAACTATGGATGCTTGTTATGATGAAGCAATGCTTTGAGTTACTATCCCTATGGATGTTTAGTGGGCATAAGTTACAGTCGCAATGTGCTTTGGACTTGGTCTAAACGAATGAATAGTGAAAAACCTTGGGCTTAAGCCACTTTGGACACTTTGTTATGAGAAGATGCATGCTATATTAAGAAGGATAAGCAATCCAACGTAACTAAGAAGCATTATCCATAACCATGAAAGGCTAGAGAACTATTGAATTTTGAGGAACTTTTTGGGACTGAAGATCGGAGTAGTACCAAGACCAGTTAGTTCAAGGCTTAAACAACACCTATGAATGCTTATATGATGAAGCAATGCTTTGATATACTATCTTAATGGATGTTTAATAGGTATAAGTTACAGCCGTATTGTGTTTTGGATTTGGTCTAAATTAATGAATAGGGAAAAGGTTTGGGCTTAAACCACTTTGGACACTTTGTTATGAAAAGATGCATGCTATATTAAGGTGGAGAAGCAATCCAACATAACTAAAAAGCATTATCCATAACCATGAAAGGCTAGAGAACCATTGAATTTTGAAGTAGTTTTCGGGACTGGAAATAGGAGTAGTACCAAGACGAGTTAGTTCAAGGCTTAAACAACACCTATGGATGCTTATATGATGAAGCAATGTTTTGAGTTATTACCTTTATTGATTATTAGTACGCATAAGTTACCGCAGCAGTGTGCTTTGGACTTGGTTAAACGAATGAATAGGGAAAAAGATTGGGCTTAGGCCACTTTGGACACTGTTATGAGAAGATGCATGCTATATTACAGTGGAAAAGCAATCAAGCATAACTAAGAAGCATTATCCGTAACCTTGAAAGGCTAGAGAATCATTGAATCTTAAGGAGCTTTTCGCGACTGAAGATTGGAGTAGTACCAAGACAAGTTAGTTCAGAGTTAAACAACACCTATGGATTCTTATATGATGAAGCAATGCTTTGATTTACTACCTCTATGGATGTTTAGTACACATAAGTTACAGCCACATAGTGCTTTGGACTTGGTCTAAACGAATGAATAGTGGAAAATCTTGGGCTTAAGCCACTTTGGACACTTTGTTATGAGAATATGCATGCTATATTAAGTTGGAGATGTAATCCAATTTAACTAAGAAGCATTATCCATAACCATGACAGGCTAGAGAACCATTGAATCTTGAGCAACTTTTCGGGACTGAAGGTAGGAGTAGTACCAAGATGAGTTAGTTCAAGGCTTAAACAACACCTATGGATGCTTATATGATGAAGCAATGCTTTGAGTTACTACCTCTATGGATGTTTTGTAGGCATAAGTTACAGCAGCAGTGTGCTTTGGACTTGATTTAAACGAATGGATAGGGAAAACAATTGGGCTTAGGCCACTTTGGACACTTCGTTATGAGAAGATGCATGCTATATTACGGTGGAGAAGCAATCCAACATAACTAAGAAGCATTATCCATAACCGTGAAAGGCTAGAGAACCATTGAATCTTGAGGAAGAATTTGGGACTGAAGATAGGAGTAGTACCAAGACGAGTGAGGTCAAGGCTTAAACAACACCTATGAATGCTTATATGATGAAGCAATGCTTTGAGTTACTACCTCTATGGATGGTTAGTAGGCATAAGTTACAGAAGCAGTGTGCTTTGGACTTGGTTTAAACAAATGAATAGGGAAAAAGCTTGTGCTTAAGCCACTTTGGACACTTTGTTATGAGAAGATGCATGCTATTTATTTTATGGTGGAGAAGCAATCCAACATAACTAAGAAGTATTATCCATAACCATAAAAGGCTAAAGAACCATTGAATCATGAGGAAGTTTTCGGAACTGAGGATAGGAGTAATACCAAGACGAGTTAGTTCAAGGCTTAAACAATACCTATGGATGCTGATATGATGAAGTAATGGTTTGAGTTACTATCCCTATGGATGTTTAGTGGGCTTAAGTTACAGACGCTGTGTGCTTTGGACTTGGTCTAAACGAATGAATAGTGAAAAACCTTGGGCTTAAGCCACTTTGGGCACTTTGTTATGAGAAGATGCATGCTAAATTAAGGTGGAGAATCAATCCAACGTAACTAAGAAGCATTATCCATAACCATGAAAGGCTAGAGAACCATTGAATCTTGAGGAAGTTTTCGGGACTGAAGATAGGAGTAGTACCAAGATGAGTTTTTTCCAGGCTTAAGCGACACCTATGGATGCTTATATGATGAAGCAATGCTTTGAGTTACTATCTCTATGGATGTTTAATTGGCAAAAGTTACAGCCGCAATGTACATTGGACATGGGCTAAACGAATCAATAGGGAAAAGGTTTGGGTTTAAGCCACTTTGGACACATTGTTATGAGAAGATGCATGTTATATTAAGGCGGAGAAGCAATCCAACGTAATTAAGAAGCATTATCCATAACCATGAAAGGCTAGAGAATCATTGAATCTTGAGGAACGTTTTGGGACTGAAGATAGGAGTAGTACCAAGATGAGTAAGTGCAAGGCTTAAATAACACCTATGGATGCTTATATGATGAAGCAATGCTTTGAGTTACTATCTCTATGGATGTTTAATAGGCATAAGTTACAGCCGCAGTGTGCTTTGGACTAGGTCTAAACGTATGAATAGGGAAAACGTTTGGGCTTAAGCCACTTTGGACACTTTGTTATGAGAAGATGCAGTCTATATTAAGATGGAGAAGCAATCCAATGTAACTAAGAAGCATTATCCATAACCATGAAAGGCTAGAGAACCACTGAATCTTGAGGTAGTTTTCAGGACTGAAAATAGTAGTACCAAGACGAGTTAGTTCAAAGCTTAAACAACACCTATGGATGCTTATATTATGCAGCAATGCTTTGAGTTACTACCTCTATGGATGTTTAGTACCCATAAGTTACAGCCACAGTTTGCTTTGGACTTGTTCTAAACAAATGAATAGTGAAAAAGCTTGGGCTCAAACCACTTTGGACACTTTGTTATGAGAAGATGCATGCTATATTAAGGTGGAGAAGCAATCCAACGTAACTAAGAAGCAATCTCCATAACCATGAAAGGCTAGAGAACCATTGAACCTTAAGGAACTTTTTGGGACTGAAAATAGGAGTAGTACCAAGACGTGTTAGTTCAAGGCTTAAACAACACCTATGGATGCTTATATGATGAAGCAATGCTTTGAGTTACTACCTCTATGGATGTTTATTAGGCATAAGTTACAGCAGCTGTGTGCTTTGGAATTGGTTTAAATGAATGAATAAGGAAAAATCTTGAGCTTAGGCCACTTTGGACACTTTGTTATGAGAAGATGCATGCTATATTTGTTGAAATTCAAGAGAATATGAAAAGAATATGTGTTTAAGAGAGAGTTTCAAGCTGAATATTTTTTCTCTACATTTTTAAGAGGTATACAATGTCATTTATAGACTTTACAATGAAGTAGAAGAAGAGAAGAAGTTGCGAGAGGAAGAAGTAAGAGAAGAGAGAAGATTTGGCGTGAAGAAGAAAGAGGAGGGCAGTTCACCTACTCCAACAGTGCTATGAGCCATGCCCTGATTCTGGCGCCCATACTTCTGCCCATGCTGCCACTTGCTTGTTCTCTTTGTCTTAGTTACTCTTCTAGTTCACTTCCAACCATAACTAGTTTGTTCTCAACAGCTTCCTTAACTTGCTTTCCTTTATTTCTCCTTAGTTCTTCCTTATTCATTTCGCCATTCTCAACACTCCCCCTCAAGACTGGCCGGTGAGGATTCCATAGGCCAATCTTGTCATGAATATACTCGCATATGCCCAATGAAGTAGCCTTGGTGAAGATATCAGCCATTTGATCCCCACTTTTTACAAACTTAGGGGTGATCAATCCTTCTTGGATTTTTCCTCGGACAAAATGACAATCCACTTCAATGTGTTTTGTTCGTTCATGGAAGACTGGATTAAGAGCTATGTGTATTGCAGCTTGGTTATCACAATAAAGATTCATTGATCTGGTCTCATGAATACCTAGATCCCTGAGTAATGCTCTTAGCCACATCATCTCCTTTGTTACTTCCTTCATTGCTCTATACTCGGCCTCAGCGCTTGACAGAGCAATCACCTTCTGTTTTTTACTTCTCCAAGTCACAAGGTTACCTCCTACAAAGGTACAATACCCAGTTGTTGATTTTCTATCTTGTTTATCTCCTGCCCAATCTGCATCACAGTAAGCTTCAACCTTAGTGTGCCCATTACACTCCAACCATATTCCCTTTCCGGGAGCCCCTTTGAGGTATCTTAATATTCTTTCCACCATGCCCCAATGGTGTGTTTTAGGCGCTTGCATATGCTGGCTTACTCTGTTTACTGCAAAACAGATATCAGGCCGTGTTATTGTTAAGTATATCAGTTTCTCTACTAATCTTTGATATTGCTTAACATCCGGCCATGCCTCTTCACTCTTTGCATCTTGGTATCCTTCTTCAATAGGTGTTTTTGCTGGTTTTGATCCTAACTTTCCAGTTTCTTTTAGCAAATCCATCACATACTTCCGCTGTGATACAAACATCCCATTTGGCTCCCGAGTCATCTCAATGCCCAGAAAATACTTCAGCTCCCCCAAATCTTTGATGTCAAAAGACAACTTCAAAAACTCCTTAGTTTTCTCAATTCCTTCAATGTCATCTCCTGTGATGATTATATCATCCACATAAATCAGAACTGCCACTACACCTCCTGTGTTTTTCTTGGTGAATAACGTATGATCAGCTTCAGATTTGACAAATTCTTCCTCCAATAAGCAGCTGCTCAATCGTTGATACCAAGCCCTTGGTGATTGTTTCAACCCATAGATAGCCTTTTTTAATTTGCACACCTTGTTTATACCTTCGTAATACCCCTGAGGAGGGGCCATGAACACTTCTTCTTCCAGGTCTCCTTGTAGAAAAGCATTTTTCACATCCATTTGCCATAATCCCCATGACAAATTAACCGCAATAGATAACAAGACTCTTACCGAATGTAACTTAGCTACAGGGGCAAAGGTCTCAGTGTAGTCTTCTCCGTAGACTTGTGTGTATCCCTTAGCCACTAGTCTAGCTTTGTATCGCTCAACCTCCCCTGAGCTCTTATACTTGATGGTATACACCCATCTACACCCTATAAGTTTCTTTCCTCTTGGTAGTTCAGTCCTGCTCCATGTATTATTTCTCTCCATAGAGCTAATTTCTTCTTCCATAGCCTGAACCCATCTCTTGTCTTTACACGCTTCTTCATAAGATGTTGGGACTTGGTCCTCATCGATCTTGGTTAGGTAAGCTTGGCTATTGTTGGGAAAATACGCTAATGAACAATATTCATCAATAGGGTACCTTATAGTTGCCTTTACTAAGTTCTCTTCTTGATTGAAGCATTGTTTACTTGGTAAGAGAGGGATGCTGTCGCCTATAGGTTCAGGATCAGAGCCTGCCGTACGCCCAGAACATCCCTTACTTACGGTAAACAACTCCTCAGTTTTTGTTTCTTCTTGTTGAACCTCAGCCATGCCATTATAATATACCCTTGTGTTCTTCCAATTTTCAGGACCAAACTTTACTCTTGTACTTCTTCTTAGAATAGGTTCTGGATCTTGTAATACTTCCTCCTCTTCATGCTCAGTCTCCCCCTCAATTCTTGAAGGATCACCGTCTTCAACTGGAGGATTTAAGATGTCAACTTCCCTAGAAGATGAGCTTCCAGCTGATGAGTGTGATTCATTGTTTCCATCCTCATTTATTCCTTCTTGTTCATCTTGAGCTTCCTCTTGCATATTACTGCTTGTATCCGCACCAATATCATTTGTCAAGATGCCTTTCTGAACTTGCACTCGATCCATACTGGAGCACACAATGTCTTGTAGCTCTTCCCATTTTTCCTTTGCGAAGTACCCATTTTTCTCATCAAAATGTACTTCTCTTGAAACATATATCCTTCTGGTCTCTGGATGAAAGCATTTGTATCCCTTTTGAGAAGATGAGTATCCCACAAAGATGCATTTGACACTCTTGGGCTCTAGTTTGCTCCTTTGCATTTCTGGGATAAACACATAGCATTTACACCCAAAAACTCTTAGGTGATTGATGCTTGGTTTTATCCCATTCAAAACCTCAAATGGGGACTTGTTGCCTAGACTTTCAGTTGGTAGGCGGTTGATTACATAGCATGCTGTCATCACTGCATCTCCCCAGACTCTTTTAGGGACGCCTCTATCAAACATCATGCTTCTAGCCACTTCCAGTAGGTGCCTATTCTTCCTCTCCGACACCCCATTTTGTTGTGGAGTATATGCGCAAGAAGTCTGGTGGATTATCCCATTATCATCCAACATCTTCTTGAATGGATTGCTTATATACTCCCCACCATTGTCACTTCTAAGAGTCTTGATTTTTACCCCAAACTGATTAAGCACATATTTGAAGAATTTCTGAAAAGATTCAAACACTTGGTTTTTAGAACTCATTAGTGTTACCCATGTATACTTTGATTTTTGATCAATAAAAGATACGAAATATTTATATTGATCCTTAGAGATACATGGGGCTGTCCACACATCAGAATGAACCAAATCAAAGCACTTCTCATATGAAGTTGTTGATTCTGGAAACGCCTTTCTACAATGCTTTCCTAATATGCAAGCTTCACATTCTTTATCCGGTAGGGTGAGGTTGGGCAAGACCATGCTCAGCACCTTGTGGCTTGGATGACCAAGTCGTGAGTGCCATAAAGGGCTTGTACCAACCAAACTAACCGCAAATGATTTTATTCCATAGTCTTCCTCTTTATTTAGTAAATAGAGACCATCTTTCACTCCTCCTGTTCCAACTACTTCCTTGGTTTTATTATCCTGAAACTCAACCAGGTTAGACCCAAATATAACCTTGCAATCCAAGTCTTTAGTTGTTTTGTGAACTGACAATAGATTAGAGGTAAACTGTGGAACATATAAGGCTTTAGTGTTTTTCCTAAACATCTCTAGGTCTCCAATTCCTTCTATTGGAACCTCCTTTCCATTTGCAACTCTAACATTTCCCTTATATGGTTTCACGTTAGTTAACAGTTTGTCATTACTAATCATATGATGACTAGCTCCAGAGTCCACAATTACCTCGTCACTAGCTTTAGTGACAAAGAACTTTTAACCTGATTCAGCTAGCTTGGAGATACCCTTGATGAGGGCCTCCAGATCGGACTTTCTCACCAAGGCATCATTCTCAGCGCTTGTTGCCCCAGCAAAGTTCCTTGGTCCTTGACCGCTCCTTCTCAGCCTTACTGGTTTCAAGTGTGGGTGAAGAGTCCAGCACTTGTCTCTTGTATGCCCTTTCATTCTGCAGTGTTCACACTCAAGAGCCTTCCTTTCTCCATAGAATTGGTTCCTTTGTGCTACATGCGCCATCTCACCGGGGGGATTGAAAAGATTTCTAGATCCTTCCTCCTTCTGGATTTGTTGACATACCTCATTTAAAGTTGGTAACTTGTCAAACCGCAGGATATGTTGAATAAGTCCTTTGTATGAGTCATTGAGCGTGAGTAGTAGTCCAAACACCTGGTCTTGTTCTCTCCTCTCACCTAATTCCTTAGGATCATTGGTTGGTGGCCTCAGCATCTCAAGTTCTGCCCACAACCCTCTATAGATCCCAAACAGATCCTTAAATGTCTTCTCTTCCTGTTGAAGATCATTTAAGGCTTTTTTCACTTCAAAAATCCTGGAAATATTGGACATATTCCCATACACTCCCTTGAGTGTCTCCCACAACTCCTTTGCTGTTTCAGAATAAGAGTATGCAGCAAGGATTGATGGCTCAAGAGAGCTTTGAAGCACCGCTAAGACCTGTTGGTCCTCTTGCTCCTTCTTTTGTTTACTTATGCCGTCACTACCAGACCCAGCACCTTCATGGGCTGTTTCTTCTCCAACAGCTTCTTCTGGAGTTTCTACATAACTCCACAGTCCACGACTCTTCAAGGCCGTTCTTGTAGTCCTTGACCACAACAAGTAGTTGGTTCCGATGAGAACCACCGGTAGGATGATTTGCTTTTGTATCTCCATTTGATTCACCCAGAGATTACAACAATAGAATAGAGTATGAAGGATAGATAGGATTTTTCTTTTCCCTTTTTTTTTTTATGAGACAGTAAACAGCTTGAATGTTTAAAGATATAGTTTGGATCTTTAAACTGGCTCTGATACCATGTTGAAATTCAAGAGAATATGAAAAGAATATGTGTTTAAGAGAGAGTTTCAAGCTGAATATTTTTTCTCTACATTTTTAAGAGGTATACAATGTCATTTATAGACTTTACAATGAAGTAGAAGAAGAGAAGAAGTTGCGAGAGGAAGAAGTAAGAGAAGAGAGAAGATTTGGCGTGAAGAAGAAAGAGGAGGGCAGTTCACCTACTCCAACAGTGCTATGAGCCATGCCCTGATTCTGGCGCCCATACTTCTGCCCATGCTGCCACTTGCTTGTTCTCTTTGTCTTAGTTACTCTTCTAGTTCACTTCCAACCATAACTAGTTTGTTCTCAACAGCTTCCTTAACTTGCTTTCCTTTATTTCTCCTTAGTTCTTCCTTATTCATTTCGCCATTCTCAACAATATTTCGGTGGAGAAGCAATCCAACATAACTAAGAAGCATTATCCATAACCATGAAAGGCTTGAGAACCATTGAATCTTGAGGAAGTTTTTGGGACTGAAGATAGGAGTAGTGCCAAGAAGAGTTAGTTCAAGGCTTAAACAATACCTATGGATGCTTGTTATGATGAAGCAATGCTTTGAGTTACTATCCCTATGGATGTTTAGTGGGCATAAGTTATAGTTGCAATGTGCTTTGGACTTGGTCCAAACGAATGAATAGTTAAAAACCTTGGGCTTAAGCCACTTTGGACACTTTGTTATGAGAAGATGCATGCTATGTTAAGGTGGAGAAGCAATCCAACGTAACTAAGAAGCATTATCCATAACCATGAAAGGCAAGAGAACCATTGAATCTTGAGTTAGTTTTCGGGACTGGAAATAGGAGTAGTACCAATACGAGTTAGTTCAAGGCTTAAACAACACCTATCGATGCTTATATGATGAAGCAATGTTTTGAGTTACTACCTCTATGGATGATTAATAGGTATAAGTTACCGCAGCAGTGTGCTTTGGACTTGGTTAAATGAATGAATAGGGAAAAAGCTTGGGCTTAGGCCACTTTGGCCACTTTGTTATGGGAATATGCATGCTATATTACAGTGGAGAAGCAATCCAGCATAACTAAGAAGCATTATTCGTAACCATGAAAGGCTAGAGAACCATTGAATCTTGAGGAAGTTTTCGGGACTGAAGATAGGAGTAGTACCAAGATGAGTTAGTTCAAGGCTTAAACAACACCTATGGATGCTTATATGATGAAGCAATGCTTTGAGTTACTATCTCTATGAATATTTAATAGGCATAAGTTACAGCCACAGTGTGCTTTGGACTTGGTCCAAACGAATGAATAGGGAAAAGGTTTGGGCTTAAGCCACTTTGGACACTTTGTTATGAGAAGATGCATGCTATATTAAGGTGGAGAAGCAATCCAACGTAACTAAGAAGCATAATATATAACCATGAAAGGCTAGAGAGCCATTTAATCTTGAGGTAGTTTTCGGGACTGAAAATAGGAGTAGTACCAAGAGGAGTTAGTTCAAGGCTTAAACACCACCTATGGATGCTTATATTATAAAGCAATGCTTTAAGTTACTACCTCTAGGGATGTTTAGTACACATAAGTTACAGCCGCAGTGTGCTTTGGACTTGGTCTAAACGAATGAATAGTGAAAAAGCTTGGGCTTAAGCCACTTTGGTCACTTTTTATGAGAAGATGCATGCTATATTAAGGTGGAGAAACAATCCAACTTAACTAAAAAGCATTATCCACAACCTTGAAAGCTAGAGAATCATTGAATCTTGAGGAGGTTTTCGGGACTGAAGATTGGAGTAGTACCAAGACAAGTTAGTTCAAGGCTTAAACAACACCTATGGATTCTTATATGATGAAGCAATGCTTTGAGTTACTACATCTATGGATGTTTAGTACATATAAGTTACAGTCACATAGTGCTTTGGACTTGATCTAAACGAATAAAATAGTGGAAAATCTTGGGCTTAAGCCACTTTGGACACTTTGTTATGAGAAGATGCATGCTATGTTAAGTTGGAGATGCAATCCAATGTAACTAAGAAGCATTATCCATAACCATGACAGGCTAGAGAACCATTGAATCTTGAGCAACTTTTTGCGACTGAAGGTAGGAGTAGTACCAAGACGGGTTAGTTCACGGCTTAAACAACACCTATGGATGCTTATATGATGAAGCAATGCTTTGAGTTACTACCTCTATGGATGTTTAATAGGCATAAGTTACAGCAGCAGTGTGCTTTGGATTTGGTTTAAACGAATGAATAGGGAAAAAGTTTGGGCTACGATCGGGCATTCATGCCCGTAAGTTATCATTAGGCCACTTTGGACACTTGGTTATGAGAAGATGCATGCTATATTACGGTGGAGAAGCAATCCAACATAACTAAGAAGCATTATCCATAACCGTGAAAGGCTAGAGAACCATTGAATCTTGAGGAAGAATTTGGGACTGAAGATAGGAGTAGTACCAAGATGAGTGAGTTCAAGGCTTAAAAAGGCCACTAAGATTGAATTAAGAATAAAGGATTAAGGACCACGCTCTGATACCATAAGAGATTAAGAGATTTCCTACAATAAGGTTACAAGAAGAAGGTGGCCTTGGCGGCGATAGAGAATGAATTACTATTAGGTTAAATTGATTACATTGGCTACGGGATTTCCCTTTTATAGGCTAAGGGAAATCCTTTAGTTGCACGCCTAAGATAAATGGAAATAGTACAAAGAGAATATGCTAATACAAGAGAAATGGAAAACTTAGTATAAATGGAAAACTTCCATTTATCTTATGGGGGTAACTCGGTTTGTTTGATCAATAGGCTAGAGAACCATTGAATCTTGACGAAGTTTTCGGGACTGAAGATAGGAGTAGTACCAAGACGAGTGAGTTCAAGGCTTAAACAACACCTATGGATGCTTATATGATGAAGCAATGCTTTGAGTTACTATCGCTATGGATGTTTAGTAAGCATAAGTTACAGTTGCAGTGTGCTTTGGACTTGGTCAAAATGAATGAATAGTGAAAAAGCTTGGGCTTAAGTTACTTTGGACACTTTGTTATGGGAAGAGGCATGCTATATAAAGGTGGAAAAGCAATCCAACGTAACTAAGAAGCATTATCCATAACCATGAAAGGCTAGAGAACCATTGAATCTTGAGGAACTTTTTGGGACTGAAGATAGGAGTAGTACCAAGACGAGTTAGTTCAAGGCTTAAAAAACAACTATGGATGCTTATATGATAAAGCAGTGCTTTGAGTTACTATCGATATGGATGTTTAGTAAGCATAAGTTACAGCAGCAGTGTGCTTTGGACTTGTTCTAAACGAATGAATAGTGAAAAAGCTTGGGCTTAAGCCAATTTGGACACTTTTTTATGAGAAGATGCATGCTATATTAAGGTGGAGAAGCAATCCAACGTAACTAAAAAGCATTATCCATAACCTTGAAAGGTTAGAGAACCATTGAATCTTGAGGAGGTTTTCGAAAACTGACGATTGGAGTATTACCAAGACAAGTTAGTTCAAGGCTTAAACAACACCTATGGATTCTTATATGATGAACCAATGCTTTGAGTTACTAACTCTATGGATGTTTAGTACACATAAGTTACAGCCACTTAGTGCTTTGGACTTGGTCTAAATGAATGAATAGTGAAAAATCTTGGGCTTAAGCCGCTTTGGACACTTTGTTATGAGAAGATGCATGCTATATTACGGTGGAGAAGCAATCCAACAGAAGCATTATCCATAACCACGAAAGGCTAGAGAACCATTGAATCTTGAGGAAGTTTTTGGGACTGAAGATAGGAGTAGTACCAAGACGAGTTAGTTCAAGGCTTAAACAACACCTATGGATTCTTATATGATGAAGTAATGCTTTGAGTTACTACCTCTATGGATGTTAAGTAGGCATAAGTTACAGCAGCAGTGTACTTTGGACTTGGTTTAAACAAATGAATAGGGAAAAAGCTTGGGCTTTGGCCACTTTGGACACTTTCTTATGAGAAGATGCATGCTATATTACAGTGGAGAAGCAATCAAACATAACTAAAAAGTATTATCCACAACCTTGAAAGGCTAGAGAACCATTGAATCTTGAGGAAGTTTTAGTGACTGAAGATAGGAGTAGTACCAAGACGAGTTAGTTCAAGGCTTAAACAACACCTATGGATGCTTATATGATGAAGCAATGCTTTTACTTACTACCTCTATGGATGTTTAGTAGGCATAAGTTACAGCAGCAGTGTGCTTTGGACTTGGTTTAAACGAATGAATAGGGAAAAAGCTTGGGCTTAGGCCACTTTGGACACTTTGTTATGAGGATATGCATGCTATATTACGGTAGAGAAGCAATCCAACATAACTAAGAAGCATTGTCCATAACAATGAAAGGCTAGAGAACCATTGAATCTAGAGGAAGGTTTCGGGACTGAAGATAGGAGTAGTACCAAGAACAAATAGTTCAAGGCTTAAACAATACCTATGGATGCTTATATGATGAAGCAATGCTTTGAGTTACTATCCCTATGAATGTTTAGTGGTCATAAGTTACAGCCGCAATGTACTTTTGACTTGGTCTAAACGAATGATTAGTGAAAAAACTTAGGCTTAAGCCACTTTGGGCACTTTGTTATGAGAAGATGCATGCTATATTAAGGTGCAGAACCAATACAACGTAACTAAGAAGCGTTATCCATAACCATGAAAGGCTAGAAAACAATGAATCTTGAGGAAGTTTTCGGGACTGAAGATAGGAGTAGTACCAAGACGAGTTTGTTCCAAGCTTAAACAACACCTATGGATGCTTATATGATGAAGCAATGCTTTTAGTTACTATCTCTATGGATGTTTAATAGGCATAAGTTACAGCCGCTGTGTGCTTTGGACTTGGTCTAAACGAATGAATAGGGAAAAGGTTTGGGCTTAAGCCACTTTGGACACTTTCTTATGAGAAGATGCATGCTATATTAAGGTGGAGAAGCAGTCCAACGTAACTAAGAAGCATTATCCATAACCATGAAAGGCTAGAGAACCATTGTATCTTGAGGTAGTTTTTGTGACTGAAAATAGGAGTAGTACCAAGACGAGTTAGTTCAAGGCTTAAACAACACCAATGGATGCTTATATTATGAAGTAATGCTTTGAGTTACTACCTCTATGAATGTTTAGTACCCATAAGTTACAGCCGCAGTGTGCTTTGGACTTGGTCTAAACGAATGAATAGTGCAAACGCTTGGGCTTAAACCACTTTGGACTCTTTTTTATGATAAGATGCATGCTACATTAAGGTCGAGAAGCAATCCAACATAAATAAGAAGCAATATCCAAAACCTTGAAAGGCTAAAGAACCATTGAATCTTGAGGAGGTTTCCGGGACTAAAGATTGGAGTAGTACCAAGACAAGTTAGTTCAAGGCTTAAACAACACCTATGGATTCTTATATGATGAAGCATTGCTTTGAGTTACTACCACTATTGACACGATCTCGGTCACGCCCAAGATTCAACTTTCTCGTTGGTAGGTTGGAATGATAGACAGAAGGATAGAAGAAACCATATGGCCGAGTTGATGATGAAAATGACCGTTTGAAGGTCTTCTTTGAAGCGGCCGAATGGTTCTTTGGATAGATATGGGATAGATCCTTGCCTTAGTGAATCAATGACTCATACTGGACAAGGTGGTGGATTGATGCGGGACACAAGAAGTTGCAGAAGGTTCCTTGATACTCCTTGAGGTTTATTTCGGATATTACACACCTAATAAACACTCAACAATGTCTCTCCAAGATATGACACACTCGGGGAAGACAAAGGTTGGTTTTTTGGATATGACACACCAGAGAACCGAGGTTGATTGTTGGATATGACACACCAAACAATCGGAAATGTTCTAAAAGAACTTAGAGAATTTTCTCTGAAAAGAAGTTGATTAGAAAGTTGGATGATTGCCAAGTGAGGCATACAATCGACTTATATAGAGAGGTGACTTGAACAGACTCAAGTGCCTCATGATTACTACTTCTTGGGACTCTAAACAATCACCTAAGACTTTGAACAAAGACTAGAAGTCGACTAGACAAGAAGATAAAAGAGTTTGCGAAATAGAAAATATGAAATAAAACCATAATCTAAGTTATATCATAAAGTTGATGCTTGAGTCGGTCCATATCTTCATGAAATCGTCCAAGGCATCAAAGAAGCTCCTAAGCTAATCATCTAAGAGATATAAGTGAACTTGAGGCCTCATTAAAAACCTTTAGCCGGAAAACCCATTGGGATAAAACCGAGCTTAAGGGAAAAAGAGCACACTAAAGTTACTTTTGAAGATGATTTAACTTAGAGCAACTTGAATGGAAGTGAGCATGTCTTGGTGTTGTTTTTCCTTAGCTTCTTCATGCTTCCATGTGATCCTTAAGATGTTTCCTACAGCTTCTTGAAGTTTTCTTG
This sequence comes from Nasturtium officinale, assembly GCA_963854855.1. NCBI lineage: Eukaryota > Viridiplantae > Streptophyta > Magnoliopsida > Brassicales > Brassicaceae > Nasturtium > Nasturtium officinale. The sequence continues at coordinate 10,021,359 of OY978504.1, read as the reverse complement.
ATCTTGCCCGGGTCATTGGACCTTTGGGAATGGCCATGGTTCCATCTTCTTTTCCTCCAAGTGTTGGCGTTTCCATGCTCATATCAGAGCAACTCTCAATTATAGAAATGGAGTCGAAAACTTATAAGTCCATACTCTTCAAAGATTGATGTCGCCGTGTATAATTGAGAGTTGCTCTGATATGAGCATGGAAACGCCAACACTTAGAGGAAAAGAAGATGGAACCATGGTCATTCCCAAAGGCCAATGACCCGGGCAAGATCAAGAAAACTTCAAGAAGCTGTAGGAAACATCTTAAGGATCACATGGAAGCATGAAGAAGCTAAGGAAAAACAACACCAAGACATGCTCACTTCCATTCAAGTTGCTCTAAGTTAAATCATCTTCAAAAGTAACTTGAGTGTGCTCTTTTTCCCTTAATCTCGGTTTTATCCCAATGGGTTTTCCGGCTAAAGGTTTTTAATGAGGCCTCAAGTTCACTTATATCTCTTAGATGATTAGCTTAGGAGCTTCTTTGATGCCTTGGACGATTTCATGAAGCTATGGACCGACTCAAGCATCAACTTTATGATATAACTTTGATTATGGTTTTATTTCATATTTTCTATTTCGCAAACTCTTTTATCTTCTTGTCTAGTCGACTTCTAGTCTTTGTTCAAAGTCTTAGGTGATTGTTTAGAGTCCCAAGAAGTAGTAATCACGAGGCACTTGAGTCTGTTCAAGTCATCTCTCTATATAAGTCGATTGTATGCCTCACTTGGCAATCATCCAACTTTTTAATCAACTTCTTTTCAGAGAAAATTCTCTAAGTTCTTTTAGAACATTTCCGATTGTTTGGTGTGTCATATCCAACAATCAACCTCGGTTCTCTGGTGTGTCATATCCAGAAAACCAACCTTTGTCTTCCCTGAGTGTGTCATATCTTGGAGAGACATTGTTGAGTGTTTATTAGGTGTGTAATATCCGAAATAAACCTCAAGGAGTATCAAGGAGCCTTCCGCAACTTCTTGTGTCCCGCATCAATCCACCACCTTGTCCAGTTTGAGTCATTGATTCGCTAAGGCAAGGATCTATCCCATATCTTTCCAAAGAACCATTCGGCCGCTTCAAAGAAGACCTTCAAAAGGTCCTTTTCATCATCAACTCGGCCATATGGTTTCTTCTATCCTTCTGTCTATCATTACAACCTACCAACGAGAAAGTTGAATCTTGGGCGTGACCGAGATCGTGTCATGCTCCTCCAAGCTTCTCACTGAAATATGCTATAGGCCTTTTCTCCTGCATTAACACAGCACCAATACCAATCCCTGAGGCATCACATTCAACTTCAAAAGTTTTGTTAAAATCAGGAAGGGCAAGAAGAGGAGAATTAGTAAGCTTCTCTTTAAGGCATTGGAAAGCGGCTTCTTGTGCTTCTTCCCACTTGAATCCAACTTCCTTTTTGATCACTTCGGTCAATGGAGCAGCTATGGTGCTAAAGTTCTGGACAAATCGTCTGTAGAAACCAGCAAGTCCATGGAAGCTTCTTACTTCACTAACATTGGTTGGACTGGGCCACTCCATGATAGCTTTGATCTTCTCCGGATCTACTTTCACGCCATCTGCACTTACAACAAAGCCTAAAAAAACCAAGTTATCTGTTCCAAAAGTACATTTCTTAAGATTGGCATAGAGTTTTTCCTTCCTAAGGACATTCAAAACCGCCTCTAGGTGCTTAACGTGCTCATCCAAACTCTTGCTATAGACAAGGATATCATCAAAGTATACAACCACACAAATGCCTATAAAGGACCTAAGGACATGGTTCATCAATCTCATGAATGTACTAGGTGCATTTGTCAGTCCAAAAGGCATTACCAACCACTCATATAACCCATGTTTAGTTTTAAAAGCGGTTTTCCATTCATCCCCTTCTTTCATCCTAATCTGATGGTATCCACTTTTAAGATCTATCTTAGAGAATATGCAAGAACCATGCAATTCATCTAACATGTCATCTAAGCGAGGGATAGGGTGGCGATACTTTACAGTGATATTGTTAATGGCTCTGCAATCTACGCACATCCTCCAGGTGCCATCTTTCTTTGGAACAAGTAGTACCGGTACGGCACAAGGGCTCATGCTCTCTCGGATATGGCCTTTAGCCATTAGCTCTTCCACTTGCCTTTGAAGTTCCTTAGTTTCCACAGGATTGGTTCTGTATGCTGGACGGTTCGGAAGTGAAGCTCCATGCACAAAATCAATTTGATGTTCAATCCCACAGATAGGTGGTAATCCCTTGGGATTCTCCTCCGGAAAGACATCCTCAAACTCCTGCAAAAGAAAAGAAATGTTGCTCCGAACTTCCGGCACTGAGTTAGTAAGGTTTACCAAAACTTATTTGTAAACAAACAAGAGAATAGTTTGCTTAGAGAACATGGCTCTCTTAACAACACTAGATCTCACAAGGAAGTTTGATTGTCTCTCGGGTTTGCTCTCAAAGGTCTTTTTCTTGGTTTTTCTCAAACTCTCTTCTTTGTTTGGTGGTGAAGTGTTTAGGGATTCTCTCTCTTTGTCTTTTTGTTTTAGCCATAGTTGATCTTGATGAACTTCTGGTGGCGTCAATGGAGCAAGAATGGTCTTCTGGCCATTGTGTACAAAGGAATACCGATTGGTAAACCCATCATGGATGACCTTCTTATCAAATTGCCACGGCCTTCCAAGTAGAATGTGACCGGCCTCCATTGGTAGAACGTCACACAATATCTTGTCCTGATACTTGCCTATGGTTAAAGGAACCAATACTTGGCTATGCATAATCATCTCTCCTTCATCATTTAGCCATTGAAGCTTGTAGGGCTTCGGATGTTTCTTCTCTTCTAAACTTAACTTCTTTACCATGGTTTCACTTGCCACATTGGTACAGCTTCCTCCGTCGATGATAAGGCTGCAAACTTTGCCATGTACCAGACATCTAGTGTGAAACAAGTTTTCCCGTTGCTCCTGATCCGTATCCTTGGCTTGAATGTTTAGTGATCGCCTTGTGACTAATAGCTCTCCTGTTGCTGGTAACTCAATCTCCTCAGCATCAGAGCTCTCTTCTCTTTCAAGTTCTTCTTCTTCATCGGTTTCTATATCACCATTATCCAAAAGGATCATGGTTCTCTTGTTGATACATTCGTTGGCATAGTGTCCTCGCCCTTGACACTTGAAGCATCTAACATCACGGTTTTTAGAAGAAGTAGCTACAGCTTTTACCTTGGCGTCTTGAGTAGTGGTGTAAGGTTTGGAATCAGTCTTTGGTTTGACAATGGTCTTGTCCTCCGGTTTGTAGCTTGATCTAGAATAGTTTGTTCCGGCTCCATAGGAATTCTTAGAAGGACTCCTTCTTTTGATCTGCTGTTCCACAAGGATAGCCTTGTGAAGCATCTCTTCTAAGTCTCCATAAGTTTGAAGCTCCATCCTGTCTTGAATGTCTCTCGCTAAACCACTTAGAAATCTTGCCATTGTTGCCTCATGATCCTCATCTATGTTGGCTTTGATCATCAGAGATTCCATCTCTTGGTAATAATCCTCCACACTCTTACTGCCTTGGCTTAACCTCCTAAGCCTCTGGTGCAACTCCCGGTGATAGTGACTTGGAACAAACCGCTTTCTCATTAGGTTCTTCATCATCTCTCAAGTCTCTACATGCGGTTCTTGGTTGCGTCTCCTATTGGTAACTAGTTGATCCCACCAATTGATTGCATACTCATAGAACTCGGTTGCTGCCACTTGAACCTTCTTCCGTTCAGTGTAAGGCTGGCAATCGAAGACAAGTTCTATCTTCTTCTCCCACTCCAAGTAGGCGTCTGGATCATTCTTTCCATAGAATGGTGGTATTTTCAACTTAAGACCATTAAGATTATCTTCATGGCGTTCCCTTACTTCTCTTGCACGTCTTGGACGTCCATTAGAAGCTTGGCTTCCACGGCTGTCATAATCTGGCCCTTCATCTTCATCTATTGGCATTTGCGCCCTTCTTCTCCTTTCAGCAGGACGTTGGGGAAGTCCTTGGTTTACCGATTGCTGAATGGTGTCCATTCTCTCATGGACAGGGTCCAGTTCCTGCCTTAAGAGCCGCCTCATCTCTTCCATGAGGGTTTGTACGTCCATGTTTGGTTGTCTGGCTCTTCTTGGGCGGTTGGTATTTTCACTCCCGGCTTCACTATGAGACGTCTTCCCTGCAAAACTTAACAAACAGTTAGAAGGATAAGCTCTCACTAGTGTTTCTCTCAAGTGTTTTCCTCTCAAGTGTTTCCTCTCAAGTGTTTCTCTCAAGTGTTTCTCTCTAATACTTCTCTCAAAGATTTTCTCACAGAGTTCTTATCAAACAAATCAAATCAAATTTGATGAGAAATATAACAACAACCCCGAATCCAATGATATGTAGTATGTTTCTTGGTGATTTTTTTTTCTTTTCTTTTGTTTTTCTTTTTCTTTTTGCTTTGTTTCCTTTTTTTTTGTATGAGATCCAACGGATCTTTAGAAGAAATAGAATAGAAAGAATAGAAGAACAGAATTGGCGAGATGAGAGTCTCGGCAAAGAAGATGAGGAGTTGGAAATAAAAAGACAGAAGATGAAAGATCAAGAAGATGAAAGAACAAGAAGATGAAAGAACAAGAAGATGAACAACTTACTACCAAATCGAAAAAGCGGCTCTGATACCAAATGACACGATCTCGGTCACGCCCAAGATTCAACTTTCTCGTTGGTAGGTTGGAATGATAGACAGAAGGATAGAAGAAACCATATGGCCGAGTTGATGATGAAAAGGACCGTTTGAAGGTCTTCTTTGAAGCGGCCGAATGGTTCTTTGGATAGATATGGGATAGATCCTTGCCTTAGCGAATCAATGACTCAAACTGGACAAGCTGGTGGATTGATGCGGGACACAAGAAGTTGCGGAAGGCTCCTTGATACTCCTTGAGGTTTATTTCGGATATTACACACCTAATAAACACTCAACAATGTCTCTCCAAGATATGACACACTCGGGGAAGACAAAGGTTGGTTTTCTGGATATGACACACCAAAGAACCGAGGTTGATTGTTGGATATGACACACCAAACAATCGGAAATGTTCTAAAAGAACTTAGAGAATTTTCTCTGAAAAGAAGTTGATTAAAAAGTTGGATGATTGCCAAGTGAGGCATACAATCGACTTATATAGAGAGGTGACTTGAACAGACTCAAGTGCCTCATTATTACTACTTCTTGGGACTCTAAACAATCACCTAAGATTTTGAACAAAGACTAGAAGTCGACTAGACAAGAAGATAAAAGAGTTTGCGAAATAGAAAATATGAAATAAAACCATAATCTAAGTTATATCATAAAGTTGATGCTTGAGTCGGTCCATAGCTTCATGAAATCGTCCAAGACATCAAAGAAGCTCCTAAGCTAATCATCTAAGAGATATAAGTGAACTTGAGGCCTCAATAAAAACCTTTAGCCGGAAAACCCATTGGGATAAAACCGAGCTTAAGGGAAAAAGAGCACACTCAAGTTACTTTTGAAGATGATTTAACTTATAGCAACTTGAATGGAAGTGAACATGTCTTGGTGTTGTTTTTCCTTAGCTTCTTCATGCTTCCATGTGATCCTTAAGATGTTTCCTACAGCTTCTTGAAATTTTCTTGATCTTGCCCGGGTCATTGGACCTTTGGGAATGGCCATGGTTCCATCTTCTTTTCCTCCAAGTGTTGGCGTTTCCATGCTCATATCAACTATGGATGTTTAGTACACATAAGTTACAGCCACATAGTTCTTTGGACTTGGTCAAAACGAATGAATAGTAAAAACAATCTTGGGCTTAAGCCACTTTGGACACTTTTTATGAGAATATGCATGCTATATTAAGTAGGAGAAGCAATCCATCGTAACTAAGAAGAATTATCCATAACCATAAAAAGCTAGAGAACCAATGAATCTTGAGGAACTTTTTGGGACTGAAGATAGGAGTAGTACCAAGACGAGTTAGTTTAAGGCTTAAACAACACCTATGGATGCTTATATGATGAAGCAATGCTTTGAGTTACTACCTCTATGGATGTTTAGTAAGCATAAGTTACAGCAGCAGTGTGCTTTGAACTTGGTTTAAACGAATGAATAGGGAAAAAGATTGGGCTTAGGCCACTTTGGACATTTTGTTATGAGAAGATGCATGCTATATTATGGTGGAGAAACAATCCAACGTAACTAAGAAGCATTATCCATAACCATGAAAGGCTAGAGAACCTATGAATGTTGAGGAAGTTTTCGGGACTGAACATAGGAGTAGTGCCAAGACGAGTTAGTTCAAAGCTTAAACAACACCTATGGATGCTTATATAATGAAGCAATGCTTTGAGTTACTATCTCTATGGATGTTTAGTAAGCATAAGTTACAACCGCAGTGTGCTTTGGACTTGGTCTAAACGAATGAATAGTGAAAAAGCTTGGGCTTAAGCCACTTTGGACATCTTGTTATGAGAAGATGCATGCTATATTAAGGTGGAGAAACCAATCCAGCATTACTAAGAAGCATTATCCATAACCATGAAAGGCTAGAGAACCATTGTGTTGAAATATGTGATCTCAAGAAGAAGAATAATTCAAACTTAAGAGAAGGAGGGAAGGAAAAAGAGAACTAGTTGTGAAGAAACTAGAAGGAGAACTAGTTGAGAAGGAACTAGAAGAAAAGGAAGCTGTTGGATCTCAACTAGACAATCTAACTAAACTAAGTGAGGAAGCAAAGAGAGGTATGGGCACAAGCATGGGCGCATCAGAGCAGGGCATGGTGCGCGTCAGAGCAGGGCATGGTGCAACAAGACTATTGGAGCAGCTCACCCATCTCTCTTCCCTTCTTCACGCCCCTCCTCTCCTCTTCCTTGATTCTTCTTCATTTCAATGTAAAAAGTCTATAAATACATGTAATCTCTTGTAAAGAAGTGTGGGTGAATAAGAAGAAATATTCAGCAATCTTTCTCTTCCTTATTACGCCAATTCTCTCATCTCCATCCTTATCTCTTTCTAAACCTCTAAAATCAACATGGTATCAGAGCGGGTTTATCCTTCAACCGCTTAAATCTCACCTTATAACTCTTCTAGCACTCTACAAATCTTCTAATCTATAACAATACATCCTCCTAGTTCTATTCACTCTGAGATTAATATCCTTGGGATCATAGGATCTTCAAGTTGTGAAAGAACTAGAATTGTGTATTGTCACTAGAAAATGGAGACAAATAGAGTAGCAATCTCAGTCATGCTCAAAGGAAACAACTATCTCCTTTGGGCAAAAACCACTAAGACCATCCTTAGAGGAAGAGGACTTTGGCGATATGTTGAGCCAAAAGAGGTAGCGGAAGCTGTAGTGAGAAATGAAAAAGAAGAAGCTAAGGAAGAACAAGAGGAACAATACACGCTCTCTCTTCTTCAAAGCTCACTAGAGTCATCCATCTTGGCGGCCTACTCATATGCTGATTCCGCCAAAGAACTATGGGATATACTCAAGGGAGTATATGGAAATGTCTCAAATATATCAAGAATATTTGAGGTGAAGAGGGCGCTGAATGAGCTTCAACAAGAGGAGAAGCCATTCAAGGAAATGTTTGGGGAGTATAGAAGCTTGTGGGCCGAGTTAGAGATTTTGAGGCCACACACAATCGACCCCAAGGAGTTAGGAGAAAGACGTGACCAAGACCAAGTGTTTGGACTTCTCTTGGCACTCAATGCATCCTACAAAGATCTTATCAAGCACATACTCAGATTTGAGAAGCTGCCAAGTCTAGCTGAAGTATGTGGCATGATACAAAGGGAGGAAGGGTCAAGAGACCTATTCCGTGCACCAAGTGAGGCCGCACATCTTGCAAAGAGGAATCTCACATTCGACAAGAGGGTTTTGGAATGTGAGCATTGTAAGATGAAGGGGCACACTAAGGAGAAGTGTTGGACTCTTTACCCACACTTAAGGCCTAAGCGGCTAAAGGAGAATGGAGGTGGACCTAGAGCCTTCATGGGAGTCACGCAACCTGTTGAAGAGATGGTCAGAAGATCCGAGTTTGAGGCTCTCATCAAGAGTCTATCCAAGCTCACAGAATCCGGTAAGAGCCTATTTAGCTCTAAAAGCTCCATTAAGAAGAATATGATCATTGTGGATTCGGGGGCTTCTCATCACATGATTAAGGATCAAGACATGCTGAAAAATCTTGAGCCTTATCATGGAAATGTACAAATAGCCAATGGAAGCTCAGTTCCGATTGAAGGGATAGGAGAGTTAGAGCTTTTCACAAAAGAAACTAAAGCATTATACATGCCTAGCTTCTCATCCAACCTTTTATCAGTTCATAAAGCAACAAAAGATTTGGATTGTGTGGCAATGTTTGGGACTGACTTTGTGAAGTTTCAGGACCCTAAAACAAATCATGTACTCGGAGAAGGGAAGGTGGAGGATGGAGTGTATCTGTTGGAAACAAATAAACAAGAAAAGCTAAAAGCTCTTGGAGTGAAGGCGAATAAGGAAGTTTTTAACAAGAAGGAGATTGGAGATAGCTCATTATGGCATGGAAGGCTAGGACATCCAAGTTCAGCTATCCTAAAGATGGTCTTACCCAATCTCGTTCAAGAAGAAGAAGTTTGTGAAGCATGTGTACTAGGGAAACATTGTAGACAGTTTTTCCCCTCTTCATCTACAACTTGTGATGAAGCTTTTGGCATTGTACACTCGGATGTATGGACCGCCCCATGTAACTCAAGAGATCAATATAAATATTTTGTTTCATTCATTGATGACTACTCAAGATACACATGGATCACACTCTTACATTCAAAGGATCAAGTATATGAAGCGTTTACTAACTTCACCAAATATATCTCTACCCAATTCAAGACCAAAATCAAGATCTTAAGAAGTGATAATGGAGGGGAGTATGTGAGCAAACGATTCAAGGAGTTACTCAATAATCTTGGTATCATACACCAAACATCGTGTGCATACACTCCACAACAAAATGGGGTAGCAGAAAGAAAGAATAGGCATCTCATGGAAGTTGCAAGAACCCTCATGATTGCCAAAGGAGTACCTAAGTTTCATTGGGGAGATGCAGTAATGACTTCAAGTTACTTGATCAACCGGCTTCCAACGAAAAATATGGATAATAAATCACCATTTGAAGTGCTACACAAAAGCAAGCCAAGCGTGAACCATATGAAGACCTTTGGATGTTCTTGTTATATGTTTCTACCGGAGGGACAAAGAAGCAAGCTTGAACCTCGAAGTATGAAGTGTGTGTTCATTGGCTACTCACCAACACAAAAAGGATACAAGGTCTACAATCCGGAGACAAGGAGGGTCTATGTATCTAGAGAGGTGAGATTCAATGAAGAAGAAGGATTTTATGGAAACAAGAACCATGAAGCTCCGGAGGATGTGACTTCATTACCTATGGATTGGATGCGGGTTAATGACGCTCTAATAAATGAAGTACAAGGAGAGAGCGAATCATCTGAAACCAGAGTAGAAGATGAGGCACATGTGGAGCAAGATCAGAATTCTGTTGAAGAAGAAGCGAATGATGGTGAGGGAGAACTTGAGCCAACCGTACCCCTAAGAAGAAGTACAAGACAAAGGCGACAACGTGTTTACTATGGCTACAACAACTCTGCCATGCTCCAAGGGGAGTCTAGTGCGAGTAATCTTCCTTGTGTGATAAGAGAATGTCATGTGCGTACGGCGAGCTTAGATCTCGATCCTATTGGCGACAGCATTCTCTTATCACAAGGGGGAGATAACACTCAAACTAGCACTATCACATATCCCATTGAGCATTTTTGCTCGTTGGCATCCTTACCTATGGAGCATGAAGCTTTTCTTGGAAGAATCAGCAAGGAATCCATACCTAACTCATATGAAGAAGCGTGTGAGAATGGAGTATGGGTAAAAGCCATGGAAGAGGAAATGAAGTCCATGGAAAAGAACCACACTTGGTACTTGACCGAATTACCAAAGGATAAGAAATCAGTTGGGTGTAGATGGGTTTACACAATCAAGTATACAAGTGATGGGAAAATAGAGAGGTACAAAGCAAGGCTGGTGGCAAAAGGATACACTCAAATCTATGGGGAGGATTATACCGAGACATTTGCTCCGGTTGCTAAGCTCCACTCCATAAGAATCCTAATCTCAGTGGCAGTGAACTTGAAGTGGGATCTATGGCAGATGGATGTCAAGAACGCCTTCTTGCAAGGAGATTTGGAAGAAGAGATATATATGGATCCACCCCAAGGATATCATAAGGAAGGCAACAAGGTTTGCAGATTGAAGAAAGCAATCTATGGGCTAAAGCAATCTCCAAGAGCATGGTACCAAAGGCTAAGCGCTTGTCTATTGGATAAGGAGTTCATAAGATCTGAAGCTGATCATACCCTCTTCACAAGGCAAAGTGAAGGAGGAGTAGTGGTGGTCTTGATCTATGTTGATGATCTAATCATCACAGGAAGTGATAAAGATGGAGTAGATCAAATCAAGAAACTCTTGAAGATCGCTTTTGATATAAAGGATCTGGGAGAGCTTAAATACTTCCTAGGGATTGAGATGACACGGTTTGAAGATGGGATGTTCATCTCTCAAAGGAAATATGTGCTGGATCTCTTGGAAGAAACTGGCAAGTTAGGATCCAAGCCGGCTAAAACTCCAATAGAAGAAGGCTACCAAGATAATCCTGAGGGGGAGCCATTGGAAGATATTAAGAGGTATCAAAGGATGGTGGGCAAGCTCATCTACCTCACTATCACAAGGCCGGACATTTGCTTTGCAGTGAACCGTGTGAGTCAACATATGCAAAAACCAACTATGCAGCATTGGAACATGATTGAGAGGCTGCTAAGGTACTTAAAAAACAGCCCTGGAAAAGGCATATGGATGAAGGCTAATGGAAACACAAAGGTTCAAGGATATTGTGATGCGGATTGGGCTGGAGATAAGCAAGATAGAAAAGTCCACATCCGGTTTTTGTACCTTTGTGGGAGGTAATCTAGTCACTTGGAGAAGTAAGAAGCAGAAAGTTATAGCCTTATCAAGTGCTGAAGCCGAGTATAGGGCTATGAAGGAGGTGACAAAAGAATTGATATGGGTGAAGGCATTCCTAGAAGATCTTGGAATACATGAGGCTGAGGAGATGCTGTTGTATTGTGATAATCAAGCTGCAATACATATAGCATCCAATCCGATATTCCATGAAAGGACCAAGCATATAGAAGTGGATTGTCACTTTGTGAGGGGAAAGATTCAAGAAGGAATCATCAAACCCGCATTTGTAGCAAGTGGGGAACAGCTAGCGGATATCTTCACCAAGGCAACATCCTCTATCATTGGGGATCACATACATGGCAAGATCGGTCTAAAGGATCTTCACCGACCAATCTTGAGGGGGAGTGTTGAAATATGTGATCTCAAGAAGAAGAATAATTCAAACTTAAGAGAAGGAGGGAAGGAAAAAGAGAACTAGTTGTGAAGAAACTAGAAGGAGAACTAGTTGAGAAGGAACTAGAAGAAAAGGAAGCTGTTGGATCTCAACTAGACAATCTAACTAAACTAAGTGAGGAAGCAAAGAGAGGTATGGGCACAAGCATGGGCGCATCAGAGCAGGGCATGGTGCGCGTCAGAGCAGGGCATGGTGCAACAAGACTATTGGAGCAGCTCACCCATCTCTCTTCCCTTCTTCACGCCCCTCCTCTCCTCTTCCTTGATTCTTCTTCATTTCAATGTAAAAAGTCTATAAATACATGTAATCTCTTGTAAAGAAGTGTGGGTGAATAAGAAGAAATATTCAGCAATCTTTCTCTTCCTTATTACGCCAATTCTCTCATCTCCATCCTTATCTCTTTCTAAACCTCTAAAATCAACACATTGAACCTTGAGGAAGTTTTCGGGACTGAAGATATGAGTAGTACCAAGACGAGTTAGTTCAAGGGTTAAACAACACCTATGGATGCATATATGATGAAGCAATGCTTTGAGTTACTACCTCTATGGATGTTTAGTAGGCATAAGTTACAGAAGCAGTGTACTTTGGACTTAGTGTAAACGAATGAATAGTGACAAAAGCTTGGGCTTAGGCCACATTGGACACTTTGTTATTAGAAGATGGATGCTATATTACGATGGAGAAGCAATCCAACATAACTAAGAAAAATTATCCATAAACAAGAAAGCCTAGAGAACCATTGAATCTTGAGGAAGTTTTCGGGACTGAAGATAGGAGTATTACCATGACAAGTTAGTTCAAGGCTTAAACAACACCTATGGATGCTTATATGATGAAGCAATGCTTTCAGTAACTACCTCTATGGATGTTTAGTACCCATAAGTTACAGCCGCATAGTGCTTTCGACTTGGTCTAACCGAATGAATAGTGAAAAAACTTTGGCTTAAGCCACTTTAGACACTTTGTTATGAGAAAATGCATGCTATATTAAGGTGGAAAAGCAATCCAACGTAACTAAGAAGCATTATCCATAACCATGAAAGGCTAGAGAACCTATGAATCTTGAGGAAGTTATCGTGACTGAACATAGGAGTAGTGCCAAGACGAGTTAGTTCAAAGCTTAAACAACACCTATGGATGCTTATATAATGAAGCAATGCTTTGAGTTACTATCTCTATGGATGTTTAGTAAGCATAAGTTACAACCGCAGTGTGCTTTGGACTTGGTCTAAACGAATGAATAGTGAAAAAGCTTGGGCTTAAGCCACTTTGGAAACCTTGTTATGAGAAGATGCATGCTATATTAAGGTGGAGAAACCAATCCAGCGTAACTAAGAAGCATTATCCATAACCATGAAAGGCTAGAGAACCATTGAACCTTGAGGAAGTTTTTGGGACTGAAGATAGGAGTAGTACCAAGACGAGTTAGTTCAAGGCTTAAACAACACCTATGGATGCTTATATGATGATGCAATGCTTTGAGTTACTACCTCTATGGATGTTTAGTAGGCATAAGTTACAGCAGCAGTGTGCTTTGAACTTGGTTTAAACGAATGAATAGGGAAAAAGATTGGGCTTAGGCCACTTTGGACACTTTGTTATGAGAAGATGCATGCTATATTACGGTGAAGAAGCAATCCAACATAACTAAGAAGCATTATCCTTAACCATGAAACGCTAGAGAACCATTAAATCTTGAGGAAGTTTTTAGGACTGAAGATAGGAGTAGTACCAAGACGAGTTAGTTCAAGGCTTAAACAACACCAATGGATGCTTATATCATGAAGCAATGCTTTGAGTTACTAACTCTATGAATGTTAAGTACCCATAAGTTACAGCCGCAGTGTGCTTTGGACTTGGTCTAAACGAATGAATAATGCAAAAGCTTAGGCTTAAACCACTTTGGACACTTTTTTATGATAAGATGCATGCTATATTAAGGTGGAGAAGCAATCCAACATAAATAAGAAGCAATATCCAAAACCTTGAAAAGCTAGAGAACCATTGAATCTTGAGGAGGTTTCCGGGACTAAAGATTGGAGTAGTACCAAGACAAGTTAGTTCATGGCTTAAACAACACCTATGGATTCTTATATGATGAAGCAATGCGTTAAGTTACTACCACTATGGATGTTTGGTACACATAAGTTAAAGCCACATAGTGCTTTGGACTTGGTCAAAACGAATGAATAGTAAAAAATCTTGGGCTTAAGCCACTTTGGACACTTTTTTTATGAGAATATGCATGCTATATTAAGTAGGAGAAGCAATCCAACGTAACTAAGAAGCATTATCCATAACCATGAAAGGCTAGAGAACCTATGAATCTTGAGGAAGTTTTCGGGACTGAACATAGGAGTAGTGCCAAGCCGAGTTAGTTCAAAGCTTAAACAACACCTATGGATTCTTATATAATGAAGCAATGCTTTGAGTTACTATCTCTATGGATGTTTAGTAAGCATAAGTTACAACCGCAGTGTGCTTTGGACTTGGTGTAATCGAATGAATAGTGAAAAAGCTTAGGCATAAGCCACTTTGGACACCTTGTTATGAGAAGATGCATGCTATATTAAGGTGGAGAAACCAATCCAGCGTAACTAAGAAGCATTATCCATAACCATCAAAGGGTAGAGAACCATTGAACCTTGACGATATTTTCGGGACTGAAGATATGAGTAGTACCAAGACGAGTTAGTTAAAGGGTTAAATAACACCTATGGATGTATATATGATGAAGCAATGCTTTGAGTTACTACCTCTATGGATGTTTAGTAGGCATAAGCTACATAAGCAGTGTACTTTGGACTTAGTGTAAACGAATGAATAGGGACAAAAGCTTGGGCTTAGGCCACATTGGACACTTTGTTATGAGAAGATGCATGCTATATTACGGTGGAGAAGCAATCCAACATAACTAAGAAAAATTATCCATAAACAAGAAAGGCTAGAGAACCATTGAATCTTGACGAAGTTTTCGGGACTGAATATAGGTGTAGTACCAAGATGAGTTAGTTCACGGCTTAAACAACACCTATGGATGCTTATATGATGAAGCAATGCTTTTAGTTACTATCTCTATGGATGTTTAGTAAGCATAAGTTACAGCCGCAGTGTGCTTTGGGCTTGGTCTAAACGAATGAATAGTGAAAAAGCTTGGGCTTACGCCACTTTGGACACTTTGTTATGAGAAAAGCATGCTATATTAAGGTGTAGAACCAATCCAACGTTACTAAAAAGCATTAACCATAACCATGAAAGGCTAGACAACTATTGAATCTTGAGGAAGTTTTCGGGACTGAAGATAGGAGTAGTACAAAAGACGAGTTAGGTCAAGGATTAATCAACACCTATGGATGCTTATATGATGAAGCAATGCTTTGAGTTACTACCTCTATGGATGTTTAGTAGGCATAAGTTACAGCAGCAGTGTGCTTTGGACTTGGTTTAAACGAATGAATAGGGAAAAAGCTTTGGCTTAGGCCACTTTGGACACTTTGTTATTAGAATATGCATGCTATATTACGGTGGAGAAGCAATCCAACATAACTAAGAAGCATTATCCTTAACCATGAAACGCTAGAGAAGCATTAAATCTTGGGGAAGTTTTTAGGACTGAAGATAGGAGTAGTACCCAGACGAGTTAGTTCAAGGCCTAAACAACACCTACGGATGCTTAAATGATAAAGCAATGTTTTGCGTTACTACCTCTTTGGTTGTTTAGTACCCATATGTTACAGCTGCAGTGTGCTTTGGACTTAGTCTAAACGAATGAATAGTGAAAAAGTTTGGGCTTAAGCCACTTTGGACACTTTTTTATGAGAAGATGCATGCAATATTAAAAAGGAGAACCAATCCAACGTAACTAAGAAGCATTATCCATAACCATGAAAGGCTAGAGAACCATTGAATCTTAAGGAAGTTTTCGAGACTGAAGATAGAAGTAGTACCAAGACGAGTTAGTTCAAGGCTTAAACAACACCTATGGATGCATATATGATGAAGCAATGCTTTGAGTTACTACCTCTATAGATGTTTAGTAGGCATAAGTTACAGCAGCAGTGTAGTTAGGCCACTTTGGACACTTTGCTATGAGAAGATGCATACCATATTATGGTGGAGAAGCAATCCAACATAACTAAGAAGCATTATCCATAACCATGAAAGGCTAGAGTATTGACATAGGTAAATATCATCAAAGGCATCATTGAAGGAGTTTCTATTTGTACAGGTCCGTGCATAATCCGGGATGTACGGACCGTACTTATCCGTGCAAAGTCCGGGTGTGCAAAATCTGGGAATCCGGATTTTGAGTTCTAGGATGACCTGGGAGTAAAGTTTGAAGATTGAGGTTCATGCAAAATCCGTGTTAAAATAGAAGGTTCTAGAAGGTTCTAGATATTTCATATTAAGCACATGTATTTTGTTTTAATCCATATCTTGTCTTGTAGTTAATCTAAGGCTTCTCCCTTAAGCTTATAAAAGGGAGAGCCTTCACATTTTGTAAACCTAATGAAACATCTTTCTTCTTCAGCTTGGCCGCCAATGGCTCTTTCTCTTTCTCTCTTACACTCTTGATTCTTCATCTCCTAAATCTGTTAATCTCTTATGGTATCAGAGCATGGTTTATGATTCTCTCATTCTTACATCTTGAATCTCTTTCTCTTCAGTTCCTTACGGTCTGAATCTTTACATAGCAACTTGAATCTCTCTTATTCTCATTCTCCCTTTTGGCGGTTTAAATCTTTGTCTCCTTGAGATTGTTCTTGGTGTTGAAATATGTGATCTCAAGAAGAAGAATTCAAACACAAGAGAAGGAGGGAAAAGGAGAAAACTGGTTGAAAAGGAACTAGGAAGAGAACAAGTTAAGAAGGAACTAGAAGAAAAGGAAGTTGTTGGATCTCAACTAGATGAACTAACTAAACTAAGTAAGGAAGCAAGGAGAGGCATGGGCACAAGCATGGGGCGCCAGAGAGAGGCATGGAGTGCAATACTGTTGGAGTAGGTGAGCTGCTCCCTCCTCTCTTCTTCACGCAAAACCTCTCTTCTCCTCTTCCTTCTTCACGCCATTCCTCTCTTCTTCTGCACCTCCTCTCATTCAAATGTCTATAAATATATGTGTAACCTCTTGTAAAGATTTGTAAGACTAAGAGAATAAAATACATACAAACTTTCATAATCTCTTGCTATTCTCACTCTTAGTCTCTAAACATTCTTCAATCTCTTTAAACTTATAATTTCAACATGGTATCAGAGCAGGTTATCTACTAAACCGCTTATTCTCTTCTTGATTCCTCTAATACTCTACAAGGCTTCTAATCTATAACAATACACCTTCCTTAGTTCTATTCACTCTGAGATTAATATCCTTGAGATCATAGGATCTTCAAGTTGTGAAAGGACTAAGATTGTGTATTATTACTAGAAAATGGAGACTAATAGGGTAACAATCTCGGTTATGCTCAAGGGAAACAACTATCTCCTTTGGGCAAAAACCACCAAAACTACTCTTAGAGGCCGAGGACTTTGGCAATATGTTGAGCCAAAAGAAGGAACAGAAGCGGCGGTGAGAAATGAGAAGGAGGAAGCTAAGGAAGAGCAAGAAGAACAATACACTCTTTCTCTTCTCCTAAGCTCACTAGAACCAACTATCTTGGCGGCTTACTCATATGCGGATACCGCCAAGGAACTTTGGGATATACTCAAAGGAGTTTATGGAAACATCTCAAACATATCAAGGATATTTGAGGTGAAAAGGGCATTGAATGAGCTCCAACAAGAGGAAAAGTCATTCAAGGAAATGTTTGGGGAGTATAGAAGCTTATGGGCCGAGTTGGAGATCTTGAGGCCACACACTATAGACCCCAAGGAGTTAGGAGAAAGGCGTGACCAAGATCAAGTGTTTGGGCTTCTCTTGGCACTCAATGCATCATACAAGGATCTTATCAAGCATATACTTCGATTTGAGAATCTGCCAAGTCTAGCGGAAGTATGCGGTATGATACAAAGGGAAGAAGGGTCTAGAGACCTGTTTCGTGCATCAAGTGAAGCTGCACATCTTGCAAGAAAGAATCTCACATTTGGAGACAAGAGGACGTTGGAGTGTGAGCATTGCAAGATGAAAGGACACACTAAGGAGAAGTGTTGGACCCTCCATCCACACTTGAGGCCTAAGCGGCTAAGGGAGAATGGGAATGGACCTAGAGCCTTCACGGGAATTGCACAACCTGTTGAAGAACTGGTTAGAAGGTCTGAGTTTGAAGCTCTCATCAAGAGCCTAGCCAAACTCACAGATTCGGGTAAGAGTTTTTTCAGCTCTAAAACACCCATAAAGAAGACTAGAATCATTGTGGATTCAGGGGCTTCTCATCACATGATCAAGGATCAAGATATGTTAAAGAATCTTGAACCATGCCATGGAAGTGTACAAGTAGCCAATGGAAGCTCAGTTCCAATTAAAGGGATAGGAGAGTTAGAGCTTTTTAAAAGGGAAACAAAAGCATTATACATGCCTAACTTCTCATCTAATCTTTTATCCGTTAATAAAGCTACAAAGGATTTGGAGTGTGTGGCTGTGTTTGGGACTGACTTTGTTAAGTTTCAGGACCCTAAAACAAACCATGTGCTCGGAGAAGGGAAGGTAGAAGATGGTGTGTATATCTTGGAATCAAATAAACAAGAGGAACCAATGACTCTTGGAATGAAGGCAGATGCAAAGTTTTTTGGGAGGAAAGAGATTGAAGATAGCCCATTATGGCATGGAAGGCTAGGACATCCAAGTTCAGCAGTCCTCAAGATGGTCTTACCCAATCTCATCCAAGAAGAAGTAGTGTGTGAGGCGTGTGTACTAGGGAAGCATTGTAGACAAGCTTTTCCTACTTCATCTACAACTTGTGATGAAGCGTTTGGCATTGTACACTCGGATGTATGGACCTCACCATGTAATTCAAGAGATCAATATAAATATTTTGTTTCATTCATTGATGACTACTCAAGATATACATGGATCACTCTTCTACATACCAAAGATCAAGTGTATGAAGCCTTCACCAACTTCATTAACTATATCTCTACCCAATTCAAAACAAAGATCAAAGTATTGCGTAGTGATAATGGAGGTGAATATGTGAGTAAACGATTCAAAGAGTTGCTCAACAACTTTGGCATCATTCATCAAACATCGTGTGCATACACTCCTCAGCAGAACGGGATAGCTGAAAGGAAGAATAGACACCTAATGGAAGTAGCAAGGACTCTCATGATTGCCAAAAGAGTACCAAAGTTCCATTGGGGAGATGCCGTAATGACATCAAGCTACTTAATCAACCGACTTCCAACCAAAAATCTGGATGATAAGTCCCCATTTGAAGTGTTGTACAAGAAGAAACCAAGCTTAAATCATATCAAAACGTTTGGATGCACATGCTTCATGTTTTTACCAGAAGGACACAGAAGCAAACTTGAACCTCGAAGCATGAGGTGTGTGTTCATTGGATATTCACCAACACAAAAGGGCTACAAGGTCTACAATCCGGAAACAAGAAGAGTGTATGTGTCTAGAGAAGTAAGGTTTAATGAACAAGAGAGTTTCTATGGGGCTAAGGATCATGATGCTTCTAAAGGAATGATCTATTCATCCATGGACTGGATGGTGTTTGATGAAACGCCAAGCCTATGTGAAGAAGTACAAGAAGAAACATCTGAGAACTTCATAGAGCAAGATAGTGCGGATAATGCACATGAGGAAGTGGATCAGAATTTGGATGAAGAGGGAGCGGATGCTGAAGAAGGACAGGAGCCAACCATACCTCTAAGAAGAAGTACAAGACAGAGGCGACAACGTGTCTTTTATGGCTATAACAATTCTGCTATGCTCCAAGGCGAGTCTAGTACGAGTATTTTTCCTTGTGTGATAAGAGAGTGTCCTGAGCGTACGGCGAGCTTAGATCTCGATCCTATTGGCGACAGCACTCTCATATCACAAGGAGGAGATCACACTCAAACTAGTATTATCACATATCCCATTGAGCATTTCTGTTCCTTGGCGACATTACCCATGGAGCATGAAGTGTTTCTCACAAAAATCAGCAAGGAATACATTCCTAGCTCATATGAAGAAGCATGTGAGAGTGAAGTATGGGTGAAAGCCATGGAAGAGGAAATGAAGTCCATGGAAAGGAATAATACTTGGTACTTAACCGACTTACCAAAGGATAAGAAGTCGGTTGGGAGTAGATGGGTGTATACAATTAAATACACAAGTGATGGGGAAATAGAAAGGTACAAAGCAAGGCTGGTAGCAAAAGGATATACTCAAGTCTATGGGGAGGACTATACTGAAACATTTGCTCCAGTGGCTAAGCTTCATTCCATAAGAATTCTAATCTCGGTAGCTGTAAACTTGGAATGGGACTTATGGCAAATGGACGTCAAGAATGCCTTCTTGCAGGGGGATTTGGAAGAAGAAGTATATATGGATCCACCCCTAGGGTATCATAATGGAGGCAACAAAGTGTGTAGATTGAAGAAAGCAATCTATGGGCTGAAGCAATCTCCAAGAGCATGGTACCAAAGGCTAAGTGCTTGTCTCTTGAAGAAGGAGTTCATAAAATCTGAAGCGGATCATACTCTATTCACAAGACAAAGTGAAGGAGGAGTAGTGGTAGTCTTGATTTATGTTGATGATCTAATCATCACAGGAAGTGACAAAGATGGAGTAGATCAAATCAAGGGACTCTTGAAGGCCGACTTTGATATAAAGGATCTAGGGGAGCTCAAGTACTTCCTAGGGATTGAGATGACACGATTTGGAGATGGAATGTTCATATCTCAAAGGAAATATGTGCTGGATCTCTTGGAAGAAACCGGGAAGTTAGGATCCAAGCCGGCCAAAACTCCAATAGAAGAAGGATACCAAGATAGTCCTGAGGGGGAGCCTTTGGAGAACATTAAAAGATACCAAAGGATGGT
Source organism: Nasturtium officinale (assembly GCA_963854855.1). Classification (NCBI taxonomy): domain Eukaryota; kingdom Viridiplantae; phylum Streptophyta; class Magnoliopsida; order Brassicales; family Brassicaceae; genus Nasturtium; species Nasturtium officinale. The sequence goes on along the minus strand of OY978504.1, from coordinate 10,000,904 downwards.
GGGCAAACTTATCTATCTTACCATTACAAGACCTGACATCTGCTTTGCAGTAAACCGTGTGAGCCAGCATATGCAAAAGCCAACCTCACAACATTGGAACATGATTGAGAGGTTGCTAAGGTACCTAAAGAATAGCCCTGGAAAAGGTGTATGGATGCATGTTAATGGGAACACAAAGGTCCAAGGTTATTGTGATGCGGATTGGGCTGGAGATAAAAAGGATAGAAAGTCCACATCTGGTTTTTGCACATTTGTGGGAGGAAATCTAGTAACCTGGAGGAGCAAAAAACAGAAGGTCATAGCCCTATCAAGTGCTGAAGCAGAGTACAGAGCCATGAAAGAATTGACAAAGGAGTTGATATGGATAAAAGCGCTTCTAAAAGACCTTGGAATCCAGGGAGATGAAGAAATGCTGTTGTATTGTGATAATCAAGCTGCAATGCATATAGCATCAAATCCGGTATTTCATGAAAGAACCAAGCACATAGAAGTTGATTGCCATTTTGTGAGAGGGAAGATACAAGAAGGAATTATCAAAACCGCCTTTGTAGCAAGCAAGGATCAATTAGCTGATATCTTCACTAAGGCAACTTCAACTATTACTTGTGATCACATTCATGGCAAGATCGGTCTTAAGGATCTCCACCGACCAATCTTGAGGGGGAGTGTTGAAATATGTGATCTCAAGAAGAAGAATTCAAACACAAGAGAAGGAGGGAAAAGGAGAAAACTGGTTGAAAAGGAACTAGGAAGAGAACAAGTTAAGAAGGAACTAGAAGAAAAGGAAGTTGTTGGATCTCAACTAGATGAACTAACTAAACTAAGTAAGGAAGCAAGGAGAGGCATGGGCACAAGCATGGGGCGCCAGAGAGGGGCATGGAGTGCAATACTGTTGGAGTAGGTGAGCTGCTCCCTCCTCTCTTCTTCACGCAAAACCAGTCTTCTCCTCTTCCTTCTTCACGCCATTCCTCTCTTCTTCTGCACCTCCTCTCATTCAAATGTCTATAAATATATGTGTAACCTCTTGTAAAGATTTGTAAGACTAAGAGAATAAAATACATACAAACTTTCATAATCTCTTGCTATTCTCACTCTTAGTCTCTAAACATTCTTCAATCTCTTTAAACTTATAATTTCAACACTTGGCTGTTCTCTCTGAATCTGTCTTGGTTTCTTCTATTTAAGTGTTAAATCTCGATTTTTGTTGGCTGAAATCTTTGGTGGTTTGATTCATCTGTTTGTAGAGCTAGTTGGCGGTCTGTTTCAGCTAGTTAGTGCTGTTCTTGGCAGTTTGTTCCAGCAGGTTGTTCTTGTTATTCTTGGTGTTGTTCTTGGTGGTTTGATTCATCCTTTTGTAGGGTGTTCTTGGTTGTTGTTCTTGGCGGTTTGTTTCAGCTAGTTGGTGCTGTTCTTGGCACTTTGTTCCAGCAGGTTGTTCTTGTTATTCTTGGTGTTGTTCTTGGCGGTTTGATTCATCCTTTTGTAGGGTGTTCTTGGTTGTTGTTTTTGGCGGTTTGTTTCAACTTGTTGGTGCTGTTCTTGGTACACTATGGATAGCTCTAAACCCATTGTGATTCCAGTGACTCTCAAAGGAGTTAACTACTTGCTGTGGGCCAGAACTACCAGGATAGCTCTTTGTGGTCGTGGCCTTTGGAGCCATGTAGAAGGCTATCAAGTGAACAAGGAAACCATAAAGGAAGGTGTGATGGAAGGTAGTGAAGATCTAAGCTCTGAAGATAGCAAATGGTTCCAAGAGGATCAATGTGTTCTTGGGCTCCTTCAAAACTCCCTAGAAGCGCCAATACTTGAAGCTTATTCCTATTGTGAAACAGCTAAGGAACTATGGGACACTCTCAAGAATGTTTATGGGAACGTTTCTAACATCTCCCGTGTGTTTGAAGTGAAGAAAGCTATCAACAATCTCAGCCAAGAAGACTTGGAGTTCACTGCACACTTTGGAAAGTTTAGATCCCTTTGGGCAGAGTTGGAGATGCTTAGACCTCACTCTATGGATCCGGCAACAATAAGGGAAAGGAGTGAACAAGACAAGGTCTTTGGCCTCCTACTAACCTTGAATCCTGCCTACAATGACCTGATCAAGCATATCCTTAGGGCAGAGAAGCTACCATGCTTGGAGGAAGTGTGTTCCCAAGTGCAAAGAGAGCAAGGATCGGTTGGGCTCTTTGGTGGAAAAGGAGGAGATATGGTCATGGCTCATAAAGCGGCTTTCAAGCACGAGGATAGGAAGATCTTGGTGTGTGACCATTGTAAGAAGAAGGGCCATACCAAGGACAAGTGTTGGATCCTTCACCCACATCTCAAGCCGGCTAAATTCAAGAACAAGCTCAAGTACACCTTGCTGAGGAGAGAAGCGATCAAGCACAAGCTGGATCATCCAAACAAGGAGAAGAGCTTGCTATGGTCACCTATACCAATGATATTGTGAGGAAGTCAGACTTGGAGGCCCTTATCAAGTCATTTGCCGCTCTTACCAATAAGGAATCCGGTATCACTCATTTAGCTTCTTTGCCAAATTCACCTAGTAAAACATTGATAATTGATTCAGGTGCCTCACATCTCATGATTAGCAATCTTAGACTCATTAACAATGTTAAACCAGCTTGTGGAAATGTGATAATTGCAAATGATGATAGGATTCCAGTAAGAGGAATAGGTGATTTAAAATTGTGTGATAAGAACTCTAAGGCCTTCTTTATGCCTGAATTTACTTCTAATCTTGTATCAGTAAAAAGGGCAACAAATGATCTTAATTGCCAAGCTATCTTTGGTCCTAACAGTTTTCATTTTCAGGATATTAAGAGTGGAAAGGTTATTGGGGAAGGAAAGACTAAGGGGGACCTATATGTTCTTGAAGACACCTCATCCAGCCGCTCTCCACCATCTACTTTAATATCATGTTTTGCATCCAGTTCCAATACATTGTGGCATGCTAGATTAGGACACCCACACTCTAGAGCTCTTGAAATAATGTTACCCCATGTTGTCTTTGATAATTCTAGTTGTGAAGCTTGCATTTTAGGCAAACATTGTAAAACCGTATTTCCTAAGTCTTCTACTATCTATGAACAATGTTTTGACTTAGTGCACTCTGATGTATGGACCTCACCTTGCTTATCTAGGGATAATAACAAGTATTATGTCAGATTCATTGATGAGAAATCAAAGTATACTTGGATCACATTATTATCATCTAAGGACAAAGTATTTGATGCATTTCTCAGTTTCCAATCTTATGTGACTAATCAGTTTAATGCAAAGATTAAGGTACTTAGGTCTGACAATGGTGGGGAATATAAAAGTCACAATTTCAAAGATCACTTGAAGAAGCATGGGATCTTACATCAAACCAGTTGTCCTTACACACCACAACAAAATGGAGTGGCCGAAAGGAAGAATCGACATCTCATGGAGGTAGCAAGATCTATGATGTTCTACACCAATGTTCCAAGGAGATTCTGGGGTGATGCAATCATGGCAGCATGCTACCTCATCAATAGGATACGAACAAGGATCCTCAATGACATATCACCATTTGAGGTACTAAATAAAACTAAACCTTCCCTTGATCACTTACGGGTCTTTGGGTGTGTTTGTTTTATCTTAAGACCAGGTGAGCTAAGGGACAAACTTGAGGCTAAGAGCACAAGAGGGATGTTCCTAGGATACTCCACTACTCAATAGGGGTACAAATGCTATGACTTCTCAAAGAACAGAACCGTTGTCTCAAGGGAGGTCAAGTTTATTGAAAACCAAGGGTACTAGGAGAAGAAGGACTGGGAGAGCCTGAAAGATTTGGCAAGTTCACCAAATGATAGAGCTGCAAGCCTCAGATACCTTATAAGTCACCTTGGGAACAATCATGAAACTAGTAATACCAGGGAAGCAACCGAAAACACTCCACCAGAACCAGATTCTCTTGACAAGGAACAACACCTAGATCAAGAGGAGGAAGTTGTTACTGGGGAAACGGTTCTGGAAACCCAAGAGCATGGGTAAGAAAGAGAAGAAGAGGCTACTCAAGCAGAGGATCAAGAGGAGGCGCCTCCTCTTAGGAGAAGCACAAGACAAAAGTTTGGTCCGGAACAATGGAAGCAAACAAGAGTCTACTTCAATAATCAAGCTGTGGCACATCCTATTCAAGCCGTATGTTCACTTGACCTTTTGCCAATCACTCATCAAGCCTTCTTAGGCAAGATAGAAGCCCAATGGATACCTCAAAGCTATGTGGAAGCAAAAGACAACAAACAGTGGTTAGAAGCGGTAAAAGATGAAGTTGGGGCAATGGAGAGAAATCATACATGGGATGAAGTTGATCTTCCTAAAGGGAAGAAAGCGGTCAGCTCCAAATGGGTTTTCACTATCAAATACCTGAGCAATGGAGATATTGAGAGGTACAAGGCTATACTAGTTGCAAGGGGATTCACACAAACATATGGAGATGACTACACGGACACCTTTGCCCCTGTTGCCAAACTCCACACGGTTAGGGTGATTCTTTCATTAGCAACAAATCTAGATTGGGAGCTATGGCAAATGGATGTGAAGAATGCTTTCCTACAAGGAGAACTTGCAGAAGAAGTGTACATGAGACCACCACCAGGTCTTGACAATTCAATTACTCCAGGGAAAGTTCTAAGACTTAGGAAGGCGATTTATGGGCTGAAGCAATCTCCAAGGGCATGGTACCACAAACTGAGCTCTATTCTCAAAGGAAGAGGCTTCAAAAGATCAGAATCAGACATTACTCTCTTCACCCTCCATAGCGCCAAAGGGATCATTGTGGTCTTAATCTATGTGGATGATCTTATCATTTCCGGCAATGATAAGGACGGTATTCAGCACACTAAAGCTTTCCTTAAAACTATCTTTGACATTAAAGATCTTGGAGAACTAAAGTATTTCCTAGGGATTGAAATATGTCGTTCAACGGATGGCCTATTCCTTTCACAAAGGAAATATACTCTTGATTTGTTAGGTGAGACAGGAATGCTTGGAGTGAAGCCATCTAAAACTCCACTTGAAATGGCTACAAGGTCAAGCGAAAGGGGGAGAACACGGCAGGAGAAGAAAATGATCCATCAAATGAGCCCTATGATGATCCTCTTCAATATAGGCAATTAGTAGGTAAGCTCATTTACTTAACTATCACCAGACCTGATTTGTGTTTTGCTGTGAACCAGGTGAGTCAACACATGCAAACACCCACTATATATCATTGGAAGATGGTGGAACGGATCTTGAGGTACCTTAAAGGGAGTCCAGGACAAGGCATATGGATGGGAAAGAATGGAAATGCTGATATTGTTGGCTATTGTGATGCTGACTATGCTGGTGACACAAGAGATAGGAAGTCAACCACAGGGTATTGCACATTCATTGGTGGGAACTTGGTTACATGGAAGTCTAAGAAGCAGAAAGTAGTGTCATGTTCAAGTGCTGAATCAGAATATAGGGCAATGAGGAAGCTCACAAATGAACTGGTTTGGCTCAAGGCGCTACTCAAAGATCTAGGCATTGAAACCACAAGCCCCATCATGATGCATTGTGATAATCAAGCGGCCATCCATATAACTAGTAACTCTGTGTTTCATGAGAGGACAAAACACATAGAGGTCGACTGCCACAAAGTTCGAGAGAAGATTGAAGAAGGAGTGACTCTACCGTGTTATACAAGAAGTGAAGATCAACTAGCCGATATCTTCACCAAAGCCGCAAGTCTCAAGGTTTGCAATCACATATATGGCAAACTGGGTCTTGTGGATCCAACTCACCCTTGATCATATCCCCTACACCCATAGACGTTATGCTCTTTTCCTCATCATAGATTTTTTCCCAAGTGGTTTTTTCTATGATGAGGTTTTTACCGAGGTAACGCCTATGGGGTATCCAAGCTTAGCCTTTGCTCACCGACGGCTAAGCTTGAGGGGGAGTATTGATATAGGGAAATGTCATCAAAGGCATCATTGGAGGAGTTTCTATTTGTACAGGTCCGTGCATAATCCGGGATATATGGACCGTACTTATCCGTGCAAAGTCTGGGTGTGCAAAATCCGGGAATCCAGATTTTGAGTTCTAGGATGACCCGGGAGAAAAGTTTGAGGATTGAGGTTCATGCAAAATCCGTGTTAAAATAGAAGGTTCTAGATATTTCATATTAAGCACATGTATTTTGTTTTAATCCCTATCTTGTCTTGTAGTTAATCTAGGGCTTCTCCCTTAAGCTTATAAAAGGGAGAGCCTTCACATTTTGTAAACCTAATGAAACATCTTTTTTCTTCACCTTGGCCGCCAATGGCTCTCTCTCTTTCTATCTTACACTCTTGATTCTTCATCTCCTAAATCTCTTAATCTCTTATAGAGAACCATTAAATCTTAAGGAAGTTTTTGGGACTGAAGATAGGAGTAGTACCAAGACGAGTTAGTTCAAGGCTTAAACAACACCTATGGATGCTTATATGATGAAGCAAAACTTTAAGTTACTACCTCTATGGATGTTTAGTACCCATAAGTTATAGCCGCAGTGTGCTTTGCACTTGGTCTAAACGAATGTATAGTGAAAAAGCTTGGGCTTAAGCCACTTTGGACACATTGTTATGAGAAGATGCATGCTATATTATGGTGGAGAAAAAATCCAATGCAACTAAGAAACATTGTCCATAAACATGAAAGGCTAGAGAACCATTGAATCTTGAGGAAGTTTTCGAGACAGAAGATTGGAGTTATACCAAGACGAGTTAGTTCAAGGCTTAAACAATACCTATAAATGCTTATATGATGAAGCAATGCTTTGAGTTACTACCTCTATGGACGTTTAGTAGGCATAAGTTACAGCCGCAGTTGTCTTTTGACTTAGTCTAAACGAATGAATAGTGAAAAAGCCTAGGCTTAATCCACTTTGGACATTTTTTTTATGATAAGTTGCATGATATATTAAGGTGGAGAAGCAATCCAACCTAACTAAGAAGCAATCCAACGTAACTAAGAAGCATTATCCATAACCATGAAAGGCTAGAGAAGCATTGAATCTTGAGGAAGTTTTCGGGACTAAAGATAGGAGTAGGACCAAGACGAGTTGGTTAAAGGCTTAAATAACACCTATGGATGCTTATATGATGAAGCAATGCTTTGAGTTACTATCTCTATGGATGTTTAGTAAGCATAAGTTACAGCTGCAGTGTGCTTTGGACATGGTCTAAACGAATGAATAGTGCAAAAGCTTGGGCTTAAGCCACTTTGGACACTTTGTTATAAGAAGATGCATGCTATATTAAGTTGGAGAAGCAATCCAACGTAACTATGAAGAATTATCCATAACCATGAAAGGCTAGAGAACCATTGAATCTTGACAAACTTTTTGGGACTGAAGATAGGAATAGTACCAAGACGAGTTAGTTCAAGGCATAAACAACACCTATGGATGCTAATATGATGAAGCAAAGCTTTGAGTTACTACTTCAATGGATGTTTAGAAGGCATAAGTTACAGCCACAGTGTGCTTTGGACTTGGTCTAAATGAATGAATAGGGAAAAAGCTTGGGCTTACGCCACATTGGACCCTTTGTTATGAGAAGATGAATGCTATATTAAGGTGAAGAAGCAATCCAACGAAAATAAGAAGCATTATCCATAACTACCAAAGGCTAGAGAACTATTGAATCTTGAGGAAGTTTTCGGGACTGAAGATATGAGTAGTACCAAGACGAGTTAATTCAAGGCTTAAACAACACCTATGAATGCTTATATGATGAAGCAATGCTTTGAGTTACTACCTGTATGGATGTTTAGTAGGCATAAGTTACAGCTGTAGTGCGCTTTGGACTTGGTCCAAACGAATGAATAGTGAAAAAGCTTGGGCTTAAGCCACTTTGGACACTTTGTTATGAGAAGATGCATGTTATATTAAGGTGGAGAAGTAATCCAACGTAACTAAGAAGCATTATCCATAACCATAAAAGGCTAGAGAACCATTGAATCTTGAGGAAGTTTTTGGGACTGAAGATAGGAGTAGTACAAGGACGAGTTAGTTCAAGGCTTAAACAACACCTATGGATGCTTATATGATGAAGCAATGCTTTGAGTTACAACCTCTATTGATGTTTAGTACCCATAAGTTACAGCCGCAGTGAGCTTTGGACTTTGTCCAAACGAATGAATTGTTGAAATTAAGAGTATGGAGGCTTAGGGATTGTTGAGAGAGTGATAGTTGTGGCGTGAGAATGATAAGGAGTCTGAGGTTTGGATACTTGGAGAATGTTTAGGATGAAGATGGTGGCGTGAGTATTGATGTAATGAGGGATTATTGTTTGAGAATGATGATAAGAATGATGATGAGAATGAGAATGATAATGGTTGATGAAATAAGATGAAATAAGGAGAAGCATGGCGCCGGAGAGCTAAAGCTCCACCGGCGCCTTTAGGAAGATAAACAAAGCTTCCTTTACTCTTTTAATCTTCTTATTCTCTTATTCACAACTCTTTCTTTACATTAAGTTTACATAGATATTTATAGAGAAGAGGTTACAAACAACAAGAGAAGAAGGAAGAAGAAGCGTGAAGGATAAAGGAGAGAAGAAAGAAATTGGCGCCAAGAGGAGAGAAGGGAGCAGCTCACTGTTTGCCTCCTGTTCATGCTGCGCCCATACCCTGCTGCTGACACCTCCATGCTTGTGTCCATGCCCCTCTCTGGCGCCCCATGCTCTCCTTTGCTTCCTCTTTTCCACTTAGTTAGTCTTCTAGTTAGTATGTAACAGCTTCCATTCTTCTAGTTACATCCTAACCAAGACTTCTTCTAGTTCCTTGTGAACTAGATTTCCTTTCCCTCTTCCTCTTGTGTTTGAATTCTTCTATCATAGAGATCACATATTTCAACACTCCCCCTCAAGATTGGTCGGTGGATGTCCTTAAGACCAATCTTGCGATGTATGTGATCCTCATTGATAGAAGATGATGCCATGATGAGGATATCTGCTAGCTGATCCTTGCTTGCTCAAAAGATGGTTTTGATGACTCCTAACCTCAATGAGACCTAAGATTCTGAATCCCATGGCCTTTACTCTTCCTTGCGGATTAGGCTTTGTTTTCGCTAAGCTTCACTCGGATCATGTCTCCTCGGGCTTCTTGTCTCAAACTTAATCTTGACTTCAAGTTCCTCGGATGACATCTTCTAGCTCACGGAATACTCACATTGTCATTGGCTTCCTCTTGATGACTCTTGGGAGTATACTCTATCCGTTAGACGCCACTTCCCGCTGCTTCTCGGATCACCACACCTAATAAGGTCTGAAAGGTGGTTTCTCCTTCGGTTTTCGTACAACATCATCCATAGCTACTCGTATGTGTCTCCCGGCTTTCTCTCGCCATCGTCTCCTCATACGGTGCTTGGAGTGCCTTGTTGCCTTGTTTACCGTTCCACAACTTCCTAGGTGAACGCCTCTTGGTCTGAACTTCACTCTCCATCTATCAAGATCAATCTTGGCTTTAACCCTTCTTAGATTTGATCTTGATTCTTCAAAGAGCCATCCGCTCTAAGCCACTTATCATAAGACTCTCCCGGCTTCCTCTCGGAATGCCGCACCTATCCATGGTACAATGTGATAGTCCTCTTCTTCTTGGACCATCACCTAACTTGGTGCTTCAACGGTCTTCTTCAACACTCCCCCTCAAGCTTGGTTCGAGTATGGGAAGAACCAAACTTGACAAGGAAGACCGTTGCATAATTTGGAGCTCACCGCTTCTTCAACACTTCCCTTCAAGACTAGCCCATTGCCAAGGGACCACTCTTGCAAAGGAAAGAGCACTAAGCTTGATTATGCCAATGATGCCGCCTCCTCTTGGACTATCTATCCCACTTGCCAATTAGGACAAGCTTTCGTCTGCTAGCCATTTTGGATTAGGCCGCAAAGGACATCATCTACCTCCACATAACACCACCATGAATAGCTTGCTTGAGCCTATACACACTTCTTCTTGTAGATTGCTCCGCTTGGATCGCCACATGGTTGAGTATGATCACCACTCTCTCAAGACCTCCTGGATCAAGTGATTCGGCCTCAAGAGAGGATGAAGACCATGTGGAAGAATATGACCCTCCATAAGCACCCTTTAATCAATACCTTGGAGCAACTACTTCTTGGACCATCTAAATCTTCCGCTTGTTGAAAGATTCACCAATGAAAGATAGCATTAGCCTATGAGATTGGTTTTGGAAGTCATGAACTTCTTGGAAATGAGTCTTGCAGAGTTTTGATTCGCCTGTTACTGAGGCTGAGAATTCGCCAAGAGCTTCACTGAGTCGCTGTTGCTCTTCTTCTTCTCAGAGCAACAATCGCTCTTAACCTCTTCCTCTGAGGTTTCCCTCTCTCAGCAGCCTTACTCTTCTCCTCCTTAACGCTTGAAGTTACAAGCGAATGTGAGTTTCCAATCACCATAACTGGAATCAAACTCTCAAGAATCACAACACAAGCCCATCCAAAAACATTGCTTACTATCTCTTCACCGCCTCTTCTATCACTTTTCCACAATTGATTTTCCTCTTATCAACTGTGTCTCTTTGATCAAAAATTATTGACCACTTCCTTTTCTTTGCAGGAAACATCTCAGCCTTGTGCTTCATCTTTGTTTCATGCAAGTCTTCTACGTGAACTCCTCTTGTCACGTCTCTTCCGCAAGTCTCTTCCGGGTTAAAGATGTGAACTCCTCTTGTCACTTCTCTTCCGCAAGTCTCTTCTGGGATTCAACCTTCTTCAGCTTCCTCTTTCTAAGGTAAGCTTCTCCTTTCCTCCAAGTTTTACTATGAGCTGTCTCATATTTTCCTTGAAGTCTTATGTGAACTAGATTCACACTTTCTTTGACTGTTTTTTGTACAGCCGGTTTAATGCTTCCTCTTCTTTCCTGCTGGATGTCTTCATTTGATCACCAGCCACTTTACTTCCTGTTCAATGATTTGTTTTCACTTGGAGCTTGCTTGGATCACCACTTAAGGTCACCACCCAGCCTTCTCCTCTTCTAAACCATCACGCCAAAAACATTCTTCATCTCCTAGATGCCTTATTTCCCACGCCATACATGCCAAAAACCATCATGCCATGACAAGCTTCTTCACGGATGAATGATTCTTAAAAAATCCTCTGGATCTTGTTTCCAAAGAGGATCACCAAGGAATTGATATTGATACAACCCCTTTTCAAAGTTTTGTATGTGGATCTAGACTCCACACACAAGAACCATAAAGAAAAATATTTACTCTCTCACACACACCCCATTAATTAGAAAACGCATGGGAGGAACAAATGATCCCAGAAAATTTTCTCTCATGTGTTTAATAAAAGACCGAGCTCCTCAAGGCAAGGAGCCAAGGAGAGCCCCACGAAATCTCCCTCAATTGGTCATCATTTTCTAGTAACAATACACACCCTTAGTCCTTTCACAACTTGAAGATCTTATGATCTCAAGGATATTAATCTCAGAGTGAATAGAACTAAGAAAGTGTATGGTTATAGATTAGAAGACTTTGTAGAGAGCTAGAAGAATAACAAGAGATTAGGCGCTAGATCATTCAACTTGCTCTGATACCATGTTGAAATTAAGAGTATGGAGGCTTAGGGATTGTTGAGAGAGTGATAGTTGTGGCGTGAGAATGATAAGGAGTCTGAGGTTTGGATACTTGGAGAATGTTTAGGATGAAGATGGTGGCGTGAGTATTGATGTAATGAGGGATTATTGTTTGAGAATGATGATAAGAATGATGATGAGAATGAGAATGATAATGGTTGATGAAATAAGATGAAATAAGGAGGAGCATGGCGCCGGAGAGCTAAAGCTCCACCGGCGCCTTTAGGAAGATAAACAAAGCTTCCTTTACTCTTTTAATCTTCTTATTCTCTTATTCACAACTCTTTCTTTACATTAAGTTTACATAGATATTTATAGAGAAGAGGTTACAAACAACAAGAGAAGAAGGAAGAAGAAGCGTGAAGGATAAAGGAGAGAAGAAAGAAATTGGCGCCAAGAGGAGAGAAGGGAGCAGCTCACTGTTTGCCTCCTGTTCATGCTGCGCCCATACCCTGCTGCTGACACCTCCATGCTTGTGTCCATGCCCCTCTCTGGCGCCCCATGCTCTCCTTTGCTTCCTCTTTTCCACTTAGTTAGTCTTCTAGTTAGTATGTAACAGCTTCCATTCTTCTAGTTACATCCTAACCAAGACTTCTTCTAGTTCCTTGTGAACTAGATTTCCTTTCCCTCTTCCTCTTGTGTTTGAATTCTTCTATCATAGAGATCACATATTTCAACATGAATAGTGAAAAAGCTTGGGCTTAAGCTACTTTGGACACTTTGTTATGAGAAGATGCATGTTGTATTAAGGTGGAGAAGCAATCCAACGTAAATAAGAAGCATTATCTGTTGAGATAGATGCTTATTCAAGTGATAGGGTAATCAAAAGGAATTCAAAACCAAAGAAAAGAAGCTGTTGGATATCAACTAGATAAGCAAACTAGGAAGCAAGGAGGTATGGGTGAAGGTATGAGCGCAGCATGGGTGAGGTATGGACGCCATTTACTGTTGAGATACTGTTTGAGTAGCTCAGCCACAAGTCTCCTTCTCTTCTTCTCTCTTCTCCACGCCCCTTTCTTCTTCTCCTTGTAAAGTCTATATATATCCTTGTATATCTCTTGTAAAGGACATGAAAAGAAAAGAAGATAATAAGATTATTAAGACTTGCATAAACTCTCTCCATTCTCGCCATTTTTTCTCTTATTCTCCAATCATTCTTCATTCTCTCTAAACTTCAAATCTATATTTCTACATGGTATCAGAGCAAGGTTGAGCATTCCAAACGCTTAACTCTCTTATAATTCTTCTAGCACTCTACAAATCTTCTAATCCATAACAATACACATTTCTAAGTTCTATTCACTCTGAGATTAATATCCTTGAGATCATAGGATCTTCAAGTTGTGAAAAACCTAGAATTATGTATTATTACTAGAAATTGGAGACAAATAGAGTAGCAATCTCAGTCATGCTCAAAGGGAACAACTACCTCCTTTGGAAAAAACCACTAAAACCATTCTTAGAGGCCGAGGCGTTGGTGAGAAATGAGGAGGAAGTTAAGGAAGAGCAAAAAGAACAGTACACTCTTTCTCTTCTTCAAGGGAGTATATGGAAATGTGTCAAACATTTCAAGGATATTTGACGTGAAGAGGGCGCTGAATGAGCTTCAACAAGAGGAGAAGCCATTCAAGGAAATGTTTGGGGGAGTATAGAAGCTTGTGGACCGAATTAGAGTTCTTGAGGCCACACACCCTAGACCCCAATGAATTAGGAGAAAGGCGTGACCAAGATCAAGTGTTTGGGCTTCTCTTGGCACTCAATGCATCTTACAAGGACCTTATCAAGCAAATACTTAGATTTGAGAAGCTGCCAAGTCTAGCGGAAGTATGTGGCTTGATACAAAGGGAGGAGGCCTCAAGAGACCTATTCCGAGCACCAAGTGAAGCTGCACATCTTGCAAAAAGGAATCTCATGGTTGAAAGAATGGTGTTGGACTGTGAGCATTGTAAGATGAAAGGGCATACCAAGGAGAAGTGTTGGACTCTCCATCCGCATTTGAGGCCTAAGCGGCTAAGGGAGAGTGTGATGAAATTATAAGTTTAAAGAGATTGAAGAATATTTAGAGACTAAGAGTGAGAATAACAAGGGAGTATGAAAGTTTGTATGTATTTTATTCTCTTAGTCTTACTTATCTTTACAAGAGGTTACACATATATTTATAGACATTTGAATGAGAGGAGGTGCAGAAGAAGAGAAGAATGGCGTGAAGAAGGAAGAGGAGAAGAGAGGCTTTGCGTGAAGAAGAGAGGAGGGAGCAGCTCACCTACTCCAACAGTATTGCACTCCATGCCTCTCTCTGGCGCCCCATGCTTGTGCCCATGCCTCTCCTTGCTTCCTTACTTAGTTTAGTTAGTTCATCTAGTTGAGATCCAACAACTTCCTTTTCTTCTAGTTCCTTCTTAACTTGTTCTCTTTCTAGTTCCTTTTCAACCAGTTTTCTCCTTTTCCCTCCTTCTCTTGTGTTTGAATTCTTCTTCTTGAGATCACATATTTCAACACTCCCCCTCAAGATTGGTCGGTGGATATCCTTAAGACCGATCTTGCCATGAATGTGATCACAAGTAATAGTTGAAGTTGCCTTAGTGAAGATATCAGCTAATTGATCCTTGCTTGCTACAAAGGCGGTTTTGATAATTCCTTCTTGTATCTTCCCTCTCACAAAGTGGCAATCAACTTCTATGTGCTTGGTTCTTTCATGAAATACCGGATTTGATGCTATATGCATTGCAGCTTGATTATCACAATACAACAGCATTTCTTCATCTCCCTGGATTCCAAGGTCTTTTAGAAGCGCTTTTATCCATATCAACTCCTTTGTCAATTCTTTCATGGCTCTGTACTCTGCTTCAGCACTTGATAAGGCTATGACCTTCTGTTTTTTGCTCCTCCAGGTTACTAGATTTCCTCCCACAAATGTGCAAAAACCAGATGTGGACTTTCTATCCTTTTTATCTCCAGCCCAATCCGCATCACAATAACCTTGGACCTTTGTGTTCCCATTAACATGCATCCATACACCTTTTCCAGGGCTATTCTTTAGATACCTTAGCAACCTCTCAATCATGTTCCAATGTTGTGAGGTTGGCTTTTGCATATGCTGGCTCACACGGTTTACTGCAAAGCAGATGTCAGGTCTTGTAATGGTAAGATAGATAAGTTTGCCCACCATCCTTTGGTATCTTTTAATGTTCTCCAAAGGCTCCCCCTCAGGACTATCTTGGTATCCTTCTTCTATTGGAGTTTTGGCCGGCTTGGATCCTAACTTCCCGGTTTCTTCCAAGAGATCCAGCACATATTTCCTTTGAGATATGAACATTCCATCTCCAAATCTTGTCATCTCAATCCCTAGGAAGTACTTGAGCTCCCCTAGATCCTTTATATCAAAGTCGGCCTTCAAGAATCCCTTGATTTGATCTACTCCATCTTTGTCACTTCCTGTGATGATTAGATCATCAACATAAATCAAGACTACCACTACTCCTCCTTCACTTTGTCTTGTGAATAGAGTATGATCCGCTTCAGATTTTATGAACTCCTTCTTCAAGAGACAAGCACTTAGCCTTTGGTACCATGCTCTTGGAGATTGCTTCAGCCCATAGATTGCTTTCTTCAATCTACACACTTTGTTGCCTCCATTATGATACCCTAGGGGTGGATCCATATATACTTCTTCTTCCAAATCCCCCTGCAAGAAGGCATTCTTGACGTCCATTTGCCATAAGTCCCATTCCAAGTTTACAGCTACCGAGATTAGAATTCTTATGGAATGAAGTTTAGCCACTGGAGCAAATGTTTCAGTATAGTCCTCCCCATAGACTTGAGTATATCCTTTTGCTACCAGCCTTGCTTTGTACCTTTCTATTTCCCCATCACTTGTGTATTTAATTGTATACACCCATCTACTCCCAACCGACTTCTTATCCTTTGGTAAGTCGGTTAAGTACCAAGTATTATTCCTTTCCATGGACTTCATTTCCTCTTCCATGGCTTTCACCCATACTTCACTCTCACATGCTTCTTCATATGAGCTAGGAATGTATTCCTTGCTGATTTTTGTGAGAAACACTTCATGCTCCATGGGTAATGTCGCCAAGGAACAGAAATGCTCAATGGGATATGTGATAATACTAGTTTGAGTGTGATCTCCTCCTTGTGATATGAGAGTGCTGTCGCCAATAGGATCGAGATCTAAGCTCGCCGTACGCTCAGGACACTCTCTTATCACACAAGGAAAAATACTCGTACTAGACTCTCCTTGGAGCATAGCAGAATTGTTATAGCCATAAAAGACACGTTGTCGCCTCTGTCTTGTACTTCTTCTTAGAGGTATGGTTGGCTCCTGTCCTTCTTCAGCATCCGCTCCCTCTTCATCCAAATTCTGATCCACTTCCTCATGTGCATTATCCGCACTATCTTGCTCTATGAAGTTCTCAGATGTTTCTTCTTGTACTTCTTCACATAGGCTTGGCGTTTCATCAAACACCATCAGGTCCATGGATGAATAGATCATTCCTTTAGAAGCATCATGATCCTTAGCCCCATAGAAACTCTCTTGTTCATTAAACCTTACTTCTCTAGACACATACACTCTTCTTGTTTCCGGATTGTAGACCTTGTAGCCCTTTTGTGTTGGTGAATATCCAATGAACACACACTTCATGCTTCGAGGTTCAAGTTTGCTTCTGTGTCCTTCTGGTAAAAACATGAAGCATGTGCATCCAAACGTTTTGATATGATTTAAGCTTGGTTTCTTCTTGTACAACACTTCAAATGGGGACTTATCATCCAGATTTTTGGTTGGAAGTCGGTTGATTAAGTAGCTTGATGTCATTACGGCATCTCCCCAATGGAACTTTGGTACTCTTTTGGCAATCATGAGAGTCCTTGCTACTTCCATTAGGTGTCTATTCTTCCTTTCAGCTATCCCGTTCTGCTGAGGAGTGTATGCACACGATGTTTGATGAATGATGCCAAAGTTGTTGAGCAACTCTTTGAATCGTTTACTCACATATTCACCTCCATTATCACTACGCAATACTTTGATCTTTGTTTTGAATTGGGTAGAGATATAGTTAATGAAGTTGGTGAAGGCTTCATACACTTGATCTTTGGTATGTAGAAGAGTGATCCATGTATATCTTGAGTAGTCATCAATGAATGAAACAAAATATTTATATTGATCTCTTGAATTACATGGTGAGGTCCATACATCTGAGTGTACAATGCCAAACGCTTCATCACAAGTTGTAGATGAAGTAGGAAAAGCTTGTCTACAATGCTTCCCTAGTACACACGCCTCACACACTACTTCTTCTTGGATGAGATTGGGTAAGACCATCTTGAGGACTGCTGAACTTGGATGTCCTAGCCTTCCATGCCATAATGGGCTATCTTCAATCTCTTTCCTCCCAAAAAACTTTGCATCTGCCTTCATTCCAAGAGTCATTGGTTCCTCTTGTTTATTTGATTCCAAGATATACACACCATCTTCTACCTTCCCTTCTCCGAGCACATGGTTTGTTTTAGGGTCCTGAAACTTAACAAAGTCAGTCCCAAACACAGCCACACACTCCAAATCCTTTGTAGCTTTATTAACGGATAAAAGATTAGATGAGAAGTTAGGCATGTATAATGCTTTTGTTTCCCTTTTAAAAAGCTCTAACTCTCCTATCCCTTTAATTGGAACTGAGCTTCCATTGGCTACTTGTACACTTCCATGGCATGGTTCAAGATTCTTTAACATATCTTGATCCTTGATCATGTGATGAGAAGCCCCTGAATCCACAATGATTCTAGTCTTCTTTATGGGTGTTTTAGAGCTGAAAAAACTCTTACCCGAATCTGTGAGTTTGGCTAGGCTCTTGATGAGAGCTTCAAACTCAGACCTTCTAACCAGTTCTTCAACAGGTTGTGCAATTCCCGTGAAGGCTCTAGGTCCATTTCCATTCTCCCTTAGCCGCTTAGGCCTCAAGTGTGGATGGAGGGTCCAACACTTCTCCTTAGTGTGTCCTTTCATCTTGCAATGCTCACACTCCAACGTCCTCTTGTCTCCAAATGTGAGATTCTTTCTTGCAAGATGTGCAGCTTCACTTGGTGCACGAAACAGGTCTCTAGACCCTTCTTCCCTTTGTATCATACCACATACTTCCGCTAGACTTGGCAGATTCTCAAATCGAAGTATATGCTTGATAAGATCCTTGTATGATGCATTGAGTGCCAAGAGAAGCCCAAACACTTGATCTTGGTCACGCCTTTCTCCTAACTCCTTGGGGTCTATAGTGTGTGGCCTCAAGATCTCCAACTCGGCCCATAAGCTTCTATACTCCCCAAACATTTCCTTGAATGACTTTTCCTCTTGTTGGAGCTCATTCAATGCCCTTTTCACCTCAAATATCCTTGATATGTTTGAGATGTTTCCATAAACTCCTTTGAGTATATCCCAAAGTTCCTTGGTGGTATCCGCATATGAGTAAGCCGCCAAGATAGTTGGTTCTAGTGAGCTTAGGAGAAGAGAAAGAGTGTATTGTTCTTCTTGCTCTTCCTTAGCTTCCTCCTTCTCATTTCTCACCGCCACTTCTGTTCCTTCTTTTGGCTCAACATATTGCCAAAGTCCTCGGCCTCTAAGAGTAGTTTTGGTGGTTTTTGCCCAAAGGAGATAGTTGTTTCCCTTGAGCATAACCGAGATTGTTACCCTATTAGTCTCCATTTTCTAGTAATAATACACAATCTTAGTCCTTTCACAACTTGAAGATCCTATGATCTCAAGGATATTAATCTCAGAGTGAATAGAACTAAGGAAGGTGTATTGTTATAGATTAGAAGCCTTGTAGAGTATTAGAGGAATCAAGAAGAGAATAAGCGGTTTAGTAGATAACCCGCTCTGATACCATGATGAAATTATAAGTTTAAAGAGATTGAAGAATATTTAGAGACTAAGAGTGAGAATAACAAGGGAGTATGAAAGTTTGTATGTATTTTATTCTCTTAGTCTTACTTATCTTTACAAGAGGTTACACATATATTTATAGACATTTGAATGAGAGGAGGTGCAGAAGAAGAGAAGAATGGCGTGAAGAAGGAAGAGGAGAAGAGAGGCTTTGCGTGAAGAAGAGAGGAGGGAGCAGCTCACCTACTCCAACAGTATTGCACTCCATGCCTCTCTCTGGCGCCCCATGCTTGTGCCCATGCCTCTCCTTGCTTCCTTACTTAGTTTAGTTAGTTCATCTAGTTGAGATCCAACAACTTCCTTTTCTTCTAGTTCCTTCTTAACTTGTTCTCTTTCTAGTTCCTTTTCAACCAGTTTTCTCCTTTTCCCTCCTTCTCTTGTGTTTGAATTCTTCTTCTTGAGATCACATATTTCAACAGAGTGGAAGTGGGCATAGGGCCTTCATGGGGGTTGCACAACCAGTTGAGGATACTGTGAAAAGATCAGAGTTTGAGGCTCTTATCAAGAGCCTAGCTAAGTTAACAGAATCTGGTAAGAGTTTCCTCAGCTCTAAAAGCGCCATAAGGAAGGGAAAAATGATTGTAGATTCTGGAGCCTCTCATCACATGATTAAGGATCAAGACCTGTTTAAAAATCTTGAGCCTTATCATGGAAATTACAAGTAGCTAATGGAAGCTCAGTTTCGATTGAAGGGATAGGAAAGTTAGAACTTTTCAAGAAGGAAACAAAAGCTTTATACATGCCTAGTTTCTCATCTAATCTTCTATCAGTTCATAAAGCTACAAAGGATTTGGATTGTGTAGCATTGTTTGGGACTGACTTTGTTAAGTTTCAGGACCCTAAAACAAACAATGTACTCGGAGAAGGGAAGGTAGAGGATGGTATGTATCTTTTGGAAGCAAATAAACAAGAGGGTCCAATGGCTCTTGGAATGAAGGCGGATGTAGAAGTTTCTGGTAGGAAGGAGATTGGAGATAGCCCATTATGGCATGAAAGGCTAGGACACCCAAGTTCAGCAGTTCTCAAGATGGTCTTACCCAATCTCATTCAAGAAGAAGTAGTATGTGTACTAGGAAAACATTGTAGACAAATTTTTCCTATCTCATCCACAACTTGTGATGAACTTTTCGGCATTGTACACTCGGATGTATGGACCGCCATGTCATTCAAGGGATCAATATAAGTACTTTGTTTCTTTCATTGATGATTACTCAAGATACACATGGGTCACACTCTTACACTCGAAGGACCAAGTTTATGAAGCATTCACAAACTTCATTAACTATGTTTCTAGACAATTCAAAACAAAAATCAAGGTCTTAAGAAGTGATAATGGATGAGAATATGTAAGCAAGAGATTTAAGGAGCTGCTCAACAACTTTGGCATCATTCATCAAACATCTTTTGCTTACACTCCACAACAAAATGGGGTAGCAGAAAGGAAGAACAGGCATCTAATGGAAGTAGCAAGGACTATCATGATTGCCAAAGGAGTACCTAAATCTCATTGGGGAGATGCGGTAATGACTTCAAGTATACAAGTTATTGGAAAATAGAAAGTTACAAAGCAAGGCTGGTAGCAAAAGGATATACTCTAGTCTATGGGGAAGACTATACAGAGACATTTGCTCCAGTTGCTAAACTCCACTCAATAAGAATCCTAATCTTGGTGGCAGTAAACTTGAAGTGGGATCTATGGCAGATGGATGTCAAGAACGCCTTCTTGCAAGGAGATTTGGAAGAAGAAGTGTATATGGATTCACCTCAAGAATATCATAAGGAAGGCAACAAGGTTTGCAGGTTAAAGAAAGCAATCTATGGACTGAAGCAATCTCCAAGAGCATGGTACCAAAGGCTAAGCGCTTGTCTTTTGGAGAGAGGGTTCATAAGATCTGAAGCTGATCACACTTCGTTCACAAGACAAAGTGAAGGTGGTAAGAGATTTTGTAGAATAAGGGTTACTAGAAGAAGGTGGCCTAGGCGGCTATAGAGAATGAATTACTATTAGGTTAAGTTGATTACATTGGCTGCGGGATTTCCCTTTTATAGGCTAAGGGAAATCCTTGAGTTGCACGCCTAAGATAAATGGAAATAATACAAAGAGAATATGCTGATACAAGAGAAATGGAAAACTTAGTATAAATGGAAAACTTCCATTTATCTTATGGGGGTAACTCGTTTGTTTAATCAATACTCCCCCCTCAAGTTTAGCCGTCGGTAACAAAGGCTTAGCTTGGATACCCCATAGGCGTTACCTCGGTAAAAACCTCATCATAAGGGAAAACCACTTGGGAAAAAAACCTATGATGAGGAAAAGAGCATAACGTCCATGGGTGTCGAGGATCTGATCAAGGATGAGAAGGATCCACAAGTCCTAGTTTGCCATATATGTGGTTGCAGACCTTAAGACTGGCAGCTTTGGTGAAGATATCAGCTAGTTGATCTTCACTTCTTGTATAACAGGGTAGGATCACTCCTTGTTCCATCTTCTCCCTAACTTTGTGGCAGTCCACCTCTATGTGTTTTGTTCTCTCATGAAACACCGAGTTACTAGCTATGTGGATGGCGGCTTGGTTGTCACAGTGCATCATGATAGGACTTGTAGTTTCAATGCCTAGATCATTGAGCAGTGCTTTAAGCCAAACCAGTTCATTTGTGAGCTTCCTCATTGCCCTATATTCTGATTCAGCACTAGAGCATGACACTACTTTCTGCTTCTTAGACTTCCATGTAACCAAGTTTCCACCAATAAATGTGCAATAGCCTGTGGTTGATTTCCTATGCTTTGTATCACCATCATAGTCCGCATCACCATAGCCAACAATCTCAGCATTTCCATTCTTTCCCATCCATATGCCTTGCCCTGGACTCCCTTTGAGATACCTCAAGATCCGTTCCATTATCTTCCAATGATATATGGTGGATGTTTGCATGTGTTGACTCACCTGGTTCACAGCAAAACACAAATCAGGTCTGGTGATAGTCAAGTAGATGAGCTTACCTACTAATCGCCTATATTGATGTGGATCAGCATAGGGCTTGTCTAATGGGTCATGATCTTCTCCTTCCATGTTCTCCCCCTTTCGCTTGACCTTGTAGACATCTTCAAGTGGCGTTTTAGCTGGCTTTGCTCCAAGCTTTCCTGTCTCATTTAACAAATCAAGATTATATTTTTTTTGTGAAAGAAATAGGCCATCCTCTGAACGACATATTTCAATCCCTAGGAAATACTTTAGTTCTCCAAGATTTTTAATATAAAGATAGTCTTAAGGAAATTTTTAGTATTTTGAATACCGTCCTTATCATTGCCTGAAATGATCAGATCATCCACATAGACTAAGACCACAATGATCCCTTTGGAGCTTTGAAGAGTGAAGAGAGTATGGTCGGATTCTGATCTTTTGAAGCCCCTTCCTTTAAGAGTGGAGCTCAGTTTGTGGTACCATGCCCTTGAAGATTGCTTCAGCCCATAAATTGCCTTCCTAAGTTTGAGGACTTTTCCTGGAGTAATGGAACTTTCAAGACCTGGTGGTGGTGTCATTTATACTTCTTCTGCAAGTTCTCCTTGTAAGAAAGCATTATTCCCGTCCATTTGCCATAGTTCCCAATCTAGATTTGTTGCTAAGGAAAGAACCACTCTAACCGTGTGGAGTTTGGCTACTGGAGCAAAGGTGTCCGTGTAGTCATCTCCATATGTTTGTGTGAATCCCCTTGCAACTAGTCTAGCCTTATACCTCTCAATATCTCCATTGCTTAGGTATTTGATAGTGAAAACCCATTTGGAGCTAACAGCTTTCTTTCCCTGAGGAAGATTAACCTCATCCCATGTATGGTTCCTCTCCATAGCCTCAACTTCATATTTTATAGTTTCTAACCATTGTTTGTTTTCCTTTGCTTCCTCATAACTCTGGGAATCCATTGGGCTTCAATCTTTCCTAAGAAGGCTTGATGAGCGATTGGCAAAAGGTCAAGTGAACATACGGCTTGAATAGGGTGTGCCACAGCTTGATTATTGAAATACACTCTTGTTTTCTTCCAATGCTCAGAAACCAAACTTTTGTCTTGTGCTTCTCCTAAGAGGAGGGGACTCCTCTTCTTTCACCTCATGAATCAAAGTTTCCTCTTCTTGTTCCTCTTCTTGAGTAGCCTCTTCTTGAATCAAAGTTTCCTCTTCTTGTTCCTCTTCTTGAGTAGCCTCTTCTTGAATCAAAGTTTCCTCTTCTTGTTCCTCTTCTTGAGTAGCCTCTTCTTCTCTTTCTGACCCATGATCTATGATTTCCCGACCTATTTCCCCAGTAACAGCCTGCTCCTCTTGATTTTGGTCTTGTTCCTTATCAAGGGAATCTGGTTCTGGTTGAATGTTCTCGGTTTCTTCCCTGGTATTACTAGTTTCATGGTTGTTCCCAAGGTGACTTAGAAGGTATCTGAGGCTTGCGGCTCTATCATTTGGTGAGCTTGCCAAATCTTTCAAGCTCTCCCAGTCCTTCTTCTCATAGTACCCTTGGTGTTCAATAAATTTGACTTCCCTTGAAAAACCAGTTCTGTTCTTTGAGAAGTCATAGCATTTGTACCCCTTTTGAGTAGTGGAGTATCCTAGGAACATTCCTCTTGTACTCTTAGCCTCAAGCTTGTCCCTTAGCTCACCTGGTCTTAAGATAAAACATACACACCCAAAAACACGTAAGTGATCAAGTGAAGGTTTTGTTTTATTTAGTACCTCGAATGGTGATATATCATTAAGGACCCGTGTAGGTATCCTATTAATGAGATAGCATGCTGCCATGACCGCATCCCCCCAGAATCTTCTTGGGACATTGGTGTAAAACATCATGGATCTTGCCACTTCCATGAGATGTCTATTCTTCCTCTCGGCCACTCCATTCTGTTGTCGTGTATAGGGACAGCTGGTTTGATGTAGAATCCCATGTTTTTTAAGTGATCTTTGAACTTGTGACTTGTGTATTCTCCACCATTATCCGACTAAGTATCTTAATTTTTGCATTAAACTGGTTAGTCACATATGCTTGGAAGTTTAGAAATGCATCAAATACTTTGTCCTTAGATGGTAATAGTGTGACCCACGTATACTTAGATTTTTCATCAATGAATGTGACATAGTACTTATTGTTATCCCTAGACAATGAAGGTGAAGTCCATACATCAGATTGCACTAGGTCAAAGCATTGTTCATATATTGTTGAAGACTTGGGAAAAACAGTTTTAAAATGTTTGCCTAGAATGCAAGCTTCACAACTCGAATTATCAAAGATAACATTAGGTAACATTATTTCAAGGGCTCTACAGTGAGGATGTCTTAATCTAGCATGCCATAGTGTACTAGAACTCGAAGCAAAACATGATTTAAAAGAAAGAGGTGAACAGTTGTTAGATGAAGGATCTTCAAGAATGTATAAGTCTCCCTTAGTGTTTCCTTCTCCAATAACCTTTCCACTTTTAATATCCTGAAAATGAAAGCTATTAGGACCAAAGATAGCATAACAATTGAGATCATTCGTTGCTCTTTTTACTGATACAAGGTTAAAAGTGAAATCAGGCATAAAGAAAGCTTTAGAGTTCTTATCACACAATTTCAAGTCACCTATTCCTCTTACGGGAATTCTATAACCATTTGCAATTATCAAATTACCACTAGCTGGTTTAACATTACTAATGAGTCTAGGATTACTAATCATGTGATGTGAAGCCCCTGAATCAATTACTAATGTTTTACTAGGTAAATTAGGTAAAGAAGCTAAATGAGTGATACCGGATTCCCTTTGGGTAAGGGTGGCAATCGACTTGATAAGGGCTTCCAAGTCCGACTTCCTCACAACATCATTGCTATAGGTGACCATAGAAAGCTCCTCTCCTTGCTTAGATGATCCAGCTTGTCCTTGATCACTTATCTCCTCGGCAAAGTGTGCTTGAGCTTTTGTTTGGAACTTGGCCGGCTTGAGATGTGGGTGAAGGATCCAGCACTTGTCCTTGATATGACCTCTCTTCTTGCAATGATCACACACCAGGGTCTTCCGATCATCATGTCTGAATGCTACCTTGTGAGCCATGACCATATCTCCTTTCCTACTGAAGAGTCCAGCCGATCCTTGCTCACGTTGAACTTGAGAACACACATCCTCTAAGCTTGGTAACTTCTCTTCTCTAAGGATATGCTTGATCAGATCATTGTAGGATGGATTCAGGGTAAGTAGCAAGCCAAAGACCTTGTCTTGTTCACTCCTTTCCCTGATGACTGCCGGATCTATTGAGATAGGCCTAAGCATCTCCAATTCTGCCCAAAGTGATCTAAACCATCCAAAGTGAGTCGTGAACTCTAGGTCTTCTTGGCTGAGATTGTTGATAGCCTTCTTTACTTCAAATACAAGGGTGAGATTGGAAACATTACCATAGACATTCTTAAGGATATCCGACAGTTCCTTAGCCATTTCAATAGGAGTAGGCTTCAAGTATTGGCGCTTCTAGAGAGTTGTGGAGTAGCCCAAGAACACTTTGATCCTCTTGGAACCATTGGTTCTCTTCTGTGGTTTCCTTCTTCACTTGGATGCCTTCTATATGGCTCGAAAGTCCACGGCCATAAAGAGCTTTTCTGGTTGTTCTAGCCCACAACAAGTAGTTTACTCCTTTGAGAACTACCGGAGTGATAATGGGTTTAGAATTTTCCATGACTCACCAGATCTATCAACTCACTTGTACAAGTGTAACAAAGATAAGATTTCAAGAAGTATTAAGAGAATTTGGACGAAAGAATATCAAGAAAATGACAGAGATGAAACTTTAACCCGCCAAAGACTAGACTAAAGGTTTCTAGAAAATATAGAAACAATAGAATTGAAACGCCAAGGCCACTAAGAATGAATTAAGAATAAAGGATTAAGGACCACACTCTGATACCATAAGAGATTAAGAGATTTCGTAGAATAAGGGTTACTAGAAGAAGGTGGCCTTGGCGGCCATTGAGAATGAATTACTATTAGGTTAAGTTGATTACATTGGCTGTGGGATTTCCATTTTATAGGCTAAGGGAAATCCTTGAGTTGCACGCCTAAGATAAATGGAAATAGTACAAAGAGAATATGCTGATACAAGAGAAATGGAAAACTTAGTAAAAATGGAAAACTTTCATTTATCTTATGGGGGTAACTCGGGTTGTTTGATCAATAGGAGGAACGATTGTGGTATTAATATATGTGGATGATCTAATCATCACAGGAAGTGACAAAGATGGAGTAGATCAAACCAAGAAGATCTTGAAGGCCGATTTTGATATAAAGGACTTGGGGGAGCTTAAGTACTTCCTAGGAATTGAGATGACACGGTTTAAAGATGGAATGTTCATCTCTCAAAGGAAATATGTGCTTGATCTCTTAGAAGAAACTGGGAAGCTAGGATCCAAACCAGCTAAAACTCCAATAGAAAAAAGCTATCAAGATAGTTCTTAGGGGGAGCCTTTGGAGAACATTAAGAGATATCAGAGGATGGTGGGCAAGCTCATCTATCTTACTATCACAAGGCCGGACATTTGCTTTGCAGTAAACCGTGTGAGCCAATATATGCAAAAGCCAACCACGCAGCATTGGAACATGATTGAAAGGCTGCTAAGATATCTGAAAAACAATCCCAGAAAAGGCATATGGATGAAGGCTAATGGAAACACAAAGGTTCAAGGATATTGCGATGCATATTGGTCTGGAGATAAGAAGGATAGGAAGTCCACATCCGGTTTTTGTACCTTTGTAGGAGGTAATCTAGTGACTTGGAGGAGTAAAAAGCAGAAGGTTATAGCCTTGTCTAGTGCTGAAGCCGAGTATAGAGCTATGAAGGAAGTGACAAAAGATCTTATTTGGGTAAAGGCATTCTTAGGGGATCTTGGAATACATGAATCTGAGGAAATGTTGCTATATTGTGATAATCAAGCTGCAATACATATAGAAAATGGAGACAAATAGAATATCAATCTTAGTCATGCTCAAAGGGAACAACTACCTTCTTTGGGCAAAAACCACTAAAACCATTCTTAGAGGCCGAGGACTTTGGCGGTATGTTGAGCCAAAGGAGGAAGCGGAGGCGGTGGTGAGAAATGAGAAGGAGGAAGCTAAGGAAGAGCAAGAAGAACATTATACACTTTCTCTTCTTTAAAGCTCACTAGACCCATCCATCTTAGAAATGTGTCAAACATATCAAGGTTATTTGAGTTGAAGAGGGCGCTGAATGAGCTTCAACAAGAGGAGAAGCCATTCTGTTGGAATATGTGATCTCAAGAAGGAGAATTTAAAATCAAGAGAAGGAGGGAAAAGGAGAAAGCTAGTTGAGAATGAACTAGAAGAGGACCTAGTTGATACCAAACTAGAAGAAAAATAAGATGTTGGATATCAACTAGAAAAGCTAACTAAACCAAGGAAGGAGGCAAGAGAGGAATGGGCGCAGCATGGAGAGGCATGGGCACAACATGGAGAGGCAGGGGATAACTTGGTGTGCTAACTCGGGTTACTTACCTCGAGTTAGCTAACCCAAGTTACTCCATGCACTATCTTCTTTCCCTTCTTCTTCTCTTCTCCTTCATTTATGTAAAGTCTCTATAAATACTCAGGTATTCCTTTGTAAAAATGTGTGACAGAGAATAAAAATACATACAAACTTCCATAATCTCTTGCTACTCTTCCTCTTAGTCTCTAAACATTCTTCAATCTCTTTAAACTTATACTTTCAACATGGTATCAGAGCGGGTTTATCTTTCAACCGCTTAATCTTCACCTTATAACTCTTCTAGCACTCTACAAATCTTCTAATCTATAACAATACATCCTCCTAATTCTATTCACTCTGAGATTAATATCCTTGGGATCATAGGATCTTCAAGTTGTGAAAGAACTAGATTGTGTATTGTTACTAGGGAATGCAGACAAATAGAGTAGCAATCTCAGTTATGCTCAAAGGAAACAACTATCTCCTTTGGGCAAAAACCACTAAGACCATTCTTAGAGGAAGAGGACTGTGGCGATATGTTGAGCTAAGGGAGGTAGCAGAAGCTTCAGTGAGAAATGAAAAAGAAGAAGCTAAGGAGGAACAAGAGGAACAATACACGCTCTCTCTTCTTCAAAGCTCACTAGAGCCATCTATCTTGGCGGCCTACTCATATGCTGATTCCGCCAAAGAACTGTGGGATATACTCTAGGGAGTATATGGAAATGTCTCAAATATATCAAGAATATTTGAGGTAAAGAGGGCGCTGAATGAACTTCAACGAGAGGAGAAGCCATTCAAGGAAATGTTTGGGGAGTATAGAAGCTTGTGGGCCGAATTAGAGATCTTGAGGCCACACACCATAGACCCAAGGAATTAGGAGAAAGGCGTGACCAAGACCAAGTGTTTGGGCTTCTCTTGGCACTTAATGCATCACACAAGGATCTTATTAAGCATATACTTAGATTTGAGAATCTGCCAAGTCTAGCGGAAGTATGTGGCATGATACAATGGGAAGAAGGGTCTGGAGACCTGTTTCGTGCGCCAAGTGAAGCTGCACATCTGGCAAGGAAGAACCTCACATTTGGAGACAAGAGGACGTGGGAGTGTGAGCATTGCAAGATGAAAGGACACACTAAGGAGAAATGTTGGACTCTCCACCCGCATTTAATGCCTAAGTGGCTAAGGGAGAATGGGAGTGGACCTAGAGCCTTCACGGGAATTGCACAACCTGTTGAAGAACTGGTAAGAAGGTCTGAGTTTGAAGCTCTCATCAAGAGCCTAGCCAAACTCACAGAATCGGGTAAGAGTTTTCTCAGCTCTAAAACGCCCATAAAGAGGACTATAATCATTGTG
This sequence comes from Nasturtium officinale, assembly GCA_963854855.1. NCBI lineage: Eukaryota > Viridiplantae > Streptophyta > Magnoliopsida > Brassicales > Brassicaceae > Nasturtium > Nasturtium officinale. The sequence continues at coordinate 9,972,493 of OY978504.1, read as the reverse complement.
GATTCAGGAGCTTCTCATCACATGATCAAGGATCAAGATATGTTAAAGAATCTTGAACCATGCCATGGAAATGTACAAGTAGCCAATGGAAGCTCAGTTCCAATTGAAGGGATAGGAGAGTTAGAGCTTTTCAAAAAGGAAACAAAAGAATTATACATGCCTAACTTCTCATCTAATCTTTTATCCGTTCATAAAGCTACAAAGGATTTGGATTGTGTGGCTGTGTTTGGGACTGACTTTGTTAAGTTTCAGGACCCTAAAACAAACCATGTGCTCGGAGAAGGGAAGGTAGAAGATGGTGTGTATATCTTGGAATCAAATAAACAAGAGGAATCAATGGCTCTTGGAATGAAGGCGGATGCAAAGTTTTTTGGGAGGAAAGAGATTGAAGATAGCCCATTATGGCATGGAAGGTTAGGACATCCAAGTTCAGCTGTCCTCAAGATGGTCTTAACCAATCTCATCCACAACTTGTGATGAAGCGTTTGGAATTGTACACTCGGATGTATAGACCTCACCATGTAATTCAAGGGATCAATATAAATATTTTGTTTCATTCATTGATGACTACTCAAGATACACATGGATCACACTTCTACATACCAAAGATCAAGTTTATGAAGTCTTCACCAACTTCATTAACTATATCTCTACCTAATTCAAAACAAAGATCAAAGTATTGCGTAGTGATAATGGAGGGGAATATGTGAGTAAACGGTTCAAAGAATTGCTTAACAACTTTGGCATCATTCATCAAACATCGTGTGCATACACTCCTCAACAGAACGGGGTAGCTGAAAGGAAGAATAGACACCTAATGGAAGTGGTAAGGACTCTCATGATCGCCAAAATAGTACCAAAGTTCCATTGGGAAGATGCCATAATGACATCAAGCTACTTAATCAACCGACTTCCAACCAAAAACCTGGATGATAAGTCCCCATTTGAAGTGTTGTACAAGAAGAAACCGAGCTTAAATCATATCAAAACCTTTGGATGCACATGCTTCATGTTTTTACCAGAAGGACAAAGAATCAAGCTTGAACCTCGGAGTATGAGGTGTGTGTTCATTGGATATTCACCAACACAAAAGGGCTACAAGGTCTACAATCCGGAAACAAGAAGAGTGTATGTGTCTAGAGAAGTGAGGTTTAATGAACAAGAAAGTTTCTATGGGGCTAAGGATCATGATGCTTCTAAAGGAGTGGTCTCTTCATCCATGGATTGGATGGTGTTTGATGAGATGCCAAGTCTATGGGAAGAAGTACAAGGAGAAACATCTGAGAACATCATAGAGCAAGATAGTGCGGATGATGCACATGAGGAAGTGGATCAGAATTTGGATGAAGAAGGTGCTGATGCTGAAGAAGGACCTGAACCAATCATACCTCTAAGAAGAAGTACAAGACAAAAGTTTGGACCAGAGCATTGGAGAAACACTCGTGTCTACAACAACAACTCAGCTATACTTGAAGAAGGATCTAGTATGGGTAATCATTCTAATGTGATAGGAGAGTGTTCTGAGCGTACGGCGGGCTTAGATCCCGATCCTATTGGTGACAGGTCTCTCATATCACAAAGGAAAGATATAACCCAATCTATATATCCTATTGATCATTTCTGCTCCTTGGTGACTTTATCTATGGAGCATGAAAGTTTTCTTTCAAAAATCAGCAAGGAATACATCCCTAGCTCATATGAAGAAGCGTGTGAGAGTGGAGTATTGGTAAAAGCCATGGAAGAAGAAATGGAGTCCATGGAAAGGAACCACAGTTGGTACTTAACTGACTTACTAAGGGATAAGAAGCTGGTTGGGTGTAGATGGGTGTATACAATTAAATAGAAAAGTGATGGGGAAATAGAGAGGTACAAAGCAACGGTGGTAGCAAAAGGATATACTCAAGTCTATGGGGAGGACTATACTGAAACATTTGCTCCAGTGGCTAAACTTCATTCCATAAGAATTCTAATCTCGGTAGCTGTAAACTTGGAATGGGACTTATGGCAAATGGACGTCAAGAATGCCTTCTTGCAGGGGGATTTGGAAGAAGAAGTATATATGGATCCACCCCAAGGGTATCATAAGGGAGGCAACAAAGTGTGTAGATTGAAGAAAGCAATCTATGGGCTGAAGCAATCTCCAAGAGCATGGTACCAAAGGCTAAGCGCTTGCCTCTTGAAGAAAGAGTTCATAAAATCTGAAGCGGATCATACTCTATTCACAAGACAAAGTGAAGAAGGAGTAGTGGTGGTCTTGATTTATGTTGATCATCTAATCATCACAGGAAGTGACAAAGATGGAGTAGATCAAATCAAGGGACTCTTGAAGGCCGACTTTGATATAAAGGATCTAGGGGAGCTCAAGTATTTCCTAGGAATTGAGATGACACGATTTGGAGATGGAATGTTCATATCTCAAAGGAAATACGTGTTGGATCTCTTGGAAGAAACTGGGAAGTTGGGATCCAAGCCGGCCAAAACTCCAATAGAAGAAGGCTACCAAGATAGTCCTGAGGGGGAGCCTTTGGAGAACATTAAAAGATACCAAAGGATGGTGGGCAAACTCATCTATCTTACCATTACAAGACCTGACATCTGCTTTGCAGTAAACCGTGTGAGCCAGCATATGCGAAAGCCAACCTCACAACATTGGAACATGATTGAAAGGTTGCTGAGGTACCTAAAGAGTAGCCCTGGAAAAGGTGTATGGATGCATGTCAATGGGAACACAAAGGTCCAAGGTTATTGTGATGCGGATTGGGCTGGAGATAAAAAGGATATAAAGTCCACATCTGGTTTTTGCACATTTGTGGGAGGAAATCTAGTGACTTGGAGGAGCAAAAAACAGAAGGTCATAGCCTTATCAAGTGCTGAAGTCAAGTACAGAGCTATGAAAGAATTGACAAAGGAGCTGATAATAAAAGCGCTTCTAAAAGACCTTGGGATCCAGGAAGATGAAGAAATGCTATTGTATTGTGATAATCAAGCTGCAATGCATATAGCACCAAATCCGGTATTTCATGAAAGAACCAAGCACATAGAAGTTGATTGCCACTTTGTGAGAGGGAAGATACAAGAAGGAATTATCAAAACCGCCTTTGTAGCAAGCAAGGATCAGCTAGCTAATATCTTCACTAAAGCTTCAACTATTACTTGTGATCACATTCATGGCAAGATCGGCCTTAAGGACCTCCATCGTCCAATCTTGAGGGGGAGTGTTGGAATATGTGATCTCGAGAAGGAGAATTTAAAATCAAGAGAATGAGGGAAAAGGAGAAAGCTAGTTGAGAATCAACTAGAAGAGGACCTAGTTGATACCAAACAAGAAGAAAAGGAAGCTGTTGGATATCAACTAGAAAAGCTAACTAAACCAAGGAAGGAGGCATGAGAGGAATGGGCGCAGCATGGAGAGGCATGGGCACAGCATGGAGAGGCATGGGCGTTGCAAATAAACAGGGGATAACTTGGTGTGCTAACTGTAGAATTTTAGAGAGGATTATGTGTATATTTCTTGGTGAAGAAGAATAAAGAAGAATGAAGTAGAAGAATAGCGATTATAAAAGAGAGAGTTTCTTATATTCTTATTCACTTATGTTTTTCTTTAGAAGAGGTTGTATATATAGACTTTTCAAAGAAGATACAAGGAAGAAGAGATTGCGTGAAGGAGAGAAGAGGGAGCAGCTCACCTACTCCAACAGTATGCGCTCCATGCCCTTCCTCTGACAGCCCATGTCTCAACTTGCCTCTTCATCTTAACTTAGTTATCTTTTCGGTTCATTCCTAACTGAACCTAGTTTCTTTTCAACCGCTTCTTGATCTTCTGAGCACATCTCCCGTTCAACACTCCCCCTCAAGATTGGTTGGTGGAGGTCCAACAAACCCATCTTGCCATGAAGATGATCACATACCTTACTAGTATTTGCTTTCGTGAAAATATCAGCTAGCTGATCTATACTTCTCACATATGTTGGCAGAATAACCCCAGCTTCAACCTTTTTCCTCACATAGTGACAATCGACCTCAATATGCGTCGTTCTCTCATGGAACACAGAGTTAGAAGCAATATGAACACTAGTCTTTGATATCGCTTTACTTCCATTATTTGCTCCCCCTCAGGACATATCTTAAACCCATCTTCAATGGGTGTCTTAGCCGGTTTCACCCCCAGCTTCCCTGTTTCTTCCAACAAATCAAGAGTGTATTTTCGTTGCGATAGAGACAACCCATTCTCGAATTTACATACCTCAATCCCAAGGAAATACTTCAGCTCACCCCAATCTTTGATATCGAATGACTTCTTAAGTAAGATCTTGGTTCTTTTGATTCCCTCAATATCATCACCCGTGACAATGATATTATCCACATAGACTAGCACAACAACAATTCCTTTCTCCCCCTGGGTTGTGAACAATGTATGGTCTGCTTCAGATCTCCTAAATCGATTTTCCAGGAGACACCCACTAAGCTTGTGATACCAGGCCCTGGGTTATTGCTTCAGACCATAGATAGCTTTCTTAAGCTTGCAAACTTTGTTTTCACCAATGTTCACTCCTTCTGGTGGAACCATATATACTTCTTCTTTCAAATCTCCTTGAAGGAATGCATTTTTCACATCCATCTGCCACAAGTTCCAATACAGATTAGTAGCAATCGAGAGAAGAATTCGTACCGAATGGAGCTTGGCTACTGGTGCAAATGTTTCGATATAATCCACGCCCTGCTTTTGGGTGTAACCTTTGGCCACCAACCGAGCTTTGTTTCTCTCTATTTCCCCAGTGCTAGTGTACTTAATTGTGTAAACCCATCTACAGCCCACAAGCTTCTTCTTGCTAGGCTTGTCAATCTCATCCCATGTATCATTCTTGACCATCGATGCTATTTCTTCTGACATTGCTTGAACCCAAACATCTGATAAACACGCCTCTTCATATCTCCCTGGGATCTTGTGTTTATCAATCTTGGACAGAAATGCTTGGTGTTCTGCCGGAAACTGATCCATCGTACAGTGGTTCTGGAATGGATGAGTAACGGCCTGATGATTATAATACACCCTTGTATTCTTCCAATCCTCAGGAGGAAACCGCACCCTTGTACTTCGTCTCAATGGAGGCACACTCTCTTCTTCGGGACACAATTCATCACCCTCTTCTACTACAGTCGTTTCCACTGAATCTGGAACAGAAGCAACAATTGGTGATTCTTCCTTGTTGGTGTAACCTTCCGGATCAACCATTTCCTCAACCTCTATTGGGTCACTCTCTTCAGTATCAACATGTTCCACAGAGTCATCTTGTGAAGCTATCCCTTCAAGAATACCTCTTTAAGTCGATGCACTTTCAACAGGAGTAACTAGGTCTTCCAAGTTCTTCCAGTCCCGCCTATCAAAGTAACCCGTTTCTTCAACAAATTTCACCTCCCTTGATACATACATCCGCTTTGTGGTGGGATTATAACATTTATACCCCTTTTGTTCGGTGGAGTATCCAATGAACATACACTTAACACTCTTTGGATCTAGCTTATTCCTTAGCTCATCTGGAACAAACACATAACAAGTACACCCAAAGACCCTTAGATGATTAATGGAAGGTTTAATTTTGTTTAATACCTCATAAGGTGACACACTTCCACGGGAAACTGTTGGTAGTCAGTTAATGTTGAAATATGTGATCTCAAGAAGAAGAATTCAAACAAAAGAGAAGGGAGGGAAAAGGAGAAAACTGGTTGAAAAGGAACTAGGAAGAGAACAAGTTAAGAAGGAACTAGAAGAAAAGGAAGTTGTTGGATCTCAACTAGATGAACTAACTAAACTAAGTAAGGAAGCAAGGAGAGGCATGGGCACAAGCATGGGGCGCCAGAGAGAGGCATGGAGTGCAATACTGTTGGAGTAGGTGAGCTGCTCCCTCCTCTCTTCTTCACGCAAAACCTCTCTTCTCCTCTTCCTTCTTCACGCCATTCCTCTCTTCTTCTGCACCTCCTCTCATTCAAATGTCTATAAATATATGTGTAACCTCTTGTAAAGATTTGTAAGACTAAGAGAATAAAATACATACAAACTTTCATAATCTCTTGCTATTCTCACTCTTAGTCTCTAAACATTCTTCAATCTCTTTAAACTTATAATTTTAACATGGTATCAGAGCAGGTTATCTACTAAACCGCTTATTCTCTTCTTGATTCCTCTAATACTCTACAAGGCTTCTAATCTATAACAATACACCTTCCTTAGTTCTATTCACTCTGAGATTAATATCCTTGAGATCATAGGATCTTCAAGTTGTGAAAGGACTAAGATTGTGTATTATTACTAGAAAATGGAGACTAATAGGGTAACAATCTCGGTTATGCTCAAGGGAAACAACTATCTCCTTTGGGCAAAAACCACCAAAACTACTCTTAGAGGCCGAGGACTTTGGCAATATGTTGAGCCAAAAGAAGGAACAGAAGCGGCGGTGAGAAATGAGAAGGAGGAAGCTAAGGAAGAGCAAGAAGAACAATACACTCTTTCTCTTCTCCTAAGCTCACTAGAACCAACTATCTTGGCGGCTTACTCATATGTGGATACCGCCAAGGAACTTTGGGATATACTCAAAGGAGTTTATGGAAACATCTCAAACATATCAAGGATATTTGAGGTGAAAAGGGCATTGAATGAGCTCCAACAAGAGGAAAAGTCATTCAAGGAAATGTTTGGGGAGTATAGAAGCTTATGGGCCGAGTTGGAGATCTTGAGGCCACACACTATAGACCCCAAGGAGTTAGGAGAAAGGCGTGACCAAGATCAAGTGTTTGGGCTTCTCTTGGCACTCAATGCATCATACAAGGATCTTATCAAGCATATACTTCGATTTGAGAATCTGCCAAGTCTAGCGGAAGTATGCGGTATGATACAAAGGGAAGAAGGGTCTAGAGACCTGTTTCGTGCACCAAGTGAAGCTGCACATCTTGCAAGAAAGAATCTCACATTTGGAGACAAGAGGACGTTGGAGTGTGAGCATTGCAAGATGAAAGGACACACTAAGGAGAAGTGTTGGACTCTCCATCCACACTTGAGGCCTAAGCGGCTAAGGGAGAATGGGAATGGACCTAGAGCCTTCACGGGAATTGCACAACCTGTTGAAGAACTGGTTAGAAGGTCTGAGTTTGAAGCTCTCATCAAGAGCCTAGCCAAACTCACAGATTCGGGTAAGAGTTTTTTCAGCTCTAAAACATCCATAAAGAAGACTAGAATCATTGTGGATTCAGGGGCTTCTCATCACATGATCAAGGATCAAGATATGTTAAAGAATCTTGAACCATGCCATGGAAGTGTACAAGTAGCCAATGGAAGCTCAGTTCCAATTAAAGGGATAGGAGAGTTAGAGCTTTTTAAAAGGGAAACAAAAGCATTATACATGCCTAACTTCTCATCTAATCTTTTATCCGTTAATAAAGCTACAAAGGATTTGGAGTGTGTGGCTGTGTTTGGGACTGACTTTGTTAAGTTTCAGGACCCTAAAACAAACCATGTGCTCGGAGAAGGGAAGGTAGAAGATGGTGTGTATATCTTGGAATCAAATAAACAAGAGGAACCAATGACTCTTGGAATGAAGGCAGATGCAAAGTTTTTTGGGAGGAAAGAGATTGAAGATAGCCCATTATGGCATGGAAGGCTAGGACATCCAAGTTCAGCAGTCCTCAAGATGGTCTTACCCAATCTCATCCAAGAAGAAGTAGTGTGTGAGGCGTGTGTACTAGGGAAGCATTGTAGACAAGCTTTTCCTACTTCATCTACAACTTGTGATGAAGCGTTTGGCATTGTACACTCGGATGTATGGACCTCACCATGTAATTCAAGAGATCAATATAAATATTTTGTTTCATTCATTGATGACTACTCAAGATATACATGGATCACTCTTCTACATACCAAAGATCAAGTGTATGAAGCCTTCACCAACTTCATTAACTATATCTCTACCCAATTCAAAACAAAGATCAAAGTATTGCGTAGTGATAATGGAGGTGAATATGTGAGTAAACGATTCAAAGAGTTGCTCAACAACTTTGGCATCATTCATCAAACATCGTGTGCATACACTCCTCAGCAGAACGGGATAGCTGAAAGGAAGAATAGACACCTAATGGAAGTAGCAAGGACTCTCATGATTGCCAAAAGAGTACCAAAGTTCCATTGGGGAGATGCCGTAATGACATCAAGCTACTTAATCAACCGACTTCCAACCAAAAATCTGGATGATAAGTCCCCATTTGAAGTGTTGTACAAGAAGAAACCAAGCTTAAATCATATCAAAACGTTTGGATGCACATGCTTCATGTTTTTACCAGAAGGACACAGAAGCAAACTTGAACCTCGAAGCATGAGGTGTGTGTTCATTGGATATTCACCAACACAAAAGGGCTACAAGGTCTACAATCCGGAAACAAGAAGAGTGTATGTGTCTAGAGAAGTAAGGTTTAATGAACAAGAGAGTTTCTATGGGGCTAAGGATCATGATGCTTCTAAAGGAATGATCTATTCATCCATGGACTGGATGGTGTTTGATGAAACGCCAAACCTATGTGAAGAAGTACAAGAAGAAACATCTGAGAACTTCATAGAGCAAGATAGTGCGGATAATGCACATGAGGAAGTGGATCAGAATTTGGATGAAGAGGGAGCGGATGCTGAAGAAGGACAGGAGCCAACCATACCTCTAAGAAGAAGTACAAGACAGAGGCGACAACGTGTCTTTTATGGCTATAACAATTCTGCTATGCTCCAAGGAGAGTCTAGTACGAGTATTTTTCCTTGTGTGATAAGAGAGTGTCCTGAGCGTACGGCGAGCTTAGATCTCGATCCTATTGGCGACAGCACTCTCATATCACAAGGAGGAGATCACACTCAAACTAGTATTATCACATATCCCATTGAGCATTTCTGTTCCTTGGCGACATTACCCATGGAGCATGAAGTGTTTCTCACAAAAATCAGCAAGGAATACATTCCTAGCTCATATGAAGAAGCATGTGAGAGTGAAGTATGGGTGAAAGCCATGGAAGAGGAAATGAAGTCCATGGAAAGGAATAATACTTGGTACTTAACCGACTTACCAAAGGATAAGAAGTCGGTTGGGAGTAGATGGGTGTATACAATTAAATACACAAGTGATGGGGAAATAGAAAGGTACAAAGCAAGGCTGGTAGCAAAAGGATATACTCAAGTCTATGGGGAGGACTATACTGAAACATTTGCTCCAGTGGCTAAGCTTCATTCCATAAGAATTCTAATCTCGGTAGCTGTAAACTTGGAATGGGACTTATGGCAAATGGACGTCAAGAATGCCTTCTTGCAGGGGGATTTGGAAGAAGAAGTATATATGGATCCACCCCTAGGGTATCATAATGGAGGCAACAAAGTGTGTAGATTGAAGAAAGCAATCTATGGGCTGAAGCAATCTCCAAGAGCATGGTACCAAAGGCTAAGTGCTTGTCTCTTGAAGAAGGAGTTCATAAAATCTGAAGCGGATCATACTCTATTCACAAGACAAAGTGAAGGAGGAGTAGTGGTAGTCTTGATTTATGTTGATGATCTAATCATCACAGGAAGTGACAAAGATGGAGTAGATCAAATCAAGGGACTCTTGAAGGCCGACTTTGATATAAAGGATCTAGGGGAGCTCAAGTACTTCCTAGGGATTGAGATGACACGATTTGGAGATGGAATGTTCATATCTCAAAGGAAATATGTGCTGGATCTCTTGGAAGAAACCGGGAAGTTAGGATCCAAGCCGGCCAAAACTCCAATAGAAGAAGGATACCAAGATAGTCCTGAGGGGGAGCCTTTGGAGAACATTAAAAGATACCAAAGGATGGTGGGCAAACTTATCTATCTTACCATTACAAGACCTGACATCTGCTTTGCAGTAAACCGTGTGAGCCAGCATATGCAAAAGCCAACCTCACAACATTGGAACATGATTGAGAGGTTGCTAAGGTACCTAAAGAATAGCCCTGGAAAAGGTGTATGGATGCATGTTAATGGGAACACAAAGGTCCAAGGTTATTGTGATGCGGATTGGGCTGGAGACAAAAAGGATAGAAAGTCCACATCTGGTTTTTGCACATTTGTGGGAGGAAATCTAGTAACCTGGAGGAGCAAAAAACAGAAGGTCATAGCCTTATCAAGTGCTGAAGCAGAGTACAGAGCCATGAAAGAATTGACAAAGGAGTTGATATGGATAAAAGCGCTTCTAAAAGACCTTGGAATCCAGGGAGATGAAGAAATGCTGTTGTATTGTGATAATCAAGCTGCAATGCATATAGCATCAAATCCGGTATTTCATGAAAGAACCAAGCACATAGAAGTTGATTGCCATTTTGTGAGAGGGAAGATACAAGAAGGAATTATCAAAACCGCCTTTGTAGCAAGCAAGGATCAATTAGCTGATATCTTCACTAAGGCAACTTCAACTATTACTTGTGATCACATTCATGGCAAGATCGGTCTTAAGGATCTCCACCGACCAATCTTGAGGGGGAGTGTTGAAATATGTGATCTCAAGAAGAAGAATTCAAACAAAAGAGAAGGGAGGGAAAAGGAGAAAACTGGTTGAAAAGGAACTAGGAAGAGAACAAGTTAAGAAGGAACTAGAAGAAAAGGAAGTTGTTGGATCTCAACTAGATGAACTAACTAAACTAAGTAAGGAAGCAAGGAGAGGCATGGGCACAAGCATGGGGCGCCAGAGAGAGGCATGGAGTGCAATACTGTTGGAGTAGGTGAGCTGCTCCCTCCTCTGTTCTTCACGCAAAACCTCTCTTCTCCTCTTCCTTCTTCACGCCATTCCTCTCTTCTTCTGCACCTCCTCTCATTCAAATGTCTATAAATATATGTGTAACCTCTTGTAAAGATTTGTAAGACTAAGAGAATAAAATACATACAAACTTTCATAATCTCTTGCTATTCTCACTCTTAGTCTCTAAACATTCTTCAATCTCTTTAAACTTATAATTTCAACAGTTAATAAGGTAACATGCGGTCATTACTGCATCTCCCCAGTAATGTTTAGGCACATGTCTATCAAACAACATCGTTCTAGCAACCTCCTTGAGATGCCTATTCTTGCGTTCAGCCACACCATTCTGCTGAGGAGTATAAGCACAGGTCTTCTGATGCACAATTCTGATCTCCCCAACAACTTCCTTAAAGGCATTACTAGTGTACTCTCCTCCATTATCACTTCTTAAAATTTTGATTTTAGTTCCAAACTGAGTTAGTACATAGTTATAGAACTTGACGAAGGCATCAAGGACATGACTCTTTGAGGGTAGAAGCGTAATCCATGTGTACTTAACATGACTCTTTGAGGGTAGAAGCGTAATCCATGTGTACTTAGACTTCTCATCAATAAATGACACAAAATACTTATATTGATCTCGAGATGCACAAGGTGCTGTCCATACATCAGAATGTACAAGATCAAAACATTCATCATACAAAGTTGAAGAATCCGGAAACACACTTCTACAATGGTTTTCCAAAATACATGCTTCACACTTTTGATGATCTTGGACTTTCTGATTAGGAAGGGCGAGCTGAAGGACTTGAAGATGCGGATGACCCAACCTTTCATGCCAAAAAGAGTTAAGAGCCAACTTATCAACAATTGTTTGCTTCCTATCCAACACATAGAGACCACCCGTGGAGCAACCTTCCCCGATGGTTTTCCCAGACTCATTGTCCTGAAACTTTACATTATCAGAACTAAAAACAACCAAGCAATCAAGGACCTTAGTCGCTTGCTGAACAGATATCAAATTACTAGAAAAATCCGGCAAGTATAAAGCTTTCAACTTCTTCTTAAATAACTCTAGATTCCCCATTCCTCTAATCTCAACATCCTGTCCATTAGCAATTGTAACCTTTCCACCATGTGGCTTAACATCAGACAACAAATCCCTATCACTAATCATGTGATGAGATGCACCAGAGTCTACAATAACCGGTTTGCTATTTCTAGAGGCACAGAATCCCTTACCAGAGTTTGCAAGCTTTGTGATGCTCTGGATGAGAGCATCTAAGTCTGATCATCTTACCACATCATCTGAGGTGGATGTAGCAACTCCACCCACTCCCTTTGACATCTGACCCGGTCCCTTGAAATTCTTGGGCCTTAGATGCGGATAGAGTGTCCAACACTTATCCTTGGTGTGACCTTTCATCTTGCAATGGTCACACACAAGGTTCTTCCTGTCAGCATTCCATCCGCTTTCCTTTCTTTTGCTCACATGAGCAATTCCACTTGGTGTTTTTAACAGGTCCCTGGAGCCTTCCTCCTTCTGAATCATCATACACAGTTGGTTGAGAGGCGGCAGCTTCTCAAACCTTAAAATGTGATGAACTAGTCCAAAGTAGGACTCATCAAGAGTAAGAAGCAAACCAAACACTTGATCTTGCTCTCTCCTCTCCACAATCTTTTTAATATCCAGTGTGGGAGGCCTAATGACATCCAGTTCTGCCCATAATCCCATAAACTCTCCAAAGAGATCCTTAAAGTCCTTCCCTTCTTGTTGCAGATTACTGAGCGCCTTCTTGATCTTATAAATTCTGCTGAGGTTGGATTCATTTCCATACACTCCTACCAGTGTATCCCACAACTCCTTAGCTGTTTCTATATATAAATAAGAAGTTAGGATACTCGGCTCTAGAGAACTCTGAAGAACAGCTAATACTAACTGATCTTCTTGGATCCATTTAGAATCATCTTTGCTTGTGCTAATTTGGGTTAGAGACTCAAGCTCTCCCTCCTCAGCTGCTGCACCACTTCCATCAGTTTCCCCTGAGGTGGCGCCAACTTCTACTTGGCCATGGCTCCTGAGTGCTGTTTTGGTGGTTCTAGACCACAAAAGATAGTTATTCCCGTTAAGAACAACTGGTAAGCTGACACGATCTCGGTCACGCCCAAGATTCAACTTTCTCGTTGGTAGGTTGTAATGATAGACAGAAGGATAGAAGAAACCATGTGGCCGAGTTGATGATGAAAAGGACCGTTTGAAGGTCTTCTTTGAAGTGGCCGAATGGTTCTTTGGATAGATATGGGATAGATCCTTGCCTTAGCGAATCAATGACTCAACTGGACAAGGTGGTGGATTGATGCGGGACTCAAGAAGTTGCGGAAGGCTCCTTGATACTCCTTGAGGTTTATTTCGGATATTACAAACCTAATAAACACTCAACAATGTCTCTCCAAGATATGACACACTCGGGGAAGACAAAGGTTGGTTTTCTGGATATGACACACCCGAGAACCGAGGTTGATTGTTGGATATGACACACCAAACAATCGGAAATGTTCTAAAAGAACTTAGAGAATTTTCTATGAAAAGAAGTTGATTAAAAAGTTGGATGATTGCCAAGTGAGGCATACAATCGACTTATATAGAGAGGTGACTTGAACAGACTCAAGTGCCTCGTGATTACTACTTCTTGGGACTCTAAACAATCACCTAAGACTTTGAACAAAGACTAGAAGTCGCCTAGACAAGAAGATAAAAGAGTTTGCGAAATAGAAAATATGAAATAAAACCATAATCTAAGTTATATCATAAAGTTGATGCTTGAGTCGGTCCATAGCTTCATGAAATCGTCCAAGGCATCAAAGAAGCTCCTAAGCTAATCATATAAGAGATATAAGTGAACTTGAGGCCTCATTAAAAACCTTTAGCCGGAAAACCCATTGGGATAAAACCGAGCTTAAGGGAAAAAGAGCACACTCAAGTTACTTTTGAAGATGATTTAACTTAGAGCAACTTGAATGGAAGTGAGCATGTCTTGGTGTTGTTTTTCCTTAGCTTCTTCATGCTTCCATGTGATCCTTAAGATGTTTCCTACAGCTTCTTGAAATTTTCTTGATCTTGCCCGGGTCATTGGACCTTTGGGAATGGCCATGGTTCCATCTTCTTTTCCTCCAAGTGTTGGCGTTTCCATGCTCATATCATAAGCTGAACAACTTGAGATTATCCATAATAAGAACTCAGAACAATAAAGTTCTGGAAGCAAACAAGGTCTCAAGGAGCTTAATGCTCTGATACCATGTAGAATTTTAGAGAGGATTATGAGTATATTTCTTGGTGAAGAAGAATAAAGAAGAATGAAGTAGAAGAATAGCGATTATAAAAGAGAGAGTTTCTTATATTCTTATTCACTTATGTTTTCCTTTACAAGAGGTTGTATATATAGACTTTTCAAAGAAGATACAAGGAAGAAGAGATTGTGTGAAGGAGAGAAGAGGGAGCAGCTCACCTACTCCAACAGTATGCGCTCCATGCCCTTCCTCTGACAGCCCATGTCTCAACTTACCTCTTCATCTTAACTTAGTTATCTTTTCGGTTCATTCCTAACTGAACCTAGTTTCTTTTCAACCACTTCTTGATCTTCTGAGCAAATCTCCCGTTCAACACTAACTCGGGTTACTTACCTCGAGTTAGCTAACCCAAGTTACTCCATGCGCTCTCTTCTTTCCCTTCTTCTTCTCTTCTCCTTCATTTATGTAAAGTCTCTATAAATACTCATGTATTCCTTTGTAAAAATGTGTGACTAAGAGAATAAAAATACATACAAACTTCCATAATCTCTTGCTACTCTTCTTCTTAGTCTCTAAACATTCTTCAATCTCTTTAAACTTATCGTAGCAAGGACTATCATGATTGCCAAAGGAGTACCTAAATCTCATTGGGTAGATGTGGTAATGACTTCAAACTATTTGATTAACCGGCTTCCAACAAAGAACTTGGACGATAGATCACCGTTTGAAGTGTTGTACAAGAAGAAGCCAAGCTTACATCACCTTAAGGCGTTTGGATGTAAGTGTTTCATGTTTCTACCAGAAGGACAAAAAAACAAGCTTGAACCTAGAAGCATGAAGTGTGTTTTCATTGGATACTCACCAACTCAAAAGGGCTACAAGGTCTACAATCCGGAGACAAGAAGGGTCTATGTGTCTAGAGAGGTAAAGTTCAATGAAAAAGAAAGCTTTTATGGAGCCAAGAATCATGATACTCTTGAAGGTATAGTCTCATCATTTATAGATTGGATGCTGTTCAATGAAGCGCCAATAACAAGGGATGAAATACAAGGAGAGAGTGCACCATCTGAAAGCATCATGGAACATGGAGATGCAGATGATACACATATGGAACCAGATCAGGATTCAGCTGAAGAAGAAGCGGATGATGAGGAAGGAGAATCTGAGCCAACCATAACTCTAAGAAGGAGTACAAGACAGAAATTTGGCCCAGAACGTTGGAAACACACGCGTGTTTACAACAACAACTCTGCCATGCTCCAAGGAGAGTCTAGTATGAGTAATCTTCCTTGTGTGATAAGAGAGTGTCCTGAGCGTATGGCAAGCTTAGATCTCGATCCTATTGGCGACAGCACTCTCATACCACAAGGGGAAGATAACACTCAAACTAGCACTATCACATATCCCATTGAGCATTTTTGCTCGTTGGCATCCTTATCTATTGAGCATGAAGCATTTTTTTGGAAAAATCAGCAAGGAATCTATCCCTAGCTCATATGAAGAAGCATGTGAGAATGGAGTATGGGTACAAGCCATGGAAGAAGAAATGAAGTCTATGGAAAAGAACCACACTTGGTACTTGACCGAATTGCCAATAGATAAGAAACCAGGTTGGTGTAGATGGGTTTATACGATCAAGTATACAAGTGATGGGAAAATAGAAAGGTACAAAGCAAGGCTGATAGCAAAAGGATATACTCAAGTCTATGGGGAAGACTATACAGAGACATTTGCTCCAGTTGCTAAGCTCCACTCAATAAGAATCCTAATCTCGGTGGCAGTAAACTTGAAGTGGGATCTATGGCAGATGGATGTCAAGAACGCCTTCTTGCAAGGAGATTTGGAAGAAGAAGTGTATATGGATCCACCTCAAGGATATCATAAGGAAGGCAACAAGGTTTGCAGGTTAAAGAAAGCAATCTATGGGCTGAAGCAATCTCCAAGAGCGTGGTACCAAAGGCTAAGCGCTTGTCTTTTGGAGACATGGTTCATAAGATCTGAAGCTGATCACACTTTGTTCACAAGATAAAGTGAAGGAGGAATGGTTGTGGTATTAATATATGTGGATGATCTATTAATCACAGGAAGTGACAAAGATGGAGTAGATCAAACCAAGAAGATCTTAAAGGCCGATTTTGATATAAAGGACTTGGGGGAGCTTAAGTACTTCCTAAGAATTGAGATGACACGGTTTGAAGATGGAATGTTCATCTCTCAAAGGAAATATGTGCTTTATCTCTTAGAAGAAACTGGGAAGCTAGGATCCAAACTGGCTAAAACTCCAATAGAAGAAGGCTATCAACATAGTCCTAAGGGGGAGCCTTTGGAGAACATTAAGAGATATCAAAGGATGGTGGGCAAGCTCATCTATCTTACTATCACAAGGCCGGACATTTGCTTTGCAGTAAACCATGTGAGCCAACATATGCAAAAGCCAACCACGCAGCATTGGAAGATTGAAAGGCTGCTAAGATATCTGAAAAACAATCTCGGAAAAGGCATATGGATGAAGGCTAATGGAAGAAGGATAAGAAGTCCACATCCGGTTTTTGTACCTTTGTAGGAGGCAATCTAGTGACTTGGAGGAGTAAAAAGCAGAAGGTTATAGCCTTGTCTAGTGCTGAGGCCGAGTATAGAGCTATGAAGGAAGTGACAAAAGAACTTATTTGGGTAAAGGGACTCTTAGGGGATCTTGGAATATATGAAGCTGAGGAAATGTTGCTATATTGTGATAATCAAGCTGCAATACATATATCATCCAATCCGGTATTCCATGAAAGGACCAAACATATAGAGGTGGATTGTCACTTTGTGAGGGGAAATATTCAAGAAGGAATCATTAAACCTGCCTTTGTAATAAGTGAGAACCAACTAGCTGATATCTTCACCAAAGCAACCTCATCTGTCACTTGTGATCGCATCCATAGCATGTCGGTCTAAAGGATCTTCACCGACCAATCTTGAGGGGAAGTGTTGAGATAGATGCTTATTCAAGTGATAGAGTAATCAAAAGGAATTCAAAACCAACGAAAGGAGGGAAAAGGAATGACCTAGTTGAAAAGGAACTAGAAAAGAAAGGAAACTGTTGGATATCAACTACATAAGCAAACTAGGAAGCAAAGAGGTATGGGTGAAGGTATGGGCGCAGCATGGGTGAGGTAAGGGCGCAGCATGGGTGAGGTATGGGCGCCAGTTACTGTTGAGATACTGTTGGAGTAGCTCAGCCACAAGTCTCCTTCTCTTCTTCTCTCTTCTCCACGCCCCTTTCTTCTTCTCCTTGTAAAGTCTATATATATCCTTGTAAATCTCTTGTAAAGGACATGAAAAGAAAAGAAGAGAATAAGATTATTAAGACTTGCATAAACTCTCTTCATTCTCTCTAAACTTCAAATCTATATTTCTACAGAACTAACTCGTCTTGGTACTACTCCAACTTTTAGTCCCGAAAACTTCTTCAAGATTCAATGGTTCTCTAGCCTTTCACGGTTATGGATAATGCTTCTTAGTTACGTTGGATTGCTTTTCCACCTTAATATAGCATGCATCTTCTCATAACAAAGTGTCCAAAGTGGCTTAAGCCCAAGCTTTTTCATATTCATTCTTTTAGACCAAGTCCAAAGCACACTGCGGCTGTAACTTATGCCTACTAAACATCCATTGATAGTAAATCAAAGCATTGCTTCATCATATAAGCATCCATAGGTGTTGATTAAGCCTTGAACTAACTTGTCTTGGTACTACTTTTTTCAGTCCCGAAAACTTCCTCAAGATTCAATGGTTCTCTAGCCTTTCACAGTTATGGATAATGCTTCTTAGTTACGTTGGATTACTTCTCCACCCTAATATAGCATGCATCTTCTCCTAACAAAGTTTCCAACGTGGCTTAAGCCCAAGCTTTTTCACTATTTAATTGTTTAGAACAAGTCCAAAGCACACTGTGGCTGCACCTTATGTCTACTATCCATAGAGGTAGTAACTCAAAGCATTGCTTCATCATATAAGCATCCATAGGTGTTATTTAAGCTTTGGACTAACTCGTCTTGGTACTACTCCTATCTTCAGTCCCGAAAACTTCCTCAAGATTCAATGGTTCTCTAGCCTTTCATTGTTATGGATTATGCTTCTTAGTTGCGTTGGATTGCTTCTCCACCCTAATATAGCATGCATCTTCCCATAACAAAGTGTCCAAAGTGGCTTAAGCCTAAGCTTTTTCACTATTCATTCGTTTAGACCAAGTCAAAAGCACATTCCGGCTGTAACTTATGCCTACTAAACATCAATATAGATAGTAACTAAAAGCATTGCTTCATCATATAAGCATCCATAGGTGTTGTTTAAGCCTTAAACTAACTCGTCTTGGTACTACTCCTATCTTCAGTCCCGAAAACTTCCTCAAGATTCAATGGTTATCTAGCGTTTCATGGTTATGGATAATGCTTCTTATTTACATTGCATTGCTTCTCCACCTTAATATGGAATGCATCTTCTCATAACAAAGTGTCAAAATTGGCTTAAGCCAAAGCTTTTTCACTATTCATTCGTTTAGACCAAGTCAAAAGCACACTGCGGCTGTAACTTATGCCTTCTAAACATCCACATAGGTAGTAACTCAAAGCATTGCTTCATCATATAAGCATCCATAAGTGTTGTTTAAGCCTTGAACTAACTCGTCTTGGTACTACTCCTATCTTCAGTCCCAAAAACTTCCTTAAGATTCAATGGTTCTCTAGCCTTTCATGGTTATGGATAATGCTTCTTAGTTACGTTGGATTGCTTCTCCACGTCAATAGAGCATGCATCTTCTCATAACAAAGTGTTCAAAGTGGCTTAAGCCCAAACTTTTTCACTATTCCTTCGTTTAGACCAAGTCCAAAGCACATTGCGGCTATAACTTATGCCTACTAAACATCAGTAGAGGTAGTGACTCAAAGCATTGCTTCATCATATAAGCATCCATAGGTGTAGTTTAATCCTTGAACTAACTCGTCTTGGTACTACTCCTATTTCTAGTCCAAAAAACTTCTTCAAGATTTAATATTTCTCTAGCCTTTCACGGTTATGGATAATGCTTCTTAGTTACGGTGGATTGCTTCTCCACCTTAATATAGCAAGTATCTTCTCATAACAATGTGTCCAAAGTGGTTTAAGCCTAAGCTTTTTCAATATTCATTCGTTTACACCAAGTAAAAGCACACTGCGGCTGTAACTTATGCCTACTAAACATCCATTGATAGTAAATGAAAGCATTGCTTCATCATATAAGCATCCATATATGTTGTTTCAGTCTTGAAGTAACTCGTCTTGGTTGTACTCCTATCTTCAGTCCCAAAAACTTCCTTGAAATTCAATGGTTCTCTACCCTTTCTTGGTTATGGATAATGCTTCTTAGTTACGTAGGATTGCTTCTCTACCTTAAAATAGCTTGCATCTTCCCATAACAAAGTGTCAAAAGTTGCTTAAGCCCAAGCTTTTTCTCTATTCATTCGTTTATACCAAGTCAAAAGCACACTGCAGCTGTAACTTATGCCTACTAAACATCCATAGATAGTAACTCAAAGCATTGCTTCATCATATAAACATCCAAAGGTGTTGTTTAAGCCTTGAACTAACTCGTCTTGGTACTACTCTTATCTTCAATACCGAAAATTTCCTCAAGATTCAATGGTTCTCTAGCCTTTCATGGTTATGGATAATGCTTCTTAGTTGCATTGGAATGCTTCTCCACGTTAATATAGCATGCATCTTCTCATAACAAAGTGTCCAAAGTGGCTTAAGCCCAAGCTTTTTCACTATTCATTCGTTTAGACCAAGTCCAAAGCACATTGCGGCTGTAACTTATGCCTACTAAACATCCATAGAGGTAGTACTCAAGGCATTGCTTCATCATATAAGGATACATAGGTGTTGTTTAAGGCTTGAACTAACTCGTCTTTGTTGAAATTAAGAGTATTGAGGCTTAGGGATTGTTGAGAGAGTGATAGTTGTGGCATGAGAATAATAAGGAGTTTAAGGTTTGGATATTTAGAGAATGTTTAGGATGATGATGGTGGCGTGAGTATTGATATAATGAGGGATTATTGTTTGAGATTGATGATAAGAACGATGATGAGAATGAGAATGATAATGGTTGATGAAATAAGATGAACTAAGGAGAAGCATGGCGCCGGAGAGCAAAGGCTCCACCGGCGCCTTTAGGGAGATAAGTAAAGCTTTCTTTTACTCTTTTAATCTTCTTGTTCTCTTATTCACATTACATGTATATTTATAGAGTTTTTACATAGAGAAGAAGAGAAGAGGCGTGAAGAAGGAAGGAGAGAAGAGAGGAGTTTGCATGAAGAAGAGAGGAGGGAAGGGAGCAGCTCACTGTTTGACTCCTGTTCAAGCTGCGCCCATACCCTGCTGCTGACGCCTCCATGCTTGTGCCCATGCCCTGGTTCTGGCGCCCCATGCTCTCCTTTGCTTCCTCTTTTCCACTTAGTTAGTCTTCTAGTTAGTATGTAACAGCTTCCTTTCTTCTAGTTACATCCTAACCAAGACTTCTTCTAGTTCCTTGTGAACTAGGTTTCCTTTCCCTCCTTCTCTTAGATTTGAATTCTTCTATCATAGAGATCACATATTTCAACACTCCCCCTCAAGATTGGTCGGTAGGTGTCCTTAAGGCCAATCTTGCCATGTACGTGATCTTCATTGATAGAAGATGATGCCATGATAACGATATCCGCTAGCTGATCCTTGCTTGCTCCAAAGACGGTTTTGATGACTCCTAACCTCAATGAGACCACGGCTTCCTCTCCTATGGCCTTCACTCTTTCTTGCGGATTAGGCTTTGTCTTCTCTAAGCTTCACTCGGATCATGTCTCCTCGGGATTCTTGTCTCAAACTTAATCTTGACTTCAAGCTCCTCGGATGACATCTTCTAGCTCACGGAATACTCACATTGTCATTGGCTTCCTCTTGATGACTCTTGGGAGTATACTCTATCCGTTAGACGCCACTTCCCGCTGCTTCTCGGATCACCACACCTAATAAGGTCTGAAAGGTGGTTTCTCCTTCGGTTTTCTTACAACATCATCCATAGCTACTCGTATGTGTCTCCCGGCTTTCTCTCGCCATCGTCTCCTCATACGGTGCTTGGAGTGCCTTGTTGCCTTGTTTACCGTTCCACAGCCTCCTAGGTGAACGCCTCTTGGTCTGAGCTTCACACTCCATCTATCAAGATCAATCTTGGCTTTAACCCTTCATAGATTTGATCTTGATTCTTCAAAGAGCCATCCGCTCTAAGCCACTTATCATTAGACTCTCTCGGCTTCCTCTCGGAATGCTGCACCTATCCATGGTACAATGTGATACAAAGAACCATCCGCTCTAAGCCACTTATCATAAGACTCTCTCGGCTTCCTCTCGGAATGCTGCACCTATCCATGGTACAATGTGATAGTCCTCTTCTTCTTGGACCATCACCTAACTTGTTGCTTCAACGGTCTTCTTCAACACTCCCCCTCAAGCTTGGTTCGAGTATGGGAAGAACCAAACTTGACAAGGAAGGCCGTTGCATAATTTGGAGCTTCACCGGTCTTCTTCAGCACTTCCCCTCAAGACTAGCCCATTGCCAAGGGACCACTCTTGCAAAGGAAAGAGCACTAAGCTTGATTATGCCAATGATGCCGCCTCCTCTTGGACTATCTATCCCACTTGCAAATTAGGACAAGCTTTCGTCTGCTAGCCATTTTGGATTAGGCCGCAAAGGACATCATCTACCTCCACATAACACCACCATGAATAGCTTGCTTGAGCCTATACACACTTCTTCTTGTAGATTGCTCCGCTTCGATCGCCACATGGTTGAGTATGATCACCACTCTCTAAAGACCTCCTGGATCAAGTGATTCAGCTTCAAGAGAGGATGAAGACCATGTGGAAGAATATGACCCTCCATAAGCACCATTTAATCAATACCTTGGAGCAACTACATCTTGGACCATATGAATCTTCTGCTTATTGGAAGACTCACCAAAGAATTATAGCATAAGCCTTGTGCTTCATCTCCGTCTACTGCAAGTCTTCTACGTGAACTCCTCTTGTCACGTCCCTTCCGCAAGTCTCTTCCGGGTTGAAGACGTGAACTCCTCTTGTCACTTCTCTTCCGCAAGTCTCTTCCGGGAAGCAACCTTCTTCAGCTTCCTATCTCTTAGGTAAGCTTCTCCTTTTCAACTCCAAGTTTTACTATGAGCTGTCTCATATTTTTCTTGAAGTCTCACGTGAACTAGATTTTTCTTTGGCTGTTTGTGCAGCCGGTTTAATGCTTCCATTCATTCTGAGGCAAGCACCTCTTCTTTCTTGCTGAATGTCTTCATTTGATCACCAGCCACTTTACTTCCTGTTCAATGATTTGTTTTCACTTGGAACTTGCTTGGATCACCACTTAAGGTCACCACCCAGCCTTCTCCTCTTCTAAACCATCACGCCAAAAACACTCTTCATCTCCTAGATGCCTTATTTCCCACGCCATACATGCGAAAGACCATCACGCCATGACAAGCTTCTTCATGGATGAATGATTCTAAAAATCCTCTGGATCTTGTTTCCAAAGAGGATCACCGAGGGATTGATGTTGATACAACCCCTTTTAAAAGTTTTGTATGTGGATCTAGACTCCACACACAAGAAACACAAAGAAAGATATTTACTCTCTCACACACACCCTATTAAAAACGCATGGGACGAACAAATTACCCCAGAAAATCTCTCTCTCATGTGTTTAACAAAAGAAAAACGAGTTCCTCAAGGCAAGGAGCCAAGGAGAGCCCAACGAAATCTCCCTCAATTTGTCATCATTTTCTAGTAACAATACACACCCTTAGTCCTTTCACAACTTGAAGATCTTATGATCTCAAGGATATTAATCTCAGAGTGAATAGAACTAAGAAAGTGTATGGTTATAGATTAGAAGACTTTGTAGAGAGCTAGAAGAATAACAAGAGATTAGGCGCTAGATCACTCAACTTGCTCTGATACCATGTTGAAATTAAGAGTATTGAGGCTTAGGGATTGTTGAGAGAGTGATAGTTGTGGCATGAGAATAATAAGGAGTTTAAGGTTTGGATATTTAGAGAATGTTTAGGATGATGATGGTGGCGTGAGTATTGATATAATGAGGGATTATTGTTTGAGATTGATGATAAGAACGATGATGAGAATGAGAATGATAATGGTTGATGAAATAAGATGAACTAAGGAGAAGCATGGCGCCGGAGAGCAAAGGCTCCACCGGCGCCTTTAGGGAGATAAGTAAAGCTTTCTTTTACTCTTTTAATCTTCTTGTTCTCTTATTCACATTACATGTATATTTATAGAGTTTTTACATAGAGAAGAAGAGAAGAGGCGTGAAGAAGGAAGGAGAGAAGAGAGGAGTTTGCATGAAGAAGAGAGGAGGGAAGGGAGCAGCTCACTGTTTGACTCCTGTTCAAGCTGCGCCCATACCCTGCTGCTGACGCCTCCATGCTTGTGCCCATGCCCTGGTTCTGGCGCCCCATGCTCTCCTTTGCTTCCTCTTTTCCACTTAGTTAGTCTTCTAGTTAGTATGTAACAGCTTCCTTTCTTCTAGTTACATCCTAACCAAGACTTCTTCTAGTTCCTTGTGAACTAGGTTTCCTTTCCCTCCTTCTCTTAGATTTGAATTCTTCTATCATAGAGATCACATATTTCAACAGTCTTGGCACTACTCCTATCTTCAGTCCCAAAAACTTCCTCAAGATTCAATGGTTCTCTAGCCTTTCATGGTTATGGATAATGCTTTTTAGTTACGTTGGATTGCTTCTCTACGTTAATAGAGCATGCATCTTCTCATAACAAAGTGTCCAAAGTGGCTTAAGCCCAAGCTTTTCACTATTTATTCGTTTAGACCAAGTGCAAAGCACATTGCGGCTGTAACTTATGCCTACTAAACATCCATAGAGGTAGTGACTCAAGGCATTGCTTCATCATATAAGAATCCATAGGTGTTGTTTATGCCTTGAACTAACTCGTCTTGGTACTACGTTTTTCAGTCCTGATAACTTTCTCAAGATTTAATGGTTCTTTAGCCTTTCACGGTTATGGATAATGCTTCTTAGTTACGTTGGATTACTTCTCCACCTTAATATAGCATGCATCTTCTCCTAACAAAGTGTCCAACATGGCTTAAGCCCAAGCTTTTTCACTATTCAATTGTTTAGACCATGTCCAAAGCACACAGTGGCTGTAACTTATGCCTACTATCCATAGAGGTAATAACTCAAAACATTGCGTCATTATATAAGCATCCATAGGTGTTGTTTAAGCTTTGGACTAATTTGTCTTGGTACTACTCCTATCTTCAGTCCCAAAAACTTCCTCAAGTTTCAATGGTTCTCTAGCCTTTCATGGTTATTGATAAAGCTTTTCAGTTGCGTTGGATTGCTTCTCCAACTTAATATAGCATGCATCTTCCCAAAACAAAGTGTCCAAAGTGGCTTAAGCCCAAACTTTTTCACTATTCATTCGTTTAGACCAAGTTAAAAGCACACTGCAGCTGTAACTTATGCCTACTAAACATCAATATAGGTAGTAACTCAAAGCATTGCTTCATCATATAAGCATCCATAGGTGTTGTTTAAGCCTTGAACTAACTCGTCTTGGTACTACTCCTTTCTTCAGTCCCGAAAACTTCCTCAAGATTCAAAGGTTTTCTAGCCTTTCATGGTTATGGATAATGCTTCTTAGTTAAGTTGGATTGCTTCTCCACCTTAATATAGCATGCACTTTCTCATAACAAAGTGTCCAAAGTGGCTTAAGCCCAAGTTTTTTTACTATTCATTCGTTTAGACCAAGTCCAAAGCACACTGCAGCTATAACATATGGGTACTAAACATCCATAAAGGTAATAACTCAAAACATTGCTTCATCATATAAGCATGCATAAGTGTTGTTTAAGCCTTGGACTAACTCGTCTTGGTACTACTCCTATCTTCAGTCCCGAAAACTTGGTCATGATTTAATGGTTTTCTTACCTTTCATGGTTATGGAAAATGCTTCTTAGTTATGTTGGATTGCTTTTCCACCTCAGTATAGCTTGCATCTTCTCATAACAATGTGTCCAAAGTGGCTTAAGCCCAAGCATTTTCACTATTCAATTGTTTAGACCAAGTCCAAAGCACATTGCGGATGTAACTTATGCGTACTAAACATCCACAGAGATAGTAACTCAAAACATTGCTTCATCATATAAGCATCCATATAGGTGTTGGATAAGTCTTGAACTAACTCGTCTTGGTACTACTCTTATTTTAAGTCCCAAAAACTTTCTCAAGATTTAATGGTTCTCTAGCCTTTCACGGTTATGGATAATGCTTCTTAGTTACGTTGGATTACTTCTCCACCTTAATATAGCGTGCATCTTCTCCTAACAAAGTGTCCAACATGGCTTAAGCCCAAGCTTTTTCACTATTCAATTGTTTAGACCATGTCCAAAGCACACAGTGGCTGTAACTTATGCCTACTATCCACAGAGGTAATAACTCAAAACATTGCGTCATTATATAAGCATCCATAGGTGTTGTTTAAGCTTTGGACTAATTTGTCTTGGTACTACTCCTATCTTCAGTCCCAAAAACTTCCTCAAGATTCAATGGTTCTCTAGCCTTTCATGGTTATTGATAAAGCTTTTTAGTTGCGTTGGATTGCTTCTCCAACTTAATATAGCATGCATCTTCCCATAACAAAGTGTCCAAAGTGGCTTAAGCCCAAACTTTTTCACTATTCATTCGTTTAGACCAAGTTAAAAGCACACTGCAGCTGTAACTTATGCCTACTAAACATCAATATAGGTAGTAACTCAAAGCATTGCTTCATCATATAAGCATCCATAGGTGTTGTTTAAGCCTTGAACTAACTCGTCTTGGTACTACTCCTTTCTTCAGTCCCGAAAACTTCCTCAAGATTCAAAGGTTTTCTAGCCTTTCATGGTTATGGATAATGCTTCTTAGTTAAGTTGGATTGCTTCTCCACCTTAATATAGCATGCACTTTCTCATAAAAAAGTGTCCAAAGTGGCTTAAGCCCAAGTTTTTTTACTATTCATTCGTTTAGACCAAGTCCAAAGCACACTGCAGCTGTAACATATGGGTACTAAACATCCATAAAGGTAATAACTCAAAACATTGCTTCATCATATAAGCATGCATAAGTGTTGTTTAAGCCTTGGACTAACTCGTCTTGGTACTACTCCTATCTTCAGTCCCGAAAACTTGGTCATGATTTAATGGTTTTCTTACCTTTCATGGTTATGGAAAATGCTTCTTAGTTATGTTGGATTGCTTTTCCACCTCAGTATAGCTTGCATCTTCTCATAACAATGTGTCCAAAGTGGCTTAAACCCAAGCATTTTCACTATTCATTTGTTTAGACCAAGTCCAAAGCACATTGCGGATGTAACTTATGCGTACTAAACATCCACAGAGATAGTAACTCAAAACATTGCTTCATCATATAAGCATCCATATAGGTGTTGGATAAGTCTTGAACTAACTCGTCTTGGTACTACTCTTATTTTAAGTCCCAAAAACTTCCTCAAGATTCAATGGTTCCCTAGCCTTTCATGGTTATGGATAATGCTTCTTAGTTACGTTGGATTGCTTCTCCACCTTAATATAGCAGGCATCTTTCAATAACAAAGTTTCCAAAGTGGTTTAAGCCCAAGCTTTTTCACTATTCATTCATTTAGACCATGTCCAAAGCACACAGTGGCTGTAACTTATGCCTACTATCCATAACTCAAAGCATTGCATCATCATATAAGCATCCATAGGTGTTTGTTTAAGCTTTGAACTAATTCGTCTTGATACTACTCCTATCTTCAGTCCCAAAAACTTCCTTAAGATTCAATGGTTCTCTAGCCTTTCATTGTTATGGATAAAGCTTCTTATTTGCGTTGGATTGCTTCTCCAACTTAATATAGCATGTATCTTCCCATAACAAAGTGTCCAAAGTGGCTTAAGCCCAAACTTTTTCACTATTCATTTGTTTAGACCAAGTTAAAATCACACTGCGGCTGTAACTTATGCCTACTAAACATCAATATAGGTAGTAACTCAAAGCATTACTTCATCATATAAGCATCCATAGGTGTTGTTTAAGCCTTGAACTAACTCATCTTGGTACTACTCCTTTCTTCAGTCCCGAAAACTTCCTCAAGATTCAAAGGTTTTCTATCCTTTCATGGTTATGGATAATGCTTCTTAGTTAAGTTGGATTGCTTCTCCACCTTAATATAGCATGCACTTTCTTATAACAAAGTGTCCAAAGTGGCTTAAGCCCAAGTTTTTTACTATTCATTCGTTTAGACCAAGTCCAAAGCACACTGCAACTGTAACATATGGGTACTAAACATCCGTAGAGGTAATAACTCAAAATATTGCTTCATCATATAAGCATCCATAAGTGTTGTTTAAGCCTTGGACTAACTCATCTTGGTACTACTCCTATCTTCAGTCCCGAAAACTTAGTCATGATTTAATGGTTTTCTAACCTTTCATGGTTATGGAAAATGCTTCTTAGTTATGTTGGATTGCTTTTCCACCTCGGTATAGCTTGCATCTTCTGATAACAAAGTGTCCAAAGTGGCTTAAGCCCAAGCATTTTCACTATTCATTTGTTTAGACCAAGTCCAAAGCACATTGCGGATGTAACTTATGCGTACTAAACATCCACAGAGATAGTAACTCAAAACATTTCTTCATCATATAAGCATCCATATAGGTGTTGTATAAGTCTTGAACTAACTCGTCTTGGTACTACTCTTATTTTAAGTCCCAAAAACTTCCTCAAGATTCAATGGTTCCCTAGCCTTTCTGTTGAAATATGTGATCTCAAGAAGAAGAATAATTCAAACTTAAGAGAAGGAGGGAAGGAAAAAGAGAACTAGTTGTGAAGAAACTAGAAGGAGAACTAGTTGAGAAGGAACTAGAAGAAAAGGAAGCTGTTGGATCTCAATTAGACAATCTAACTAAACTAAGTGAGGAAGCAAAGAGAGGTATGGGCACAAGCATGGGCGCATCAGAGCAGGGCATGGTGCGCGTCAGAGCAGGGCATGGTGCAACAAGACTATTGGAGCAGCTCACCCATCTCTCTTCCCTTCTTCACGCCCCTCCTCTCCTCTTCCTTGATTCTTCTTCATTTCAATGTAAAAAAGTCTATAAATACATGTAATCTCTTGTAAAGAAGGGTGTGTGAATAAGAAGAAATATTCAGCAATCTTTCTCTTCCTTATTACGCCAATTCTCTCATCTCCATCCTTATCTCTTTCTAAACCTCTAAAATCAACATGGTATCAGAGCGGGTTTATCCTTCAACCGCTTAAATCTCACCTTATAACTCTTCTAGCACTCTACAAATCTTCTAATCTATAACAATACATCCTCCTAGTTCTATTCACTCTGAGATTAATATCCTTGGGATCATAGGATCTTCAAGTTGTGAAAGAACTAGAATTGTGTATTGTCACTAGAAAATGGAGACAAATAGAGTAGCAATCTCAGTCATGCTCAAAGGAAACAACTATCTCCTTTGGGCAAAAACCACTAAGACCATCCTTAGAGGAAGAGGACTTTGGCGATATGTTGAGCCAAAAGAGGTACCGGAAGCTGTAGTGAGAAATGAAAAAGAAGAAGCTAAGGAAGAACAAGAGGAACAATACACGCTCTCTCTTCTTCAAAGCTCACTAGAGTCATCCATCTTGGCGGCCTACTCATATGCCGATTCCGCCAAAGAACTATGGGATATACTCAAGGGAGTATATGGAAATGTCTCAAATATATCAAGAATATTTGAGGTGAAGAGGGCGCTGAATGAGCTTCAACAAGAGGAGAAGCCATTCAAGGAAATGTTTGGGGAGTATAGAAGCTTGTGGGCCGAGTTAGAGATTTTGAGGCCACACACAATCGACCCCAAGGAGTTAGGAGAAAGACGTGACCAAGACCAAGTGTTTGGACTTCTCTTGGCACTCAATGCATCCTACAAAGATCTTATCAAGCACATACTCAGATTTGAGAAGCTGCCAAGTCTAGCTGAAGTATGTGGCATGATACAAAGGGAGGAAGGGTCAAGAGACCTATTCCGTGCACCAAGTGAGGCCGCACATCTTGCAAAGAGGAATCTCACATTCGACAAGAGGGTTTTGGAATGTGAGCATTGTAAGATGAAGGGGCACACTAAGGAGAAGTGTTGGACTCTTTACCCACACTTAAGGCCTAAGCGGCTAAAGGAGAATGGAGGTGGACCTAGAGCCTTCATGGGAGTCACGCAACCTGTTGAAGAGATGGTCAGAAGATCCGAGTTTGAGGCTCTCATCAAGAGTCTATCCAAGCTCACAGAATCCGGTAAGAGCCTATTTAGCTCTAAAAGCTCCATTAAGAAGAATATGATCATTGTGGATTCGGGGGCTTCTCATCACATGATTAAGGATCAAGACATGCTGAAAAATCTTGAGCCTTATCATGGAAATGTACAAATAGCCAATGGAAGCTCAGTTCCGATTGAAGGGATAGGAGAGTTAGAGCTTTTCACAAAAGAAACTAAAGCATTATACATGCCTAGCTTCTCATCCAACCTTTTATCAGTTCATAAAGCAACAAAAGATTTGGATTGTGTGGCAATGTTTGGGACTGACTTTGTGAAGTTTCAGGACCCTAAAACAAATCATGTACTCGGAGAAGGGAAGGTGGAGGATGGAGTGTATCTGTTGGAAACAAATAAACAAGAAAAGCTAAAAGCTCTTGGAGTGAAGGCGGATAAGGAAGTTTTTAACAAGAAGGAGATTGGAGATAGCTCATTATGGCATGGAAGGCTAGGACATCCAAGTTCAGCTATCCTCAAGATGGTCTTACCCAATCTCGTTCAAGAAGAAGAAGTTTGTGAAGCATGTGTACTAGGGAAACATTGTAGACAGTTTTTCCCCTCTTCATCTACAACTTGTGATGAAGCTTTTGGCATTGTACACTCGGATGTATGGACCGCCCCATGTAACTCAAGAGATCAATATAAATATTTTGTTTCATTCATTGATGACTACTCAAGATACACATGGATCACACTCTTACATTCAAAGGATCAAGTATATGAAGCGTTTACTAACTTCACCAAATATATCTCTACCCAATTCAAGACCAAAATCAAGATCTTAAGAAGTGATAATGGAGGGGAGTATGTGAGCAAACGATTCAAGGAGTTACTCAATAATCTTGGTATCATACACCAAACATCGTGTGCATACACTCCACAACAAAATGGGGTAGCAGAAAGAAAGAATAGGCATCTCATGGAAGTTGCAAGAACCCTCATGATTGCCAAAGGAGTACCTAAGTTTCATTGGGGAGATGCAGTAATGACTTCAAGTTACTTGATCAACCGGCTTCCAACGAAAAATATGGATAATAAATCACCATTTGAAGTGCTACACAAAAGCAAGCCAAGCGTGAACCATATGAAGACCTTTGGATGTTCTTGTTATATGTTTCTACCGGAGGGACAAAGAAGCAAGCTTGAACCTCGAAGTATGAAGTGTGTGTTCATTGGCTACTCACCAACACAAAAAGGATACAAGGTCTACAATCCGGAGACAAGGAGGGTCTATGTATCTAGAGAGGTGAGATTCAATGAAGAAGAAGGATTTTATGGAAACAAGAACCATGAAGCTCCGGAGGATGTGACTTCATTACCTATGGATTGGATGCGGGTTAATGACGCTCTAATAAATGAAGTACAAGAAGAGAGCGAATCATCTGAAACCAGAGTAGAAGATGAGGCACATGCGGAGCAAGATCAGAATTCTGTTGAAGAAGAAGCGAATGATGGTGAGGGAGAACTTGAGCCAACCGTACCCCTAAGAAGAAGTACAAGACAAAGGCGACAACGTGTTTACTATGGCTACAACAACTCTGCCATGCTCCAAGGGGAGTCTAGTGCGAGTAATCTTCCTTGTGTGATAAGAGAATGTCCTGTGCGTACGGCGAGCTTAGATCTCGATCCTATTGGCGACAGCATTCTCTTATCACAAGGGGGAGATAACACTCAAACTAGCACTATCACATATCCCATTGAGCATTTTTGCTCGTTGGCATCCTTACCTATGGAGCATGAAGCTTTTCTTGGAAGAATCAGCAAGGAATCCATACCTAACTCATATGAAGAAGCGTGTGAGAATGGAGTATGGGTAAAAGCCATGGAAGAGGAAATGAAGTCCATGGAAAAGAACCACACTTGGTACTTGACCGAATTACCAAAGGATAAGAAATCAGTTGGGTGTAGATGGGTTTACACAATCAAGTATACAAGTGATGGGAAAATAGAGAGGTACAAAGCAAGGCTGGTGGCAAAAGGATACACTCAAATCTATGGGGAGGATTATACCGAGACATTTGCTCCGGTTGCTAAGCTCCACTCCATAAGAATCCTAATCTCAGTGGCAGTGAACTTGAAGTGGGATCTATGGCAGATGGATGTCAAGAACGCCTTCTGTTGAAATTATAAGTTTAAAGAGATTGAAGAATGTTTAGAGACTAAGAGTGAGAATAGCAAGAGATTATGAAAGTTTGTATGTATTTTATTCTCTTAGTCTTACAAATCTTTACAAGAGGTTACACATATATTTATAGACATTTGAATGAGAGGAGGTGCAGAAGAAGAGAGGAATGGCGTGAAGAAGGAAGAGGAGAAGATAGGTTTTGCGTGAAGAAGAGAGTAGGGAGCAGCTCACCTACTCCAACAGTATTGCACTCCATGCCTCTCTCTGGCGCCCCATGCTTGTGCCCATGCCTCTCCTTGCTTCCTTACTTAGTTTAGTTAGTTCATCTAGTTGAGATCCAACAACTTCCTTTTCTTCTAGTTCCTTCTTAACTTGTTCTCTTCCTAGTTCCTTTTCAACCAGTTTTCTCCTTTTCCCTCCTTCTCTTGTGTTTGAATTCTTCTTCTTGAGATCACATATTTCAACACTCCCCCTCAAGATTGGTCGGTGGAGATCCTTAAGACCGATCTTGCCATGAATGTGATCACAAGTAATAGTTGAAGTTGCCTTAGTGAAGATATCAGCTAATTGATCCTTGCTTGCTACAAAGGCGGTTTTGATAATTCCTTCTTGTATCTTCCCTCTCACAAAATGGCAATCAACTTCTATGTGCTTGGTTCTTTCATGAAATACCGGATTTGATGCTATATGCATTGCAGCTTGATTATCACAATACAACAGCATTTCTTCATCTCCCTGGATTCCAAGGTCTTTTAGAAGCGCTTTTATCCATATCAACTCCTTTGTCAATTCTTTCATGGCTCTGTACTCTGCTTCAGCACTTGATAGGGCTATGACCTTCTGTTTTTTGCTCCTCCAGGTTACTAGATTTCCTCCCACAAATGTGCAAAAACCAGATGTGGACTTTCTATCCTTTTTATCTCCAGCCCAATCCGCATCACAATAACCTTGGACCTTTGTGTTCCCATTAACATGCATCCATACACCTTTTCCAGGGCTATTCTTTAGGTACCTTAGCAACCTCTCAATCATGTTCCAATGTTGTGAGGTTGGCTTTTGCATATGCTGGCTCACACGGTTTACTGCAAAGCAGATGTCAGGTCTTGTAATGGTAAGATAGATAAGTTTGCCCACCATCCTTTGGTATCTTTTAATGTTCTCCAAAGGCTCCCCCTCAGGACTATCTTGGTATCCTTCTTCTATTGGAGTTTTGGCCGGCTTGGATCCTAACTTCCCGGTTTCTTCCAAGAGATCCAGCACATATTTCCTTTGAGATATGAACATTCCATCTCCAAATCGTGTCATCTCAATCCCTAGGAAGTACTTGAGCTCCCCTAGATCCTTTATATCAAAGTCGGCCTTCAAGAGTCCCTTGATTTGATCTACTCCATCTTTGTCACTTCCTGTGATGATTAGATCATCAACATAAATCAAGACTACCACTACTCCTCCTTCACTTTGTCTTGTGAATAGAGTATGATCCGCTTCAGATTTTATGAACTCCTTCTTCAAGAGACAAGCACTTAGCCTTTGGTACCATGCTCTTGGAGATTGCTTCAGCCCATAGATTGCTTTCTTCAATCTACACACTTTGTTGCCTCCATTATGATACCCTAGGGGTGGATCCATATATACTTCTTCTTCCAAATCCCCCTGCAAGAAGGCATTCTTGACGTCCATTTGCCATAAGTCCCATTCCAAGTTTACAGCTACCGAGATTAGAATTCTTATGGAATGAAGCTTAGCCACTGGAGCAAATGTTTCAGTATAGTCCTCCCCATAGACTTGAGTATATCCTTTTGCTACCAGCCTTGCTTTGTACCTTTCTATTTCCCCATCACTTGTGTATTTAATTGTATACACCCATCTACTCCCAACCGACTTCTTATCCTTTGGTAAGTCGGTTAAGTACCAAGTATTATTCCTTTCCATGGACTTCATTTCCTCTTCCATGGCTTTCACCCATACTTCACTCTCACATGCTTCTTCATATGAGCTAGGAATGTATTCCTTGCTGATTTTTGTGAGAAACACTTCATGCTCCATGGGTAATGTCGCCAAGGAACAGAAATGCTCAATGGGATATGTGATAATACTAGTTTGAGTGTGATCTCCTCCTTGTGATATGAGAGTGCTGTCGCCAATAGGATCGAGATCTAAGCTCGCCGTACGCTCAGGACACTCTCTTATCACACAAGGAAAAATACTCGTACTAGACTCTCCTTGGAGCATAGCAGAATTGTTATAGCCATAAAAGACACGTTGTCGCCTCTGTCTTGTACTTCTTCTTAGAGGTATGGTTGGCTCCTGTCCTTCTTCAGCATCCGCTCCCTCTTCATCCAAATTCTGATCCACTTCCTCATGTGCATTATCCGCACTATCTTGCTCTATGAAGTTCTCAGATGTTTCTTCTTGTACTTCTTCACATAGGCTTGGCGTTTCATCAAACACCATCCAGTCCATGGATGAATAGATCATTCCTTTAGAAGCATCATGATCCTTAGCCCCATAGAAACTCTCTTGTTCATTAAACCTTACTTCTCTAGACACATACACTCTTCTTGTTTCCGGATTGTAGACCTTGTAGCCCTTTTGTGTTGGTGAATATCCAATGAACACACACCTCATGCTTCGAGGTTCAAGTTTGCTTCTGTGTCCTTCTGGTAAAAACATGAAGCATGTGCATCCAAACGTTTTGATATGATTTAAGCTTGGTTTCTTCTTGTACAACACTTCAAATGGGGACTTATCATCCAGATTTTTGGTTGGAAGTCGGTTGATTAAGTAGCTTGATGTCATTACGGCATCTCCCCAATGGAACTTTGGTACTCTTTTGGCAATCATGAGAGTCCTTGCTACTTCCATTAGGTGTCTATTCTTCCTTTCAGCTATCCCGTTCTGCTGAGGAGTGTATGCACACGATGTTTGATGAATGATGCCAAAGTTGTTGAGCAACTCTTTGAATCGTTTACTCACATATTCACCTCCATTATCACTACGCAATACTTTGATCTTTGTTTTGAATTGGGTAGAGATATAGTTAATGAAGTTGGTGAAGGCTTCATACACTTGATCTTTGGTATGTAGAAGAGTGATCCATGTATATCTTGAGTAGTCATCAATGAATGAAACAAAATATTTATATTGATCTCTTGAATTACATGGTGAGGTCCATACATCCGAGTGTACAATGCCAAACGCTTCATCACAAGTTGTAGATGAAGTAGGAAAAGCTTGTCTACAATGCTTCCCTAGTACACACGCCTCACACACTACTTCTTCTTGGATGAGATTGGGTAAGACCATCTTGAGGACTGCTGAACTTGGATGTCCTAGCCTTCCATGCCATAATGGGCTATCTTCAATCTCTTTCCTCCCAAAAAACTTTGCATCTGCCTTCATTCCAAGAGTCATTGGTTCCTCTTGTTTATTTGATTCCAAGATATACACACCATCTTCTACCTTCCCTTCTCCGAGCACATGGTTTGTTTTAGGGTCCTGAAACTTAACAAAGTCAGTCCCAAACACAGCCACACACTCCAAATCCTTTGTAGCTTTATTAACGGATAAAAGATTAGATGAGAAGTTAGGCATGTATAATGCTTTTGTTTCCCTTTCAAAAAGCTCTAACTCTCCTATCCCTTTAATTGGAACTGAGCTTCCATTGGCTACTTGTACACTTCCATGGCATGTTTCAAGATTCTTTAACATATCTTGATCCTTGATCATGTGATGAGAAGCCCCTGAATCCACAATGATTCTAGTCTTCTTTATGGGTGTTTTAGAGCTGAAAAAACTCTTACCCGAATCTGTAAGTTTGGCTAGGCTCTTGATGAGAGCTTCAAACTCAGACCTTCTAACCAGTTCTTCAACAGGTTGTGCAATTCCCGTGAAGGCTCTAGGTCCATTCCCATTCTCCCTTAGCCGCTTAGGCCTCAAGTGTGGATGGAGGGTCCAACACTTCTCCTTAGTGTGTCCTTTCATCTTGCAATGCTCACACTCCAACGTCCTCTTGTCTCCAAATGTGAGATTCTTTCTTGCAAGATGTGCAGCTTCACTTGGTGCACGAAACAGGTCTCTAGACCCTTCTTCCCTTTGTATCATACCGCATACTTCCGCTAGACTTGGCAGATTCTCAAATCGAAGTATATGCTTGATAAGATCCTTGTATGATGCATTGAGTGCCAAGAGAAGCCCAAACACTTGATCTTGGTCACGCCTTTCTCCTAACTCCTTGGGGTCTATAGTGTGTGGCCTCAAGATCTCCAACTCGGCCCATAAGCTTCTATACTCCCCAAACATTTCCTTGAATGACTTTTCCTCTTGTTGGAGCTCATTCAATGCCCTTTTCACCTCAAATATCCTTGATATGTTTGAGATGTTTCCATAAACTCCTTTGAGTATATCCCAAAGTTCCTTGGCGGTATCCGCATATGAGTAAGCCGCCAAGATAGTTGGTTCTAGTGAGCTTAGGAGAAGAGAAAGAGTGTATTGTTCTTCTTGCTCTTCCTTAGCTTCCTCCTTCTCATTTCTCACCGCCGCTTCTGTTCCTTCTTTTGGCTCAACATATTGCCAAAGTCCTCGGCCTCTAAGAGTAGTTTTGGTGGTTTTTGCCCAAAGGAGATAGTTGTTTCCCTTGAGCATAACCGAGATTGTTACCCTATTAGTCTCCATTTTCTAGTAATAATACACAATCTTAGTCCTTTCACAACTTGAAGATCCTATGATCTCAAGGATATTAATCTCAGAGTGAATAGAACTAAGGAAGGTGTATTGTTATAGATTAGAAGCCTTGTAGAGTATTAGAGGAATCAAGAAGAGAATAAGCGGTTTAGTAGATAACCTGCTCTGATACCATGTTGAAATTATAAGTTTAAAGAGATTGAAGAATGTTTAGAGACTAAGAGTGAGAATAGCAAGAGATTATGAAAGTTTGTATGTATTTTATTCTCTTAGTCTTACAAATCTTTACAAGAGGTTACACATATATTTATAGACATTTGAATGAGAGGAGGTGCAGAAGAAGAGAGGAATGGCGTGAAGAAGGAAGAGGAGAAGAGAGGTTTTGCGTGAAGAAGAGAGGAGGGAGCAGCTCACCTACTCCAACAGTATTGCACTCCATGCCTCTCTCTGGCGCCCCATGCTTGTGCCCATGCCTCTCCTTGCTTCCTTACTTAGTTTAGTTAGTTCATCTAGTTGAGATCCAACAACTTCCTTTTCTTCTAGTTCCTTCTTAACTTGTTCTCTTCCTAGTTCCTTTTCAACCAGTTTTCTCCTTTTCCCTCCTTCTCTTGTGTTTGAATTCTTCTTCTTGAGATCACATATTTCAACACCTTCTTGCAAGGAGATTTGGAAGAAGAGGTATATATGGATCCACCCCAAGGATATCATAAGGAAGGCAACAAGGTTTGCAGATTGAAGAAAGCAATCTATGGGCTAAAGCAATCTCCAAGAGCATGGTACCAAAGGCTAAGCGCTTGTCTATTGGATAAGGAGTTCATAAGATCTGAAGCTGATCATACCCTCTTCACAAGGCAAAGTGAAGGAGGAGTAGTGGTGGTCTTGATCTATGTTGATGATCTAATCATCACAGGAAGTGATAAAGATGGAGTAGATCAAATCAAGAAACTCTTGAAGATCGCTTTTGATATAAAGGATCTGGGAGAGCTTAAATACTTCCTAGGGATTGAGATGACACGGTTTGAAGATGGGATGTTCATCTCTCAAAGGAAATATGTGCTGGATCTCTTGGAAGAAACTGGCAAGTTAGGATCCAAGCCGGCTAAAACTCCAATAGAAGAAGGCTACCAAGATAATCCTGAGGGGGAGCCATTGGAAGATATTAAGAGGTATCAAAGGATGGTGGGCAAGCTCATCTACCTCACTATCACAAGGCCGGACATTTGCTTTGCAGTGAACCGTGTGAGTCAACATATGCAAAAACCAACTATGCAGCATTGGAACATGATTGAGAGGCTGCTAAGGTACTTAAAAAACAGCCCTGGAAAAGGCATATGGATGAAGGCTAATGGAAACACAAAGGTTCAAGGATATTGTGATGCGGATTGGGCTGGAGATAAGCAAGATAGAAAGTCCACATCCGGTTTTTGTACCTTTGTGGGAGGTAATCTAGTCACTTGGAGAAGTAAGAAGCAGAAAGTTATAGCCTTATCAAGTGCTGAAGCCGAGTATAGGGCTATGAAGGAGGTGACAAAAGAATTGATATGGGTGAAGGCATTCCTAGAAGATCTTGGAATACATGAGGCTGAGGAGATGCTGTTGTATTGTGATAATCAAGCTGCAATACATATAGCATCCAATCCGGTATTCCATGAAAGGACCAAACATATAGAAGTGGATTGTCACTTTGTGAGGGGAAAGATTCAAGAAGGAATCATCAAACCCGCATTTGTAGCAAGTGGGGAACAGCTAGCGGATATCTTCACCAAGGCAACATCCTCTATCATTGGGGATCACATACATGGCAAGATCGGTCTAAAGGATCTTCACCGACCAATCTTGAGGGGGAGTGTTGAAATATGTGATCTCAAGAAGAAGAATAATTCAAACTTAAGAGAAGGAGGGAAGGAAAAAGAGAACTAGTTGTGAAGAAACTAGAAGGAGAACTAGTTGAGAAGGAACTAGAAGAAAAGGAAGCTGTTGGATCTCAACTAGACAATCTAACTAAACTAAGTGAGGAAGCAAAGAGAGGTATGGGCACAAGCATGGGCGCATCAGAGCAGGGCATGGTGCGCGTCAGAGCAGGGCATGGTGCAACAAGACTATTGGAGCAGCTCACCCATCTCTCTTCCCTTCTTCACGCCCCTCCTCTCCTCTTCCTTGATTCTTCTTCATTTCAATGTAAAAAAGTCTATAAATACATGTAATCTCTTGTAAAGAAGGGTGTGTGAATAAGAAGAAATATTCAGCAATCTTTCTCTTCCTTATTACGCCAATTCTCTCATCTCCATCCTTATCTCTTTCTAAACCTCTAAAATCAACACTTTCATGGTTATCGATAATGCTTCTTAGTTACGTTGGATTGCTTCTCCACCTTAATATAGCATGCATCTTTCAATAACAAAGTTTCCAAAGTGGTTTAAGCCCATGCTTTTTCACTATTCATTCGTTTAGACCATGTCCAAAGCACACAGTGGTTGTAACTTATGCCTACTATCCATAGAGGTAATAACTCAAAGCATTGCATCATCATATAAGCATACATAGGTGTTGTTTAAGCTTTGGACTAATTCGTCTTGATACTACTCCTATCTTCAGTCCCAAAAACTTCCTCAGGATTCAATGGTTCTCTAGCCTTTCATGGTTATGGATAAAGCTTCTTAGTTGCATTGGATTGCTTCTCCAACTTAATATAGCTTGCATCTTCCCATAACAAAGTGTCCAAAGTGGCTTAAGCCCAAACTTTTTCACTATTCATTCGTTTAGACCAAGTTAAAAGCACACTGCGGCTGTAACTTATGCCTACAAAACATCAATATAGGTAGTAACTCAAAGCATTGCTTCATCATATAAGCATCCATAGGTGTTGTTTAAGCCTTGAACTAACTCGTCTTGGTACTACTCCTTTCTTCAGTCCCGAAAACTTCCTCAAGATTCAAAGGTTTTCTAGCCTTTCATGGTTATGGATAATGGTTCTTAGTTAAGTTGGATTGCTTCTCCACCTTAATATAGCATGCACTTTCTCATAACAAAGTGTCCAAAGTGGCTTAAGCCCATGTTTTTTTACTATTCATTCGTTTAGACCAAGTCCAAAGCACACTGCAGCTATAACATATGGGTACTAAACATCCATAAAGGTAATAACTCAAAACATTGCTTCATCATATAAGCATGCATAAGTGTTGTTTAAGCCTTGGACTAACTCGTCTTGGTACTACTCCTATCTTCAGTCCCGAAAACTTGGTCATGATTTAATGGTTTTCTAACCTTTCATGGTTATGGAAAATGCTTCTTAGTTATGTTGGATTGCTTTTCCACCTCAGTATAGCTTGCATCTTCTCATAACAATGTGTCCAAAGTGGCTTAAGCCCAAGCATTTTCACTATTCATTTGTTTAGACCAAGTCCAAAGCACATTGCGGATGTAACTTATGCGTACTAAACATCCACAGAGATAGTAACTCAAAACATTGCTTCATCATATAAGCATCCATATAGGTGTTGGATAAGTCTTGAACTAACTCGTCTTGGTACTACTCTTATTTTAAGTCCCAAAAACTTTCTCAAGATTTAATGGTTCTCTAGCCTTTCACGGTTATGGATAATGCTTCTTAGTTACGTTGGATTACTTCTCCACCTTAATATAGCGTGCATCTTCTCCTAACAAAGTGTCCAACATGGCTTAAGCCCAAGCTTTTTCACTATTCAATTGTTTAGACCATGTCCAAAGCACACAGTGGCTGTAACTTATGCCTACTATCCACAGAGGTAATAACTCAAAACATTGCGTCATTATATAAGCATCCATAGGTGTTGTTTAAGCTTTGGACTAATTTGTCTTGGTACTACTCCTATCTTCAGTCCCAAAAACTTCCTCAAGATTCAATGGTTCTCTAGCCTTTCATGGTTATTGATAAAGCTTTTTAGTTGCGTTGGATTGCTTCTCCAACTTAATATAGCATGCATCTTCCCATAACAAAGTGTCCAAAGTGGCTTAAGCCCAAACTTTTTCACTATTCATTCGTTTAGACCAAGTTAAAAGCACACTGCAGCTGTAACTTATGCCTACTAAACATCAATATAGGTAGTAACTCAAAGCATTGCTTCATCATATAAGCATCCATAGGTGTTGTTTAAGCCTTGAACTAACTCGTCTTGGTACTACTCCTTTCTTCAGTCCCGAAAACTTCCTCAAGATTCAAAGGTTTTCTAGCCTTTCATGGTTATGGATAATGCTTCTTAGTTAAGTTGGATTGCTTCTCCACCTTAATATAGCATGCACTTTCTCATAACAAAGTGTCCAAAGTGGCTTAAGCCCAAGTTTTTTTACTATTCATTCATTTAGACCAAGTCCAAAGCACACTGCAGCTGTAACATATGGGTACTAAACATCCATAAAGGTAATAACTCAAAACATTGCTTCATCATATAAGCATGCATAAGTGTTGTTTAAGCCTTGGACTAACTCGTCTTGGTACTACTCCTATCTTCAGTCCCGAAAACTTGGTCATGATTTAATGGTTTTCTTACCTTTCATGGTTATGGAAAATGCTTCTTAGTTATGTTGGATTGCTTTTCCACCTCAGTATAGCTTGCATCTTCTCATAACAATGTGTCCAAAGTGGCTTAAACCCAAGCATTTTCACTATTCATTTGTTTAGACCAAGTCCAAAGCACATTGCGGATGTAACTTATGCGTACTAAACATCCACAGAGATAGTAACTCAAAACATTGCTTCATCATATAAGCATCCATATAGGTGTTGGATAAGTCTTGAACTAACTCGTCTTGGTACTACTCTTATTTTAAGTCCCAAAAACTTCCTCAAGATTCAATGGTTCCCTAGCCTTTCATGGTTATGGATAATGCTTCTTAGTTACGTTGGATTGCTTCTCCACCTTAATATAGCATGCATCTTTCAATAACAAAGTTTCCAAAGTGGTTTAAGCCCAAGCTTTTTCACTATTCATTCATTTAGACCATGTCCAAAGCACACAGTGGCTGTAACTTATGCCTACTATCCATAGAGGTAATAACTCAAAGCATTGCATCATCATATAAGCATCCATAGGTGTTTGTTTAAGCTTTGGACTAATTCGTCTTGATACTACTCCTATCTTCAGTCCCAAAAACTTCCTTAAGATTCAATGGTTCTCTAGCCTTTCATGGTTATTGATAAAGCTTTTTAGTTGCGTTGGATTGCTTCTCCAACTTAATATAGCATGCATCTTCCCATAACAAAGTGTCCAAAGTGGCTTAAGCCCAAAGTTTTTCACTATTCATTCGTTTAGACCAAGTTAAAAGCACACTGCAGCTGTAACTTATGCCTACTAAACATCAATATAGGTAGTAACTCAAAGCATTACTTCATCATATAAGCATCCATAGGTGTTGTTTAAGCCTTGAACTAACTCATCTTGGTACTACTCCTTTCTTCAGTCCCGAAAACTTCCTCAAGATTCAAAGGTTTTATATCCTTTCATGGTTATGGATAATGCTTCTTAGTTAAGTTGGATTGCTTCTCCACCTTAATATAGCATGCACTTTCTTATAACAAAGTGTCCAACGTGGCTTAAGCCCAAGTTTTTTACTATTCATTCGTTTAGACCAAGTCCAAAGCACACTGCAACTGTAACATATGGGTACTAAACATCCGTAGAGGTAATAACTCAAAACATTGCTTTAATGGTTTTCTAGCCTTTCATGGTTATGGATAATTCATCTTAGTTACGTTGGATTGCTTCTCCACCTTTAATATAGCTTGCATCTTCTCATAACAAAGTGTCCAAAGTGGCTTAAGCCCAAGCTTTTTCACTATTCAATTGTTTAGACCATGTCCAAAGCACACTGTGGCTGTAACTTATGCCTACTATCCATAGAGGTAGTATCTCAAAGCATTGCTTCATGATATAAACATCCATAGGTGTTGTTTAAGCTTTGGACTAACTCGTCTTGGTACTTCTCCTATCTTCAGTCCCGAAAACTTCATCAAGATTTAATGATTTTTTAGCCTTTCATGGTTATGGAAAATGCTTCTTAGTTACGTGGCATTGCTTCTCAACCTTAATATAGCTTGCATCTTCTCATAACAAAGTGTCCAAAGTGGCTTAAGCCTAAGCTTTTTCACTATTCATTCGTTTAGACAAAGTCCAAAGCACACTGCGGCTATAACCAATGGGTACTAAACATCCATAGAGGTAGTAACTTAGAGAATTCCTTCATCATATAAGCATCTATAGGTGTTGTTTAATCCTTGAACTAATTCATCTTGGTACTTCTCCTATCTTCAGTCCCAAAAACTTCCTCAAGATTCAATGGTTCTCTAGCCTTTCATGGTTATGGATAGTGCTTCTTAGTTACGTTGGATTGCTTCTCCACGTTAATAGAGCATGCATCTTCTCATAACAAAGTGTTCAAAGTGGCTTAAGCCCAAGCTTTTTCACTACTCATTCGTTTAGACCAAGTCCAAAGCACACTGCGGCTGTAACTTATGCCTACTAAACATCAATATAGGTACTAACTCAAAGCTTTGCTTCATCATATAAGCATCCATAGGTGTTGTTTAAGCCTTGAACTAACTCATCTTGGTACTACTCCTTTCTTCAGTCCTGAAAACTTCCTCAAGATTCAAAGGTTTTCTAGCCTTTCATGGTTATGGATAATGCTTCTTAGTTAAGTTGGATTGCTTCTCCACCTTAATATAGATGCACTTTCTCATAACAAAGTGTCCAAAGTGGCTTAAGCCCAAGCTTTTTTACTATTCATTCATTTAGACCAAGTCCAAAGCACACTTCAGCTGTAACTTATGGGTAGTAAACATCCATAGAGGTAATAACTCAAAGCATTGCTTCATCATATAAGCATCCATAAGTGTTGTTTAAGCCTTGGAATAACTCATCTTGGTACTACTCCTATCTTCAGTCCCGAAAACTTGGTCATGATTTAATGGTTTTCTAGCCTTTCATGGTTATGGAAAATGCTTCTTAGTTATGTTGGATTGCTTTTCCACCTCAATATAGCTTGCATCTTCTGATAACAAAGTGTCCAAAGTGGTTTAAGCCCAAGCATTTTCACTA
The DNA here is from genome assembly GCA_963854855.1 of Nasturtium officinale. Lineage (NCBI taxonomy): Eukaryota > Viridiplantae > Streptophyta > Magnoliopsida > Brassicales > Brassicaceae > Nasturtium > Nasturtium officinale. The sequence goes on along the minus strand of OY978504.1, from coordinate 9,929,139 downwards.
TTTATTCGTTTAGACCAAGTTAAAAGCACATTGCGGCTGTAACTTATGCCTACTAAACATCAATATAGGTAGTAACTCAAAGCATTGCTTCATCATATAAGCATCCATAGGTGTTGTTTAAGCCTTGAACTAACTCGTCTTGGTACTACTCCTATCTTCAGTCCCGAAAACTTCGTCAAGATTTAATGGTTTTCTAGCCTTTCAGGGTTATGGAAAATGCTTCTTAGTTACGTTGGATTGTGTCTCCACCTTAATATAGCTTGCATCTGTTGAAATATGTGATCTCAAGAAGAAGAATTCAAACACAAGAGAAGGAGGGAAAAAGAGAAAACTAGTTGAAAAGGAACTAGAAGGAGAACAAGTTGAGAAGGAACTAGAAGAAAAGGAAGCTGTTGGATCTCAACTAGATGATCTAACTAAACTAAGTAAGGAAGCAAGGAGAGGTATGGTCATAAGCATGGGGCACCAGAGAGGGGCATGGAGCGCAATACTGTTGGAGTAGGTGAGCTGCTCCCTCCTCTCTTCTTCACGCAAAACCCCTCTTCTCTCCTTCCTTCTTCACGCCAATCTTCTTCTCTTCTGCACCTCCTATTCTTCCTCTATGTAAAGTCTATAATTATATGTGTAACCTCTTGTAAAGATTTGTGTGACTAAGAGAATAAAATACATACAAACTTCCATAATCTCTTGCTATTCTCACTCTTAGTCTCTAAACATTCTTCAATCTCTTTAAACTTATAATTTCTACATGGTATCAGAGCGGGTTATCTACTAAACCGCTTATCCTCTTCTTGATTCTTCTAATACTCTACAAGGATTATAATCTATAACAATACACCTTCATTAGTTCTATTCACTCTGAGATTAATATCCTTGAGATCATAGGATCTTCAAGTTGTGAAAGTACTAAGATTGTGTATTATTACTAGAAAATGGAGACTAATAGGATAACAATCTCGGTTATGCTCAAGGGAAACAACTACCTCCTTTAGGCAAAAACCACCAAAACAACTCTTAGAGGCCGAGGACTTTGGCAATATGTTGAGCCAAAAGAAGGAACAGAAGCGGCGGTGAGAAATGAGAAGGAGGAAGCTAAGGAAGAGCAAGGAGAACAATACACTCTTTCTCTTCTCCAAAGCTCAGTAGAACCAACTATCTTGGCGGCTTACTCATATGCGGATACCGCCAAGGAACTTTGGGATATACTCAAAGGGGTATATGGAAACATCTCAAACATATCAAGGATATTTGAGGTGAAAAGGGCATTGAATGAGCTCCAACAAGAGGAAAAGTCATTCAAGGAAATGTTTGGGGAGTATAGGAGCTTATGGTCCGAGTTGGAGATCTTGAGGCCACACACTATAGACCCCAAGGAGTTAGGAGAAAGGCATGACCATGATCAAGTGTTTGGACTTCTCTTGGCACACAATGCATCATACAAGGATCTTATCAAGCATATACTTAGATTTGAGAATCTGCCTAGTCTAGCGGAAGTATGTCGTATGATACAAAGGGAAGAAGGGTCTAGAGACCTGTTTCTTGCACCAAGTGAAGCTGCACATCTTGCAAGAAAGAATCTCACACTTGGAGACAAGAGGACGTTGGAGTGTGAGCATTGTAAGATGAAAGGACACACTAAGGAGAAGTGTTGGACTCTCCATCCACATTTGAGGCCTAAGCGGCTAAGGGAGAATGGGAGTGGACCTAGAGCCTTCACGGGAATTGCACAACCTGTTGAAGAACTGGTTAGAAGGTCTGAGTTTGAAGCTCTCATCAACAGCCTAGCCAAACTCACAGAATCGGGTAAGAGTCTTTTCAGCTCTAAAACGCCCATAAAGAAGACTAGAATCATTGTGGATTCAGGGGCTTCTCATCACATGATCAAGGATCAAGATATGTTAAAGAATCTTGAACCGTGCCATGGAAATGTACAAGTAGCCAATGGAAGCTCAGTTCCAATTAAAGGGATAGGAGAGTTAGAGCTTTTTAAAAGGGAAACAAAAGCATTATACATTCCTAACTTCTCATCTAATCTTTTATCCGTTAATAAAGCTACAAAGGATTTGGAGTGTGTGGTTGTGTTTGGGACTGACTTTGTTAAGTTTCAGGACCCTAAAACAAACCATGTGCTTGGAGAAGGGAAGGTAGAAGATTGTGTGTATATCATGGAATCAAATAAATAAGAGGAATCAATGGCTCTTGGAATGAAGGCGGATGCAAAGTTTTTTGGGAGCAAAGAGATTGAAGATAGCCCATTATGGCATGGAAGGTTAGGACATCCAAGTTCAGTCATCCTCAAGATGATCTTACCCAATCTCATCCAAGAAGAAGTAGTGTGTGAGGCGTGTGTACTAGGGAAGCATTGTAGATAAGCTTTTCCCACTTCATCTACAACTTGTGGTGAAGCGTTTGGCACTGTACACTCGGATATATGGACCTCACCATGTAATTCAAGAGATCAATATAAATATTTTGTTTCATTCATTGATGACTACTCAAGATACACATGGATCACTCTTCTACATACCAAAGATCAAGTTTATGAAGCCTTCACCAACTTCATTAACTATATCTCTACCCAATTCAAAACAAAGATCAAAGTATTCCGTAGTGATAATGGAGGGGAATATATGAGTAAACGGTTCAAAGAGTTGCTCAACAACTTTGGCATCATTCATCAAACATCGTGTGTATACACTCCTCAGCAGAACGGGATAGCTGAAAGGAAGAATAGACACCTAATGGAAGTAGCAAGGACTCTCATGATTGCCAAAAGAGTACCAAAGTTCCATTGGGGAGATGCCGTAATGACATCAAGCTACTTAATCAACCGACTTCCAACCAAAAATCTGGATGATAAGTCCCCATTTGAAGTGTTGTACAAGAAGAAACCAAGCTTAAATCATATCAAAACGTTTGGATGCACATGCTTCATGTTTTTACCAGAAGGACAAAGAAGCAAACTTGAACCTCGAAGCATGAGGTGTGTGTCATTGGATATTCACCAACACAAAAGGGCTACTAGGTCTACAATCCAGAAACAAGAAGAGTGTATATGTCTAGAGAAGTAAGGTTTAATGAATAAGAGAGTTTCTATGGGGCTAAGGATCATGATGCTTCTAAAGGAATGGTCTATTCATCCATGGACTAGATGGTGTTTGATGAAACGCCAAGTCTATGTGAAGAAGTACAAAAAGAAACATCTGAAAACCTCATAAAGCAAGATAGTGCTGATGATGCACATGAGGAAGCGAATCAGAATTTGGATGAAGAAGGAGCGGATGCTGAAGAAGGACCGGAACCAACCATACCTCTAAGAAGAAGTACAAGACAAAAGTTTGGACCGGAGCATTGGAAAGACACTCGTGTCTACTACAACAACTCAGCTATACTTGAAGAAGGATCTAGTATGGGTAATCATTCTAATGTGATAGGAGAGTGTTCTGAGCGTACGGCGGGCTTATATCCCGATCCTATTGGCGACAGCACTCTCATATCACTTAGGAGAGATACAACCCAATCTATATATCCTATTGATCATTTTTGCTCCTTAGTGACCTTACCTATGGAACATGAGAGTTTTCTTTCAAAAATCAGCAAGGAATACATCCCCAGCTCATATGAAGAAACGTGTGAGAGTGGAGTATGGGTTAAATCCATGGAAGAAGAAATGGAGTCCATGGAAAGGAATCACACTTGGTACTTAACCGACTTACCAAGGGAGAAGAAGCCGGTTGGGTGTAGATGGGTGTATACAATTAAATACACAAGTGATGGGGAAATAGAGAGGTACAAAGCCAGGCTGGTAGCAAAAGGATATACTCAAGTCTATGGGGAGGACTATACTGAATCATTTGCTCCAGTGGCTAAGCTCCATTCCATAAGAATTCTAATCTCGGTAGCTATAAACTTAGAATGGGACTTATGGCAAATGGATGTTAAGAACGCCTTCTTGCAGGGGGATTTGGAAGAAGAAGTATATATGGATCCACCCCAAGGGTATCATAATGGAGGCAACAAAGTGTGTAGATTGAAGAAAGCAATCTATGGGCTGAAGCAATCTCCAAGAGCATGGTACCAAAGGTTAAGCGCTTGCCTCTTGAAGAAGGAGTTCATAAAATCTGAAGCGGATCATACTCTATTCACAAGACATAGTGAAGGAGGAGTAGTGGTGGTCTTGATTTATGTTGATGATCTAATCATCACAGGAAGTGACAAAGATGGAGTAGATCAAATCAAGGGACTCTTGAAGGCCGACTTTGATATAAAGGATCTAGGGGAGCTCAAGTACTTCCTAGGCTCCCATAACGTAGATAATGCTTCTTAGTTGTTTGCGTTGGATTGCTTCTCTACCTTAAAATAGCATGCATCTGCCCATAACAAAGTGTTCAAAGTGGCTTAAGCCCAAGCTTTTTCACTTTTCTTTTGTTTAGACCAAGTCAAAAGCACACTACGTGATACGCTCCAACTAGGCGGTTTGACCCGCAAGGAGTTCGGTACGGTTGGTGAAGTGCAATAGCAAGTATTAAGCGGATGAAAGATTAGACGAAGAGGATTGACTCTGTTGAAATATGTGATCTCAAGAAGAAGAATTCAAACACAAGAGAAGGAGGGAAAAGGAGAAAACTGGTTGAAAAGGAACTAGAAAGAGAACAAGTTAAGAAGGAACTAGAAGAAAAGGAAGTTGTTGGATCTCAACTAGATGAACTAACTAAACTAAGTAAGGAAGCAAGGAGAGGCATGGGCACAAGCATGGGGCGCCAGAGAGAGGCATGGAGTGCAATACTGTTGGAGTAGGTGAGCTGCTCCCTCCTCTCTTCTTCACGCAAAACCTCTCTTCTCCTCTTCCTTCTTCACGCCATTCCTCTCTTCTTCTGCACCTCCTCTCATTCAAATGTCTATAAATATATGTGTAACCTCTTGTAAAAATTTGTAAGACTAAGAGAATAAAATACATACAAACTTTCATAATCTCTTGCTATTCTCACTCTTAGTCTCTAAACATTCTTCAATCTCTTTAAACTTATAATTTCAACATGGTATCAGAGCAGGTTATCTACTAAACCGCTTATTCTCTTCTTGATTCCTCTAATACTCTACAAGGCTTCTAATCTATAACAATACACCTTCCTTAGTTCTATTCACTCTGAGATTAATATCCTTGAGATCATAGGATCTTCAAGTTGTGAAAGGACTAAGATTGTGTATTATTACTAGAAAATGGAGACTAATAGGGTAACAATCTCGGTTATGCTCAAGGGAAACAACTATCTCCTTTGGGCAAAAACCACCAAAACTACTCTTAGAGGCCGAGGACTTTGGCAATATGTTGAGCCAAAAGAAGGAACAGAAGCGGCGGTGAGAAATGAGAAGGAGGAAGCTAAGGAAGAGCAAGAAGAACAATACACTCTTTCTCTTCTCCTAAGCTCACTAGAACCAACTATCTTGGCGGCTTACTCATATGCGGATACCGCCAAGGAACTTTGGGATATACTCAAAGGAGTTTATGGAAACATCTCAAACATATCAAGGATATTTGAGGTGAAAAGGGCATTGAATGAGCTCCAACAAGAGGAAAAGTCATTCAAGGAAATGTTTGGGGAGTATAGAAGCTTATGGGCCGAGTTGGAGATCTTGAGGCCACACACTATAGACCCCAAGGAGTTAGGAGAAAGGCGTGACCAAGATCAAGTGTTTGGGCTTCTCTTGGCACTCAATGCATCATACAAGGATCTTATCAAGCATATACTTCGATTTGAGAATCTGCCAAGTCTAGCGGAAGTATGCGGTATGATACAAAGGGAAGAAGGGTCTAGAGACCTGTTTCGTGCACCAAGTGAAGCTGCACATCTTGCAAGAAAGAATCTCACATTTGGAGACAAGAGGACGTTGGAGTGTGAGCATTGCAAGATGAAAGGACACACTAAGGAGAAGTGTTGGACTCTCCATCCACACTTGAGGCCTAAGCGGCTAAGGGAGAATGGGAATGGACCTAGAGCCTTCACGGGAATTGCACAACCTGTTGAAGAACTGGTTAGAAGGTCTGAGTTTGAAGCTCTCATCAAGAGCCTAGCCAAACTCACAGATTCGGGTAAGAGTTTTTTCAGCTCTAAAACACCCATAAAGAAGACTAGAATCATTGTGGATTCAGGGGCTTCTCATCACATGATCAAGGATCAAGATATGTTAAAGAATCTTGAACCATGCCATGGAAGTGTACAAGTAGCCAATGGAAGCTCAGTTCCAATTAAAGGGATAGGAGAGTTAGAGCTTTTTAAAAGGGAAACAAAAGCATTATACATGCCTAACTTCTCATCTAATCTTTTATCCGTTAATAAAGCTACAAAGGATTTGGAGTGTGTGGCTGTGTTTGGGACTGACTTTGTTAAGTTTCAGGACCCTAAAACAAACCATGTGCTCGGAGAAGGGAAGGTAGAAGATGGTGTGTATATCTTGGAATCAAATAAACAAGAGGAACCAATAACTCTTGGAATGAAGGCAGATGCAAAGTTTTTTGGGAGGAAAGAGATTGAAGATAGCCCATTATGGCATGGAAGGCTAGGACATCCAAGTTCAGCAGTCCTCAAGATGGTCTTACCCAATCTCATCCAAGAAGAAGTAGTGTGTGAGGCGTGTGTACTAGGGAAGCATTGTAGACAAGCTTTTCCTACTTCATCTACAACTTGTGATGAAGCGTTTGGCATTGTACACTCGGATGTATGGACCTCACCATGTAATTCAAGAGATCAATATAAATATTTTGTTTCATTCATTGATGACTACTCAAGATATACATGGATCACTCTTCTACATACCAAAGATCAAGTGTATGAAGCCTTCACCAACTTCATTAACTATATCTCTACCCAATTCAAAACAAAGATCAAAGTATTGCGTAGTGATAATGGAGGTGAATATGTGAGTAAACGATTCAAAGAGTTGCTCAACAACTTTGGCATCATTCATCAAACATCGTGTGCATACACTCCTCAGCAGAACGGGATAGCTGAAAGGAAGAATAGACACCTAATGGAAGTAGCAAGGACTCTCATGATTGCCAAAAGAGTACCAAAGTTCCATTGGGGAGATGCCGTAATGACATCAAGCTACTTAATCAACCGACTTCCAACCAAAAATCTGGATGATAAGTCCCCATTTGAAGTGTTGAACAAGAAGAAACCAAGCTTAAATCATATCAAAACGTTTGGATGCACATGCTTCATGTTTTTACCAGAAGGACACAGAAGCAAACTTGAACCTCGAAGCATGAGGTGTGTGTTCATTGGATATTCACCAACACAAAAGGGCTACAAGGTCTACAATCCGGAAACAAGAAGAGTGTATGTGTCTAGAGAAGTAAGGTTTAATGAACAAGAGAGTTTCTATGGGGCTAAGGATCATGATGCTTCTAAAGGAATGATCTATTCATCCATGGACTGGATGGTGTTTGATGAAACGCCAAGCCTATGTGAAGAAGTACAAGAAGAAACATCTGAGAACTTCATAGAGCAAGATAGTGCGGATAATGCACATGAGGAAGTGGATCAGAATTTGGATGAAGAGGGAGCGGATGCTGAAGAAGGACAGGAGCCAACCATACCTCTAAGAAGAAGTACAAGACAGAGGCGACAACGTGTCTTTTATGGCTATAACAATTCTGCTATGCTCCAAGGAGAGTCTAGTACGAGTATTTTTCCTTGTGTGATAAGAGAGTGTCCTGAGCGTACGGCGAGCTTAGATCTCGATCCTATTGGCGACAGCACTCTCATATCACAAGGAGGAGATCACACTCAAACTAGTATTATCACATATCCCATTGAGCATTTCTGTTCCTTGGCGACATTACCCATGGAGCATGAAGTGTTTCTCACAAAAATCAGCAAGGAATACATTCCTAGCTCATATGAAGAAGCATGTGAGAGTGAAGTATGGGTGAAAGCCATGGAAGAGGAAATGAAGTCCATGGAAAGGAATAATACTTGGTACTTAACCGACTTACCAAAGGATAAGAAGTCGGTTGGGAGTAGATGGGTGTATACAATTAAATACACAAGTGATGGGGAAATAGAAAGGTACAAAGCAAGGCTGGTAGCAAAAGGATATACTCAAGTCTATGGGGAGGACTATACTGAAACATTTGCTCCAGTGGCTAAGCTTCATTCCATAAGAATTCTAATCTCGGTAGCTGTAAACTTGGAATGGGACTTATGGCAAATGGACGTCAAGAATGCCTTCTTGCAGGGGGATTTGGAAGAAGAAGTATATATGGATCCACCCCTAGGGTATCATAATGGAGGCAACAAAGTGTGTAGATTGAAGAAAGCAATCTATGGGCTGAAGCAATCTCCAAGAGCATGGTACCAAAGGCTAAGTGCTTGTCTCTTGAAGAAGGAGTTCATAAAATCTGAAGCGGATCATACTCTATTCACAAGACAAAGTGAAGGAGGAGTAGTGGTAGTCTTGATTTATGTTGATGATCTAATCATCACAGGAAGTGACAAAGATGGAGTAGATCAAACAAGGGACTCTTGAAGGCCGACTTTGATATAAAGGATCTAGGGGAGCTCAAGTACTTCCTAGGGATTGAGATGACACGATTTGGAGATGGAATGTTCATATCTCAAAGGAAATATGTGCTGGATCTCTTGGAAGAAACCGGGAAGTTAGGATCCAAGCCGGCCAAAACTCCAATAGAAGAAGGATACCAAGATAGTCCTGAGGGGGAGCCTTTTGAGAACATTAAAAGATACCAAAGGATGGTGGGCAAACTTATCTATCTTACCATTACAAGACCTGACATCTGCTTTGCAGTAAACCGTGTGAGCCAGCATATGCAAAAGCCAACCTCACAACATTGGAACATGATTGAGAGGTTGCTAAGGTACCTAAAGAATAGCCCTGGAAAAGGTGTATGGATGCATGTTAATGGGAACACAAAGGTCCAAGGTTATTGTGATGCGGATTGGGCTGGAGATAAAAAGGATAGAAAGTCCACATCTGGTTTTTGCACATTTGTGGGAGGAAATCTAGTAACCTGGAGGAGCAAAAAACAGAAGGTCATAGCCTTATCAAGTGCTGAAGCAGAGTACAGAGCCATGAAAGAATTGACAAAGGAGTTGATATGGATAAAAGCGCTTCTAAAAGACCTTGGAATCCAGGGAGATGAAGAAATGCTGTTGTATTGTGATAATCAAGCTGCAATGCATATAGCATCAAATCCGGTATTTCATGAAAGAACCAAGCACATAGAAGTTGATTGCCATTTTGTGAGAGGGAAGATACAAGAAGGAATTATCAAAACCGCCTTTGTAGCAAGCAAGGATCAATTAGCTGATATCTTCACTAAGGAAACTTCAACTATTACTTGTGATCACATTCATGGCAAGATCGGTCTTAAGGATCTCCACCGACCAATCTTGAGGGGGAGTGTTGAAATATGTGATCTCAAGAAGAAGAATTCAAACACAAGAGAAGGAGGGAAAAGGAGAAAACTGGTTGAAAAGGAACTAGAAAGAGAACAAGTTAAGAAGGAACTAGAAGAAAAGGAAGTTGTTGGATCTCAACTAGATGAACTAACTAAACTAAGTAAGGAAGCAAGGAGAGGCATGGGCACAAGCATGGGGCGCCAGAGAGAGGCATGGAGTGCAATACTGTTGGAGTAGGTGAGCTGCTCCCTCCTCTCTTCTTCACGCAAAACCTCTCTTCTCCTCTTCCTTCTTCACGCCATTCCTCTCTTCTTCTGCACCTCCTCTCATTCAAATGTCTATAAATATATGTGTAACCTCTTGTAAAAATTTGTAAGACTAAGAGAATAAAATACATACAAACTTTCATAATCTCTTGCTATTCTCACTCTTAGTCTCTAAACATTCTTCAATCTCTTTAAACTTATAATTTCAACAGACTCGACCCTAAGGTTACCAAACAAAACAAAGAGGAAATAGAGATGGTAAGTAAGGAGGTGAAGCCTCACGATACAACTTCTTGGGCGAGTTTCGAGCCAAGACTCAAGAAGAGCTCAAAGGAGGTTCGTTCACAAGCTTAAGCTACTTCTAAGGATTGATTCCACCTAGAAACAACTAAAGGAGTAAACAAGATAGAATGGGGTTGAATAGCAAGGGAAATGCCTCACGATTCAGTACCGGGGAGCGAGTTCCTAGCAACAACTCGGAAGACCTCACTCGGTGGTTCGTTCAACAGCAACTACTTGATGAACTAAGAAGGAAACAAGAAGCGATAATGCATTCAATAATCAAAAACTAGTCTGCGATTACAAGTGGGAATCAGCCCTTTAAATAGGCTGCAAAGTAGGGTTCAGAGGTTCACAAAAGGACAAGGCCCAATGCTTAAAGACAAGCGTAATTTGGGCTAAAGGAAAACAAACTAAAACGAGTTAAGTAAAGGAAGGCAAATGTGTTGGGCCTTAATTGGATAAGATCATTGCCATGTTGATTAAGTCCAAGCGGTCCGGCAATGATGCACCAAGTCTCCTTGCCTCATTAAAAACCCATCCGGAAAACCTCTTTGGGATAAACCCGAATGGGGAAAAAGAGTACAATTCTCTTGGCGTCTTGATGAGGTCCTTACCAAGTGATGGTAAGGACATTGAAGATAGCTTCAATTGTGTCCTGCTGATTCCCTTGTTGTGGGTCAGGATTCACCGTCCACTACCCATAGATTCCTCGTTCCAAAGCATCTTGAAGGTAGGTGGTGAAAAGGGTTCTATAGCGTTTGGCCTAGGTCTGCTTGATGTTGCCGGGCTGGACGGTAGGAATGGGCTGGTCTTGATGAAGTATGTGGCCTAAGGTTGAAATGGGACAAACTGGTTCCATATTACCATGCGGCCCGGGACGGTACCCTTTGCCAGACGGAACCTCGTCCTGGGCTGTGGCACGAACAGGGTCGGTGTTACCCGGGATGGTGTCAGCGGTACCGGGAGTAGCATTATCTTGACATGATGCCATAGCGGCTGGTTCTCCAGTACATGGGTTCGTATCATCCCCTCCCTCTTGTAAAGGTTTTGTCCTCAAAACTGTTTCGTCTTCTGCAAGAAAAGCGGCTAAGTCAGTAAAATTGAAGGAGGGCGAAACCTTATACTTACCGGGAAGTTCGAGACGGTAGGCGTTGTCGTTGATCTTTTTGAGGATGCGGAACGGTCCATCCCCTCTTGGGGCGAGCTTGTCCTTCCGGTGCTTGGGAAACCGTTCTGGCCGGAAGTGCAGCCAAACCCAATCTCCTACTTCATAAGAAGCTCTTCTCCGATGCTTGTTAGCTTGCTTGGCATATAGCTCTGTCCTCCTCTTTATGTTTTCTCGAACCTTCTGGTGTAACTCCTTGATGAACCTGGCCTTATTGGTGCCCAGCATGCTGTCTTTATCTTCTGCCGGCAAGGGCAATAGATCAAGCGGGGTAAGGGGGTTAAACCCATAAACAATTTCGAACGGTGATGCCTTGGTCGCAGAGTGGACGGAGTGGTTGTAAGCAAATTCCACATAGGGTAGGCATTGTAACCATGTGTGCTTATTGCGATTTAGCACGGCCCTTAGTAGCGCTCCCAAGGTTCTGTTGACGACTTCGGTCTGTCCATCAGTTTGCGGATGACAGGTGGTAGAATATAGCAGTTTGGTTCCAAATTTTCTCCATAAAGTCTTCCAAAAGTGGGCAAGGAACCGAGGCTCTCGATCGGAAACAATGGTTCTTGGGATTCCATGCAGCCGGACGATCTCCTTGAAGAAGGTATCAGCCGTTTTGGGGGCGTCCAAGGTCTTAGAACAAGGAATGAAATGGGCCATCTTGGAGAAGCGATCGACTACTACCATGATGGAGTCGTTGCCGTCAAGTACGGGCATTCCCATGATGTAGTCCATGGACAGATCAGCCCAAGGTTCGGTTGGTATGGGCAATGGCATGTATAGGCCGTGTGGTTGGGATCTGGACTTGGCTACTCGGCAGGCAATGCAACGCGCACAGAATCTCTCCACCATCCGCTTCATCTTAGGTCAATAGAAATGGCGTCTCAGTACTGCCAATGTTTTGTGGATACCAAAGTGCCCCATGAGCCCTCCTCCATGTGCTTCTTGGAATTAAGAGGTCACGGATGGAGCCGTTGGGGACGCAGAGCCATTTTCCCTTGAATAGAAATCCTTCATTAATGTAATATTCTTTGTACTCGCCTTTACCTCGGTTGAGGTACTTATCACCCAAGTCGAGATCCGTGGGATATTGGTCCTTGATTCCTTCAAAACCAAGGACTTTGGCTTCAACCGTGGTGATCAGAGTATAGCGCCTCGACAGGGCATCAGCCACGATATTTTCCTTGCCTTTCTTGTACTTGATGCTGTAGGGGAAGGTCTCTATATATTCCAACCATTTGGCATGCCTTCTTTTGAGGTTGGTTTGGCCCCTTAGATGTTTGAGCGTCTCATGATCGGTATGGATAACAAACTCCTTGGCAAGGAGGTAGTGTTGCCATTCTTCTAAAGCCCTAACCAAGGCGTACAGCTCCTTGTCATAGGTTGGATAGTTGAGTGTGGCTCCACCTAACTTTTCACTGAAGTAGGCTACCGGGCGACCACCTTGCGTGAGGACGGCGCCTATGCCGACCCCGGATGCATCACATTCGACCTCAAAGGTTCTTTTGAAATCGTGTAAGGCCAGAAGTGGGGCTTCGGTCAGTCTTTTCTTTAGTTCTTCAAATGCCTTAGTCTGTTCTGAACCCCATTTGAAGGTCTCGGCCTTCTTAAGAATGGCGGTCAAGGGCGCGGCAATAGAACTGAAATCCTTTACAAAGCGGCGGTAAAAGCTAGCAAGTCCATGGAAGCTCCGGATCTGGCTGGTGTTAGTTGGGACGGGCCATTCTTCTATGGCCTTAACCTTCTCATTATCCACTTTGAGACCCTGAGAACTCACAACAAAACCTAGAAAGACTAACTCGTTAGCACAGAACACACACTTCCTCAAGTTGGCAAATAGGCCTTCCTTCCGAAGTGTGTCCAAAACCAATTTCCAATGCCCTAAATGATCCTCAATGTTCCGGCAGTAAACTAAAATGTCATCAAAGTAAACTACAACAAACTTGTTGATGTAGGGCCGAAGGGTATGGTTCATGAGCCGCATGAAGGTTGATGGGGCGTTAGACAAACCAAAAGGCATCACAAGCCATTCATAGAGTCCTTGCTTGGTTTTGAAGGCAGTCTTCCATTCATCGCCTTCCTTCATTCGAACTTGGTGATAGCCACTTTTAAGATCGATCTTGGAGAAGACCTCTGATCCGCTAAGTTCATCCAGCATGTCATCAAGCCGGGGTATTGGGTGTCTATACTTGATGGTGATGTTGTTGATGGCTCGGCAATCAACGCACATCCTCCAAGTTCCATCCTTATTTGGTACTAGGAGAACTGGCACGGCGCAAGGACTTAAACTCTCTCTCACGTATCCTTTGTTCATCAGTTCTTGTACTTGGTTTTCTAGCTCGCGGGCCTCTTCTGGGTTTACTCGGTAAGCTGGACGGTTTGGTAGTGGAGCACCAGGTATGAAGTCGATTTGGTGTTCTATGCCTCGAAGAGGGGGCAATCCATCCGGGATCTCCTCCGGAAACACGTCCTGGTACTGCCCAAGGATTCCGCGAACCACCTCTGGTATGGGGAGCTCATTAGTATCTGTATCCTGCACATCCTTGAAGACCATTAGCACCACAGGGATATCCTGGCTCAAGGACTTCCTTACAACACTAGTGTTGATGAGGAAGTTGGACTTGGCGTTAGGATCCTGGGATAGTTTACGCTGCAACTCGTTCACCTCATGAGGTTTAAGAGGAGCAAGACTAATCCGTTTGTTGCAATGAGTAAAGGTGTAAAGGTTAGTTCGGCCGCTATGAGTGGCATCCTTGTCAAACTGCCATGGACGCCCAAGAAGGACGTGGCTAGCTTGCATTGGGACCACATCACAAAGGACTTGATCCTTGTATTGACCGATACTAAACGGAATCATAACTTGTTCATTAACTTGAATTAGGGACTTATCGTTCAACCACTTGAGTTTATAGGGATGGGGGTGTTTAGTGGTGGGGAGGGTGAGTTTGGCAACCATGTGAGAGCTTGCCACGTTAGTGCACGAGCCTCCATCAATGATCAACCCACATACCTGCCCATTTACCGTACAACGAGTATGAAAAATCGTCTCCCTTTGGGTGTCATCCGCGTTGGTAGGCGTGGTACTAAGGATCCTCCTGATCACGAGCAGCTCTCCCTCATCAGGGTACTCGGTGGTAGCTTCTGGGGATTCTGCTGGTTCCTCCTCTGATTCCTCCGCTTCCTCTTGAGACTCGTATTCGCCTTCGGCAGTGATGATCATAACCCTTTGGTTCAGGCAGTGTTTGGCGAAATGACCATGACCTTGACATTTGAAACAGATGATGTCCCTGGTGCATAAAGGATTGGGGTCTGGCCTTGGTGGAACCATTGGCTTTGTTTCTGGCGGCCGAGGTTTAAAACGTGAATCGATCACCGCGGGTGGGGGTTTGAAGTTCTTGACGTTGGGGGCCCAGCTTGAAGCTCCTTGGGGACGCGGCCGGTTGAGGCTAGCGCTTTTTCTTTTGACTTGACCCTCCACTTGGATGGATAGATGGAGTAGTTCCTCCAACCCTCCATAGGATTGGCGTTCGACCTTTCGGGCAATGCGATCTTGTAACCCCTCTAGGAATTGGGCCATCATAGTTTCTTCAGTCTCATCCAGTTGGAGGCGGTTCCGAAGATGTTCGAATTCTTCATAGTACTCTTCAACGGACTTACTTCCTTGGGTCAGACGGCGGAACCGTCGTTGAAGATCTCTATGGAAGAGAGGTGGTACGTACCGACGTCTCATTACAAACTTCATTACTTCCCAGGTTGGGATGGGGCCTTCGCGGTTCCTGCGTCTTTCCGACTGATCTCGATCCCATCAAGTTAATGCGTGGTTAGTAAGTTGGGTGGCCACGTAGTCAATCTTCCTCTGTTCATCGTAGGCACAATAGCTGAAGATGTGGTCCATGCGCCTTTCCCAGTCGAGGTAAGCCTATGGGTCTACTCGGCCGGCAAAGGTCGGAGCGGTTAGTTTGAGGCTGGGTACGTGCGGACGTAAGTGTGTATCATCCTGACCATCTTCGTTCGGCCGTATTCGTCTACGGGGTCGGATACGCCTATGGTCGGGGTCCTCAAAGTCTTCATCGGTGATGAAGCCTGCTTCAGGGCCTCGTCGTGCGGGTGGCACAGGTAAGGGACCGGAGCCGGGTATAGGGTCAGGCAGCACATCGGGTATGGGACGAGCCTCCATCAAGTTGAGGCGTTCGGCCATGCGCTGGATCTGCGCTTGGAGGTCGGTAAGAAGGTTACCGATATCTGGTGCGCCAGGCGGTACGTCCATTAATCCAGGTGGGCGTTCGAGACTCTCGATGGCGGGTGAGGATTTTTCGATGGCCGGTAAGAGTTTCTCGATAGTAGCAACTTTTACCGAGGCGCGGTAAAATTTTAGTTACGGAGCGGTAAAGGTTTGTCGATAGGTATGGGTCGCACGGACTGATGTCAGCGTGCCAGTCTGCGCTTTGGTACGTTTGTCGGTAGACGATTTTTGGCAATATGCGGACGTAAGGGCGGTACGACCGGGGACAGCCTCGCACAGATAAACAAACAGTTTTAACGTTTAGACAAACAGAATATTGGCAGGGATAAAGTTATTAGAACGGATTCAAAGGTTCACAAAGCAACAATATGGTGGGACCTCTTAAGGGCGGATCCAACCAATCACAAGGCTTGGTTCCTTGGATGGGAAAAGGACACGTCTTCCCTAAGCTTGAATGAACAACAATGTCGATTGCTAAGCTATGGAGTCAGGACACCTGGTCAAGCCTCTAACACTTAGAAATACTTTAGAAAATACAGATTTAATGACGTTTTGACAGTAACCAAGTTTTAGCAAGAGGTAAATGCAATTAGCAACTTAATATTTATAGGTTTTCTCAAGGTTATAGTTCATGAATGCAAGTTAACTATGATGCGGGAAAAAGATTACAACTTGTAATAAAGCAAGACGAGCTAAGAACAACACAACCTCTGAGTTTTCAGGAGCCTTTAGGGCTCTGATACCAGTTGATACGCTCCAACTAGGCGGTTTGACCCGCAAGGAGTTCGGTACGGTTGGTGAAGTGCAATAGCAAGTATTAAGCGGATGAAAGATTAGACGAAGGGGATTGACTCGACCCTAAGGTTACCAAAGAAACAAAGGGGAAATAGAGATGGTAAGTAAGGAGGTGAAGCCTCACGATACAACTCCTTGGGCGAGTTCCGAGCCAAGACTCAAGAAGAGCTCAAAGGAGGTTCGTTCACAAGCTTAAGCTACTTCTAAGGATTGACTCGACCTAGAAACAACTAAAGGAGTAAACAATATAGAATGGGGTTGAATAGCAAGGGAAATGCCTCACGATTCAGCACCGGGGAGCGAGTTCCTAGCAACAACTCGGAAGAGCTCACTCGGTGGTTCGTTCAACAGCAACTACTTGATGAACTAAGAAGGAAACAAGAAGCGATAATGCATTCAATAATCAAAAACTAGTCTGCGATTACAAGTGGGGTTCAGCCCTTTAAATAGGCTGCCAAGTAGGGTTCAGAGATTCACAAAAGGACAAGGCCCAATGCTTAAAGACAAGCGCAATTTGGGCTAAAGGAAAACAAACTAAAACGAGTTAAGTAAAGGAAGGCAAATGTGTTGGGCCTTAATTGGATAAGATCATTGCCGTGTTGATTAAGTCCAAGCGGTCCGGCAAAGATGCACCAAGTCTCCTTGCCTCATTAAAAACCCATCCGGTAAACCTCTTTGGGATAAACCCGAATGGGGAAAAAGAGTACAATTCTCTTGGCGTCTTGATGAGGTCCTTACCAAGTGATGGTAAGGACATTGAAAATAGCTTCAATTGTGTCCTGCTGATTGCCTTGTTGTGGGTCAGGATTCACCGTCCACTGCCCATAGATTCCTCGTTCCAAAGCATCTTGAAGGTAGGTGTTGAAAAGGGTCCTATAGCATTTGGCCTTGGTCCGCTTGATGTTGCCGGGCTGGACGGTAGGAATTGTCTGGTCTTGATGAAGTATGCGGCCTAAGGTTAAAATCGGACAAACTGGTTCCATATTACCATGCGGCCCGGGACGGTACCCTATGCCAGACGGAACCTCGTCCTGGGCTGCGGCACGAACAGGGTCGGTGTTACCCGGGACGGTGGCAGCGGTACCGGGAGTAGCATTATCTTGACATGATGCCGTAGCGGCTGGTTCTCCAATACATGGGTTCGTATCACTACGGCTGTAACGTATGCCTTCTAAACATCCATATAAGTAGTAACTCAAAGCATTGCTTCATAATATAAGCAACCATAGGTGTTGTTTAAGCCTTGAACTAACTCGTCTTGGTACTACTCCTATCTTCAGTCCCAAAAACTTCCTCAAGATTCAATGGTTCTTTAGCCTTTCATTGTTATGGAAAATTCTTCTTAGTTACGTTGGATTGCTTCTCCAGGTTAATAGAGCATGCATCTTCTCATTCCAAAGTGGCTTAAGCCCAAGCTTTTCACTATTCATTCATTTAGACCAAGTCCAAAGCACACTGCAGCTGTAACTTATGCATACTAAACATCCATAGAGGTAGTGACTAAAAGCATTGCTTCATCATATAAGCATCCATAGGTGTTGTTTAAGCCTTGAACTAACTCGTCTTGGTACTACTCCTATCTTCAGTCCCGAAAACTTCCTCAAGATTCAATGGTTCTCTAGCCTTTCCTTGTTATGGATAATGCTTCTTAGTTACGTTGGATTACTTCTCCACCTTAATATAGCATGCATTTTCTCCTAACAAAGTGTTCAACGTGGCTTATGCCCAAGCTTTTTCACTATTCCTTCGTTTAGACCAAGTCCAAAGCACACTGCAGCTGTAACTTATGCCTACTAAACATCCATAGAGGTAGTGACTCAAAGCATTGCTTCATCATATAAGCATGTTTTTTCTTCTGCAGTACCTCGGCGTGACATGAGCGTGATTCTCTAGCCTTTCACGGTTATGGATAATGCTTCATAGTTACGTTGGATTGCTTCTCTACCTTAATATAGCAAGCATCTTCTCATAACAAAGTCTCCAAAGTAGCTTAAGCCCAAACTTTTTCACTATTCTTTCGTTTAGACCAAGTCCAAAGCACACTGCGGCTGTAACTTATGCCTACTAAACATCCTTTGATAGTAAATCAAAGCATAGCATCATCATATAAGCAACCATAGATGTTGTTCAAGCCTTAAAGTAACTCATCTTGGTACAACTCCTATCTTCAGTCCTGAAAACTTCCTTAAAATTCAATGGTTCTCTAGCCTTTCATGGTTATAGATAATGCTTCTTAGTTGCTTGTATTGCTTCTCCACCTTAAAATAGCATGCATCATCCCATAACAAAGTGTCCAAAGTGGCTTAAGCCCAAGCTTTTCACTATTCTTTCGTTTATACCAAGTCAAAAGCACACTGCGGCTGTAACTTATGCCTACTAAACATCCATAGATAGTAACTCAAAGCATTGCTTCATCATATAAGCATCCAAAGGTGTTGTTTAAGCCTTGAACTAACTCGTCTTGGTACTACTCCTATCTTCAATCCCGAAAACTTCCTCAATATTCAATGGTTCTCTAGCCTTTCATGGTTATGGATAATGCTTCTTAGTTGCATTGGAATGCTTCTCCACGTTAATATAGCACGCATCTTCTCATAACAAAGTGTCTAAAGTGGCTTAAGATCAAGCTTTTTCACTATTCATTCGTTTAGACCAAGTCAAAAGCACACTGTGGCTGTAACTTATGCCTTCTAAACATCCATATTGATAGTAACTCAAAGCATTGCTTCTTCATATAAGCATCCATAGGTGTTGTTTAAGCCTTGAACTAACTCGTCTTGGTACTACTCCTATCTTCAGTCCCAAAAACTTCCTTAAGATTCAATGGTTCTTTAGCCTTTCTTTGTAGAAATTATAAGTTTAAAGAGATTGAATAATGTTTAGAGACTAAGAGTGAGAATAGCAAGAGATTATGAAAGTTTGTACGTATTTTATTCTCTTAGTCACACAAATCTTTACAAGAGGTTACACATATATTTATAGACTTTACATAGAGGAAAAAGTGGAGGCGCAGAAGAGATGAAGAATGGCATGAAGAAGGAAGGAGAGAAGAGGGGTTTTGCGTGAAGAAGAGAGGAGGGAGCAGCTCACCTACTCCAATAGTATTGCGCTCCATGCCCCTCTCTGGCGCCCCATGCTTGTGACCATACCTCTCCTTGCTTCCTTACTTAGTTTAGTTAGATCATCTAGTTGAGATCCAACAGCTTCCTTTTATTCTAGTTGCTTCTCAACTTGTTCTCCTTCTAGTTCCTTTTCAACTAGTTTTCTCCTTTTCCTTCCTTCTCTTGTTTGAATTCTTCTTCTTGAGATCACATATTTCAACATTCTTGATTATGGATAATGCTTCTTAGTTTCGTTGGATTGCTTCTCCACGTTAATAGAGCATGCATCTTCTCATAACAAAGTGTTTAAAGTGACTTAAGCTCAAGCTTTTTCACTATTCAATTGTTTAGCCCAAGTCCAAAGCACACTGCGGCTGTAACTTTTGCCTACTAAACATCCATAGAGGTAGTGACTCAAAGCATTGCTTCATCATATAAGCATCCATAGGTGTTGTTTATGCCTTGAACTAACTCGTCCTTGTACTATTCCTATTTTTAGTCCCGAAAACATCTTCAAGATTCAATGGTTCTCTAGAAATTCACGGTTATGGATAATGCTTCTTAGTTACATTGGATTGCTTCTCCACCTTAATATAGCATGCATCTTCTCATAACAAAGTGTCCAAAGTAGCTTAAGCCCAAGTTTTTTCACTATTCATTCGTTTAGACCAAGTCAAAAGCACACTGCGGCTGTAACTTATGCCTACTAAACATCTATAGATAGTAACACAAAGCATTGCTTCATCATATAAGCATCCAAAGGTGTTGTTTAAGCCTTGAACTAACTCGTCTTGGTACTACTCCTATCTTCAGTCCCAAAAACTTCCTCAAGAGTCAATGGTTCTTTAGCCTTTCATGGTTATGGATAATGCTTCTTAGTTACGTTGGATTGCTTCTCCACGTTAATAGAGCATGCATCTTCTCATTCCAAAGTGGCTTAAGCCCAAGCTTTTCACTATTCATTCGTTTAGACCAAGTCCAAAGCACACTGCAGCTGTAACTTATGCATACTAAACATCCATAGAGGTAGTGACTAAAAGCATTGCTTCATCATATAAGCATCCATAGGTGTTATTTAAGCCTTGAACTAACTCGTCTTGGTACTACTCCTATCTTCAGTCCCGAAAACTTCCTCAAGATTCAATGGTTCTCTAGCCTTTCATTGTTATGGATAGTGCTTCTTAGTTACGTTGGATTACTTCTCCACCTTAATATAGCATGCATCTTCTCCTAACAAAGTGTTCAACGTGGCTTATGCCCAGGCTTTTTCACTATTCCTTCATTTAGACCAAGTCCAAAGCACACTGCGGCTGTAACTTATGCCTACTAAACATCCAGAGAGGTAGTGACTCAAAGCATTGCTTCATCATATAAGCATGTTTTTTCTTCTGCAGTACCTCAGAGTGACATGAGCGTGATTCTCTAGCCTTTCACGGTTATGGATAATGCTTCTTAGTTACGTTGGATTGCTTCTCTACCTTAATATAGCATGCATCTTCTCATAACAAAGTCTCCAAAGTAGCTTAACCCCAAGCTTTTTCACTATTCTTTCGTTTAGACCAAGTCCAAAGCACACTGCGGCTGTAACTTATGCCTACTAAACATCCTTTGATAGTAAATCAAAGCATTGCATCATCATATAAGAAACCATAGATGTTGTTCAAGCCTTAAAGTAACTTATCTTGGTACTACTCCTATCTTCAGTCCTGAAAACTTCCTTAAAATTCAATGGTTCTCTAGCCTTTCATGGTTATGGATAATGCTTCTTAGTTGCTTGGATTGCTTCTCCACCTTAAAATAGCATGCATCTTCCCATAACAAAGTGTCCAAAGTGGCTTAAGCCCAAGGTTTTTTACTATTCATTCGTTTATACCAAGTCAAAAGCACATTGCGGCTGTAACTTATGCCTACTAAACATCCATAGATAGTAACTCAAAGCATTGCTTCATCATATAAGCATCCAAAGGTGTTGTTTAAGCCTTGAACTAACTCGTCTTGGTACTACTCCTATCTTCAATCCCGAAAACTTCCTCAATAATCAATGGTTCTCTAGCCTTTCATGGTTATGTGTAATGCTTCTTAGTTGCATTGGAATGCTTCTCCACGTTAATATAGCATGCATCTTCTCATAACAAAGTGTCTAAAGTGGCTTATGCCCAAACTTTTTCACTATTCCTTCGTTTAGACCAAAGCACACTGCGGCTGTAACTTATACCTACTTAACATCCATAGAGGTAGTGACTCAAAGCATTGCTTCATCATATAAGCATGTTTTTTCTTCTGCAGTACCTCAGAGTGACATGAGCGTGATTCTCTAGCCTTTCACGGTTATGGATAATGCTTCTTAGTTACGTTGTTTTGCTTCTCTACCTTAATATAGCATGCATCTTCTCATAACAAAGTCTCCAAAGTAGCTTAAGCCCAAGCTTTTTCACTATTCTTTCGTTTAGACCAAGTCCAAAGCACACTGCGGCTGTAACTTATGCCTACTAAACATCCTTTGATAGTAAATCAAAGCATTGCATCATCATATAAGCAACCATAGATGTTGTTCAAGCCTTAAAGTAACTTATCTTGGTACTACTCCTATCTTCAGTCCTAAAAACTTACTTAAAATTCAATGGTTCTCTAGCCTTTCATGGTTATGGATAATGCTTCTTAGTTGCTTGGATTGCTTCTCCACCTTAAAATAGCATGCATCTTCCCATAACAAAGTGTCCAAAGTGGCATAAGCCCAAGGTTTTTTACTATTCATTCGTTTATACCAAGTCAAAAGTACACTGCGGCTGTAACTTATGCCTACTAAACATCCATAGATAGTAACTCAAAGCATTGCTTCATCATATAAGCATCCAAAGGTGTTGTTTAAGCCTTGAACTAACTCGTCTTGGTACTACTCCTATCTTCAATCCCAAAAACTTCCTCAATATTCAATGGTTCTCTAGCCTTTCATGGTTATGGATAATGCTTCTTAGTTGCATTGGAATGCTTCTCCAAGTTAATATAGCATGCATCTTCTCATAACAATGTGTCTAAAGTGGCTTAAGCCCAAGCTTTTTCACTATTCATTCGTTTAGACCAAGTCAAAAGCACACTGTGGCTGTAACTTCTGCCTTCTAAACATCCATATTGGTAGTAACTCAAAGCATTGCTTCTTCATATAAGCATCCATAGGTGTTGTTTAAGCCTTGAACTAACTCGTCTTCGTACTACTCCTATCTTCAGTCCCAAAACTTCCTTAAGATTCAATGGTTCTTTAGCCTTTCACTGTTATGGATAATGCTTCTTAGTTACGTTGGATTACTTCTCCACCTTAATATAGCATGCATCTTCTCCTAACAAAGTTTCCAAAGTTTCCAAAGGATACTGCCAAGGAGTTATGGGATATACTCAAGGGAGTATATGGAAACATCTCAAATATATCAAGAATATTTGAGGTGAAGAGGGCGTTGAATGAGCTTCAACAAGAGGAGAAGCCATTCAAGGAAATGTTTGGAGAATATAGAAGCTTGTGGGCTGAGTTGGAGATTTTGAGGCCACAAACTCTAAACTCCAAGGAATTAGATGAAAGGCGTGACCAAGATCAAGTGTTTGGACTTCTCTTGGCACTCAATACATCTTACATGGACCTCATTAAACACATACAAAGATTTGAGAAGCTGCCAAGTCTAGCGGTAGTATGTGGGATGATACAAAGAGAGGAGGGGTCAAGAGACCTATTTCGTGTGCCAAGCGAAGCTGCACAGCTTGCAAAGAGGAACCTCACATTTAGAGATAAGAGGATGTTGGAATGTGAGTATTGCAAGATAAAGGGACATGCAAAGGAGAAATGTTGGATTCTCCATCCTCATTTGAGGCCTAAGCAACTAAAGGAGAGTGAAGATGGGCATAAAGCTTTCATGGGAGTGGTACAAAAGGTTGAGGATACTGTTAAAAGATCCGCGTTTGAAATTCTCATCAAGAGCTTAGCTAAATTGAGAGAATCTGGTAAAAGTTTTCTTAGCTCTAAAGGCGCCATAAGGAAGGGTGAAGTTATTGTGGATTCAGGAGCCTCTCATCACATGATCAAGGATCAAGACATGCTAAGAACCTTGAGCCTTATCATGGAAATGTACAAGTAGCCAATGGATGCTCAGTCCCGATTGAAGGTGTAGGAGAGCTAGAACTTTTCAACAAAGAGACTAAAGCATTGTACATGCCTAGATTCTCATCTAACCTCCTATCAGTCCATAAAGCTACAAAAGATATGGGTTGTGTGGCATTGTTTGGGAGTGACTTTGTTGAATTTCAAGATCCTAAGTCAAAACATGTACTTGGGAAAGGGAAAGTGGAAGATGGGATTTACCTCTTGAATGTCAATAAACAAGAGGAGTCGGCTCGCGGAATGAAAGCAAATATGGAAGTTCTTGATAAAAAGAAGATTGGAGATAGCCCATTATGGCATGAGAGGTTAGGACACCCAAGCTCAGCCATTCTAAAAAAGGCCTTACCCAATCTTATTCAAGAAGAAGTATTATGTGAAGCTTGTGTGCTAGGGAAGCATTGTAGACAAGTTTTTCCGAGTTCATCTACAACTTGTGATGAAGTCTTTGGCATGGTGCACTCAGATGTATGGACTGCTCCATGCAACTCTCGTGACCAATACAAGTATTTTGTATCATTCATTGATGATAAGTCAAGATATACATGGATAACTCTTCTACGTTCCAAAGATCAAGTCTATGAGGCATTCATAAACTTCATGCACTACGTCACTACCCAATTCAAAGCAACAATCAAAGTCTTGAGAAGTGACAATGGAGGAGAGTATGTGAGTAATCGATTCAAGTCATTACTCAACCAACATGGCATTGTCCATCAAACATCATGCGCATACACTCCACAACAAAACGGTGTAGCTGAGAGGAAAAATAGGCATCTAATGGAAGTAGCAAGGACTATCATGATTGCCAAAGATGTACCCAAATTTCATTGGGGAGATGCGGTGATGACTTCAAACTACTTGATAAACCGACTTCCAACCAAGAACTTGCAAGATAGGTCACCGTTTGAAGTGTTGTACAAGAAGAAGCCGAGCTTACATCATCTCAAGGCGTTTGGATGTAAGTGCTTTATGTTTCTACCAGAGGGTCAAAGAAACAAGCTTGAACCTAGAAGCATGAATTGTGTTTTCATTGGATACTCACCAACTCAAAAAGGATACAAGGTCTACAATCCGGAGACAAGAAGGGTCCATGTGTCTAGAGAGGTGAAGTTCAATGAAAAAGAAAGCTTCTATGGAACTAAGAATCAGGATACCCTTGGAGGTATGGTCTCATCATCTTTGGATTGGATGCTGTTCAATGAAGCGCCAATAACAAGGGATGATATACAAGGAGAAAGCGCATCATCTGAGAACATCATGGAAGGTGAAGATGCAGTTGATACACATATTGAACCAGATCATGATCCTGCTGAAGAAGAAGCGGATGTTGAGGGAGAAGAACCTGAGCCAATCATAACTCTAAGAAGAAGTACAAGACAGAGGCGACAACGTGTTTACTATGGTTACAACAACTCTGTCATGCTCCAAGGAGTGTCTAGTGCGAGTAATCTTCCTTGTGTGATAAGAGAATGTCCTGAGCGTACGGCGAGCTTAGATCTCGATCCTATTGGCGACAGCACTCTCTTATCACAAGGAGGAGATAACACTCAAACTAGCACTATCACATATCCCATTGAGTATTTTTGCTCGTTGGCATCATTACCTATGGAGCATAAAGGTTTTCTTGGAAAAATCAGCAAAGAATCCATACCTAACTCATATGAAGAAGCGTGTGAGAGTGGAGTATGGGTAAAAGCCATGGAAGAGGAAATGAAGTCCATGGAAAGGAATCATACTTGGTACTTAACCGATTTACCAAGGGATAAGAAGCCAGTTGGGTGTAGATATACAAGGCAAGGTTGGTAGCAAAAGGGTATACTCAAATCTATGGGGAAGATTATACCGAGACATTTGCTCCGGTTGCTAAGCTCCACTCTATCAGAATCCTAATCTCGGTGGCAGTAAACTTGAAGTGGGATCTATGGCAGATGGATGTCAAGAACGCCTTCTTGCAAGGGGATTTGGAAGAGGAAGTGTATATGGATCCACCCCAAAGATATCATAAGGAAGACAACAAAGTTTGTAGATTGAAGAAAGCAATCTATGGGCTAAAACAATCTCCAAGAGCATGGTACCAAAGGCTAAGCGCTTGTCTTATGGAGAGGGGGTTCATAAGATCTGAAGCGGATCATACTTTGTTTACAAAACAGAGTGAAGGAGGAATGATTGCAGTCCTAATATATGTTGATGATCTAATTATGACAGGGAGTGACAAAGAAGGGGTTGATCAAACCAAGAAAATCTTGAAGGACGCCTTTGATAGAAAAGACTTGGGGGAGCTTAAGTACTTCCTAGGAATTGAGATGACACGGTTTGAAGATGGAATGTTCATCTCTCAAAGGAAATATGTGCTTGATCTCTTGGAGGAAACCGGGAAGCTAGGATCCAAACCAGCTAAAACTCCAATAGAAGAAGGCTATCAAGATAGTCCTGAGGGGGAGCCTTTGGAGAACATTAAGAGATATCAAAGGATGGTGGGCAAACTCATCTATCTTACTATCACAAGGCCGGATATTTTCTTTGCAGTAAACCGTGTAAGCCAACATATGCAAAAGCCAACCAAACAGCATTGGAACATGATTGAGAGGCTGCTAAGATATCGAAAAAACAACCCCGGAAAAGGCATATGGATGAAGGCTAATGGAAACACAAAGGTTCAAGGATATTGCGATGCAGATTGGGCCGGAGATAAGAAAGATAGGAAGTCCACATCCGGCTTTTGTACCTTTCTAGGAGGCAATCTAGTGACTTGGAGGAGTAAAAAGCAGAAGGTCATAGCCTTATCTAGTGCTGAAGCCGAGTATAGGGCTATGAAGGAAGTAACAAAAGAGCTTATTTGGGTAAAGGCATTCCTAGAGGATCTTGGAATACATGAAGCTGAAGAAATGTTGTTGTATTGTGATAATCAAGCTGCAATACATATAGCATCCAATCCGGTATTCCATGAAAGGACTAAGCATATAGAGGTGGATTGTCACTTTGTGAGGGGAAAGATTCAAGAAGGAATCATTAAACCTGCCTTTGTAACAAGTGAGAACCAACTAGCTGATATCTTCACCAAAGCAACCTCATATGTCACTTGTGATCGCATCCATAGCAAGATCGGTCTAAAGGACCTTCACCGACCAATCTTGAGGGGGAGTGTTGAGATAGATGCTCTTTCAAGTGATAGAATAATCAAAAAGAATTCAAACTCAAAGAAAGGAGGGAAAAGGAAACTAGTTAAAGAAGAACTAGAAGGAAAAGGAAGCTGTTGGATATCAACTAAACAAGCTAACTAGGAAGCAAGAAGGTATGGGTGAAGGTATGGGCGCAGCATGGGTGAAGTATGGGCGCTGGTGACTGTTGAGACACTGTTGGAGTAGTTTGGCTTCTCATCTCCCATGCTTCTCCGTCCTTGCACGCCTCTCTTGTTATATGATTCTCCTTTCTTCATCTCTTATGTAAAAAGTCTATATAACCTCATGTAAACCTCTTGTAAATGAAGAAAAAAAGAAAGAGAATAAGAACACAAGAAATTTCAGAAACTCTCTTTCTCTCTTATCTCGCCATTCTCCTCCATTCTCCTTCATTCTCTATCATCTCCTAACTTAAATTTCTACATACTAAACATCCATAGAGGTAGTGACTCAAAGCATTGCTTCATCATATAAGCATCCATAGGTGTTGTTTAAGCCTTGAACTAACTTGTCTTGGTACTACTCCTATTTTTAGTCCCGAAAACTTCTTCAAGATTCAATGGTTCTCTAGCCTTTCCCGGTTATAGATAATGCTTCTTAGTTACGTTGGATTGCTTCTCCACCTTAATATAGCATGCATCTTCTCCTAACAAAGTTTCCCACATGGCTTATGCCCAAGCTTTTTCACTATTCCTTCGTTTAGACCTTGTCCAAAGCACCTGCGGCTGTAACTTATGCCTACTAAAGATCCATAGAGGTAGTGACTCAAAGCATTGCTTCATCATATAAGCATCCATAGGTGTTGTTTAAGCCTTGAACTAACTTGTCTTGGTACTACTCCTATTTTTAGTCCCGAAAACTTCTTCAAGATTCAATGGTTCTCTAGCCTTTCCCGGTTATAGATAATGCTTCTTAGTTACGTTGGATTGCTTCTCCACGTTAATAGAGCATGCATCTTCTCATAACAAAGTGTCCAAAGTGGCTTAAGCCCAAGCTTTTCACTATTCATTCGTTTAGACCAAGTCCAAAGCACACTGCAGCTGTAACTTATGCATACTAAACATCCATAGAGGTAGTGACTCAAAGCATTGCTTCATCATATAAGCATCCATAGGTGTTTTTAAAGCCTTGAACTAACTCGTCTTGGTACTACTCCTACCATCAGTCCCGAAAACTTCCTCAAG
Organism: Nasturtium officinale; assembly: GCA_963854855.1. Classification (NCBI taxonomy): domain Eukaryota; kingdom Viridiplantae; phylum Streptophyta; class Magnoliopsida; order Brassicales; family Brassicaceae; genus Nasturtium; species Nasturtium officinale. Next base: position 9,901,361 of record OY978504.1, on the reverse strand, counting down.
ATTCAATGGTTCTATAGACTTTCACTATTATGGATAATGCTTCTTAGTTATGTTGGATTACTTCTCCACCTTAATATAGCATGCATCTTCTCCTAACAAAGTTTCCAACATGGCTTATGCCCAAGCTTTTTCACTGTTCCTTCGTTTAGACCATGTCCAAAGCACCTGCGTCTGTAACTTATGCCTACTAAAGATCCATAGAGGTAGTGAGTCAAAGCATTGCTTCATCATATAAGCATCCATAGGTGTTGTTTAAGCCTTGAACTAACTTGTCTTGGTACTACTCCTTTTTTTAGTCCCGAAAACTTCTTAAGGATTCAATGGTTCTCTAGCCTTTCACGGTTATAGATAATGCTTCTTAGTTATGTTGGATTGTTTCTCCACCTTAATATAGCATGCATCTTCTCATAACAAAGTGTCCAAAGTAGCTTAAGCCCAAGCTTTTCACTATTGATTCGTTTAGACCAAGTTCAAAGCACACTGCGGCTGTAACTTATGCCTACTAAACATCAATTAATAGTAAATCAAAGCATTGCTTCATTATATAAACATCCATAGGTGTTGTTTAAGCCTTGAAGTAACTCGTCTTGTTACTACTCCTATCTTCAGTCCCGAAAACTTCCTTAAAATTCAATGGTTCTCTAGCCTTTCACTGTTATGGATAATGCTTCTTAGTTGCGTTGGATTGCTTCTCCACCTTAAAATAGCATGCATCTTCCCATAACAATGTGTCCAAAGTGGCTTAAGCCCAAGGTTTTTCACTATTCATTCATTTAGACCAAGTCAAAAGCACACTGCGGCTGTAACTTATGCCTACTAAACATCCATAGATACTAACTCAAACCATTGCTTCATCATATAAGCATCCAAAGGCGTTGGTTAAGCCTTGAACTAACTCGTCTTGGTACTACTCCTATCTTGAATCCCGAAAATTTCCTCAAGATTCAATGGTTCTCTAGCCTTTCATGGTTATGGATAATGCTTCTTAGTTGCATTGGAATGCTTCTCCACGTTAATATAGAATGCATCTTCTCATAACAAAGTGTCCAAAGTGGCTTAAGCCCAAGCTTTTTCACTATTCATTCGTTTAGACCAAGTCAAAAGCACACTGGGGCTGTAACTTATGCCTTCTAAACATCCATATAGGTAGTAACTCAAAGCATTGCTTCATGATATAAGCATCCATAGGTGTTGTTTAAGCCTTGAACTAACTCGTCTTGGTACTACTCCTATCTGCAGTCCCAAAAACTTCCTCAAGATTCAGTGGTTCTCTAACCTTTCATGGTTATCGATAATGCTTCTTAGTTACGTTGGATTGCTTCTTTACGTTAATAGAGCATGCATCTTCTCATAACAAAGTATCCAAAGTGGCTTAAGCCCAAGCTTTTCACTATTCATTCGTTTAGACTAAGTCCAAAGCAAACTGCAGCTGTAACTTATGCATACTAAACATCCATAGAGGTAGTGACTCAAAGCATTGCTTCATCGTATAAGCATCCATAGGTGTTTTTAAGCCTAGAACTAACTTCTCTTGGTACTACTCCTATCTTCAGTCCCGAAAACTTCCTCAAGATTCAATGGTTCTCTAGCCTTTCACTGTTATGGATAATGCTTCTTAGTTACGTTGGATTACTTCTCCACCTTAATATAGCATGCATCTTCTCCTAACAAAGTGTCCAACGTGCCTTATGCCCAAGCATTTTCACTATTCCTTCGTTTATGCCCTAACAAAGCACACTGCGGCTGTAACTTATACCTACTAAACATCTATAGAGGTAGTGACTCAAAGCATTGCTTCATCATATAAGCCTTAAACTAACTCGTCTTGGTACTACTCCTATCTTCAGTCCCAACAACTTCCTCAAGATTCAGTGGTTCTCTAGCCTTTCATGGTTATCGATAATGCTTTTTAGTTACGTTGGATTGCTTCTCCACGTTAATAGAGCATGCATCTTCTCATAAGAAAGTGTCCAAAGTGGCTTAAGCCCAAGCTTTTCACTATTCATTCGTTTAGACCAAGTCCAAAGCACACTGCAGCTGTAACTTATGGATACTAAACATCCATAGAGGTAGTGACTCAAAGCATTGCTTCATCATATAAGCATCCATCGGTGTTTTTTAAGCCTTGAACTAACTTGTCTTGCTACTACTCCTATCTTCAGTCCCGAAAACTTCCTCAAGATTCAATGGTTCTCTAGCCTTTCACTGTTATGGATAATGCTTCTTAGTTACGTTGGATTACTTCTCCACCTTAATATAGCATGCATCTTCTCCTAAAAAAGTTTCCAACGTGGCTTATGCCCAAGCATTTTCACTATTCCTTCGTTTAGACCAAGTCCAAAGCACACTGCGGCTGTAACTTATACGTACTAAACATCTATAGAGGTAGTGACTCAAAGCATTGCTTCATCATATAAGCCTTGAACTAACTTGTCTTGGTACTACTCCTATTTTTAGTCCCGAAAACTTCTTCAAGATTCAATGGTTCTCTAGCCTTTCATGGTTATGGATAATGCTTCTTAGTTACGTTGGATTGCTTCTCCACGTTAATAGAGCATGCATCTTCTCATAACAAAGTGTCCAAAGTGGCTTAAGCCCAAGATTTTCACTATTCATTCGTTTAGACCAAGTCCAAAGCACACTGCAGCTGTAACTTATGCATACTAAACATCCATAGAGGTAGTGACTCAAAGCATTGCTTCATCATATAAGCATCCATAGGTGTTTTTAAAGCCTTGAACTAACTCGTCTTGGTACTACTCCTATCATCAGTCCCAAAAACTTCCTCAAGATTCAATGGTTCTCTAGCCTTTCACTGTTATGGATAATGCTTCTTAGTTACGTTGGATTACTTCTCCACCTTAATATAGCATGCATCTTCTCCTAACAAAGTTTCCAACATGGCTAATGCCCAAGCTTTTTCACTATTCCTTCGTTTAGACCATATCCAAAGCACCTGCGGCTGTAACTTATGCCTACTAAAGATCCATAGAGGTAGTGACTCAAAGCATTGCTTCATCATATAAGCATCCATAGGTGTTGTAACTAACTTGTCTTGGTACTACTCCTATTTTTAGTTCCGAAAACTTCTTCAAGATTCAATGGTTCTCTAGCCTTTCACGGTTATAGATAATGCTTCTTAGTTACGATGGATTGTTTCTCCACGTTAATAGAGCATGCATCTTCTCCTAACAAAGTGTCCAAAGTGGCTTAAGCCCAAGCTTTTTCACTATTCATTCGTTTAGACCAATTCAAAAGCACACTGAGGCTGGAACTTATGCCTTCTAAACATCCATATAGGTAGTAACTCAAAGCATTGCTTCATCATATAAGCATCCATAGGTGTTGTTTAAGCCTTGAACTAACTCGTCTTGGTACTACTCCTATCTTCAGTCCCAAAAACTTCCTCAAGATTCAGTGGTTCTCTAGCCTTTCATGGTTATCGATAATGCTTCTAGTTACGTTGGATTGCTTCTCCACGTTAATAGAGCATGCATCTTCTCATAACAAAGTGTCCAACGTGGCTTATGCCCAAGCATTTTCACTATTCCTTCGTTTAGACCAAGTCCAAAGCACACTGCAGCTGTAACTTATGCATACTAAACATCCATAGAGGTAGTGACTCAAAGCATTGCTTCATCATATAAGCATCCATAGGTGTTTTTAAGCCTTGAACTAACTTGTCTTGGTACTACTCCTATCTTCAGTCCCGAAAACTTCCTCAAGATTCAATGGTTCTCTAGCCTTTCACTGTTATGGATAATGCTTCTATGTTACGTTGGATTACTTCTCCACCTTAATATAGCATGCATCTTCTCCTAACAAAGTGTCCAACGTGGCTTATGCCCAAGCATTTTCACTATTCCTTCGTTTAGACCAAGTCCAAAGCACACTGCGGCTGTAACTTATACCTACTAAACATCTATAGAGGTAGTGACTCAAAGCATTGCTTCATCATATAAGCCTTGAACTAACTTGTCTTGGTACTACTCCCATTTTTAGTCCCGAAAACTTCTTCAAGATTCAATGGTTCTCTTGCCTTTCATGGTTATGGATAATGCTTCTTAGTTACGTTGGATTGCTTCTCCACCTTAATATAGCATGCATCTTCTCCTAACAAAGTTTCCAACATGGCTTATGCCCAAGCTTTTCACTATTCATTCGTTTAGACCATGTCCAAAGCACCTGCGCCTGTAACTTTTGCCTACTAAAGATCCATAGAGGTAGTGACTCAAAGCATTGCTTCATCATATAAGCATCCATAGGTGTTGTTTAAGCCTTGAACTAACTTGTCTTGGTTCTACTCCTATTTTTAGTCCCGAAAACTTCTTCAAAATTCAGTGGTTCTCTAGCCTTTCACGGTTATAGATAATGCTTCTTAGTTACGTTGGATTGTTTCTCCACCTTAATATAGCATGCATCTTCTCATAACAAAGTGTCCAAAGTAGCTTATGCCCAAGCTTTTTCACTATTCATTCGTTTAGACCAAATCAAAAGCACACTGCAGCTGTAACTTATGCATACTAAACATCCATAGAGGTAGTGACTCAAAGCATTGCTTCATCATATAAGCATCCATAGGTGTTTTTAAAGCCTTCAACTAACTCGTCTTGGTACTACTTCTATCATCAGTCCCAAAAACTTCCTCAAGATTCAATGGTTCTCTAACCTTTCACTGTTATGGATAATGCTTCTTAGTTACGTTGGATTACTTCTCCACCTTAATATAGCATGCATCTTCTCCTAACAAAGTTTCCAACATGGCTTATGCCCAAGCTTTTTCACTATTCCTTCGTTTAGACCATGTCCAAAGCACCTGCGTCTGTAACTTATGCCTACTAAAGATCCATAGAGGTAGTGACTCAAAGCATTGCTTCATCATATAAGCATCCATAGGTGTTGTTTAAGCCTTGAACTAACTTGTCTTGGTACTAGTCCTATTTTCAGTCCCGAAAACTTCTTCAAGAGTCAATGGTTCTCTAGCCTTTCACGGTTATAGATAATGCTTCTTAGTTACGTTGGATTGTTTCTCCACCTTAATATAGCATGCATCTTCTCATAACAAAATGTCCAAAGTAGCTTATGCCCAAGCTTTTTTCACTATTCATTCGTTTAGACCAAGTCCAAAGCACACTGCAGCTGTAACTTATGCATACTAAACATCCATAGAGGTAGTGACTCAAAGCATTGCTTCATCATATAAGCATCCATAGGTGTTTTTAAAGCCTTGAACTAACTCGTCTTGGTACTACTCCTATCATCAGTCCCAAAAACATCCTCAAGATTCAATGGTTCTCTAACCTTTCACTGTTATGGATAATGTTTCTTAGTTACGTTGGATTACTTCTCCACCTTAATATAGCATGCATCTTCTCCTAACAAAGTTTCCAACATGGCTTATGCCCAAGCTTTTTCACTATTCCTTCGTTTAGCCCATGTCCAAAGCACCTGCGTCTGTAACTTATGCCTACTAAAGATCCATAGAGGTAGTGACTCAAAGCATTACTTCATCATATAAGCATCCATAGGTGTTGTTTAAGCCTTGAACTAACTTGTCTTGGTACTACTCCTATTTTTAGTTCCGAAAACTTCTTCAAGATTCAATGGTTCTCTAGCCTTTCACGGTTATAGATAATGCTTCTTAGTTACGTTGGATTGTTTCTCCACCTTAATATAGCATGCATCTTCTCATAACAAAGTGTCCAAAGTAGCTTAAGCCCAAGCTTTTTCACTATTCATTCGTTTAGACCAAGTCCAAAGCACACTGCGGCTGTAACTTATGCCTACTAAGCATCAATTGATAATAATCAAAGCATTGCTTCAATATATAAGCATCCATATGTGTTGTTTAAGCCTTGAAGTAACTTGTCTTGTTACTACTCCTATCTTCAGTCCCGAAAACTTCCTTAAAATTCAATGGTTCTCTAGCCTTTCACTGTTATGGATAATGCTTCTTAGTTTCTGTTGGATTGCTTCTCCACCTTAAAATAGCATGCATCTTCCCATAACAAAGTGTCCAAAGTGGCTTAAGCCCAAGCTTTTTCACTATTCATTCGTTTAGACCAAGTCAAAAGCACACTGCGGCTGTAACTTATGCCTACTAAACATCCATAGATAGTAACTCAAAGCATTGCTTCATCATATAAGCATCCAAAGGCGTTGTTTAAGCCTTGAACTAACTCGTCTTGGTACTACTCCTATCTTCAATCCTGAATATTTCCTCAAGATTCAATGGTTCTCTAGCCTTTCATGGTTATGGATAATGCTTCTTAGTAGCATTGGAATGCTTCTCCACGTTAATATAGCATGCTTCTTCTCATAACAAAGTGTCCAAAGTGGCTTAAGCCAAAGCTTTTTAACTATTCATTCGCTTAGACCAAGTTAAAAGCACACTGGGGCTGTAACTTATGCCTTCTAAACATCCATATAGGTAGTAACACAAAGCATTGCTTCATCATATAAGCATCCATAGGTGTTGTTTAAGCCTTGAACTAACTCGTCTTGGTACTACTCCTATCTTCAGTCCCAAAAACTTCCTCAAGATTCAGTGGTTCTCTAGTCTTTCATGGTTATCGATAATGCTTCTTAGTTACATTGGATTGCTTCTCCACGTTAATAGAGCATGCATCTTCTCATAACAAAGTGTCCAAAGTGGCTTAAGCCCAAGCTTTTCACTATTCATTCGGTTAGACCAAGTCCAAAGCACACTGCAGCTGTAACTTATGCATATTAAACATCCATAGAGGTAGTGACTCAAAGCATTGCTTCATCATATAAGCATCCATAGGTGTTTTTTAAGCCTTGAACTAACTTGTCTTGGTACTACTCCTATCATCAGTCCCAAAAACTTCCTCAAGATTCAATGGTTCTCTAGCCTTTCACTGTTATGGATAATGCTTCTTAGTTACGTTGGATTACTTCTCCACCTTAATATAGCATGCATCTTCTCCTAACAAAGTTTCCAACATGGCTTATGCCCAAGCTTTTTCACTATTCCTTCGTTTAGACCATGTCCAAAGCACCTGCGTCGGTAACTTATGCCTACTAAAGATCCATAGAGGTAGTGACTCAAAGCATTGCTTCATCATATAAGCATCCATAGGTGTTGTTTAAGCCTTGAACTAACTTGTCTTGGTACTACTCCTATTTTTAGTCCCGAAAACTTCCTCAAGATTCAATGGTTCTCTAGCCTTTCACGGTTATAGATAATGCTTCTTAGTTACGTTGGATTGTTTCTCCACCTTAATATAGCATGCATCTTCTCATAACAAAATGTCCAAAGTAGCTTAAGCCCAAGCTTTTTCACTATTCATTCGTTTAGACCTAGTCCAAAGCACACTGCGGCTGTAACTTATGCCTACTAAGCATCAATTGATAATAATCAAAGCATTGCTTCATTATATAAGCATCCATAGGTGTTGTTTAAGCCTTGAAGTAACTTGTCTTGTTACTACTCCTATCTTCAGTCCCGAAAACTTCCTTAAAATTCAATGGTTCTCTAGCCTTTCACTGTTATGGATAATGCTTCTTAGTTGCGTTGGATTGCTTCTCCACCTTAAAATAGCATGCATCTTCCCATAACAATGTGTCCAAAGTGGCTTAAGCCCAAGGTTTTTCACTATTCATTCATTTAGACCAAGTCAAAAGCACACTGCGGCTGTAACTTATGCCTACTAAACATCCATAGATACTAACTCAAACCATTGCTTCATCATATAAGCATCCAAAGGCGTTGGTTAAGCCTTGAACTAACTCGTCTTGGTACTACTCCTATCTTGAATCCCGAAAATTTCCTCAAGATTCATTGGTTCTCTAGCCTTTCATGGTTATGGATAATGCTTCTTAGTTGCATTGGAATGCTTCTCCACGTTAATATAGAATGCATCTTCTCATAACAAAGTGTCCAAAGTGGCTTAAGCCCAAGCTTTTTCACTATTCATTCGTTTAGACCAAGTCAAAAGCACACTGGGGCTGTAACTTATGCCTTCTAAACATCCATATAGGTAGTAACTCAAAGCATTGCTTCATGATATAAGCATCCATAGGTGTTGTTTAAGCCTTGAACTAACTCGTCTTGGTACTACTCCTATCTGCAGTCCCAAAAACTTCCTCAAGATTCAGTGGTTCTCTAACCTTTCATGGTTATCGATAATGCTTCTTAGTTACGTTGGATTGCTTCTTTACGTTAATAGAGCATGCATCTTCTCATAACAAAGTGTCCAAAGTGGCTTAAGCCCAAGCTTTTCACTATTCATTCGTTTAGACTAAGTCCAAAGCAAACTGCAGCTGTAACTTATGCATACTAAAGATCCATAGAGGTAGTGACTCAAAGCATTGCTTCATCGTATAAGCATCCATAGGTGTTTTTAAGCCTTGAACTAACTTCTCTTGGTACTACTCCTATCTTCAGTCCCGAAAACTTCCTCAAGATTCAATGGTTCTCTAGCCTTTCTCTGTTATGGATAATGCTTCTTAGTTACGTTGGATTACTTCTCCACCTTAATATAGCATGCATCTTCTCCTAACAAAGTGTCCAACGTGGCTTATGCCCAAGCATTTTCACTATTCCTTCGTTTATGCCCTAACAAAGCACACTGCGGCTGTAACTTATACCTACTAAACATCTATAGAGGTAGTGACTCAAAGCATTGCTTCATCATATAAGCCTTAAACTAACTCGTCTTGGTACTACTCCTATCTTCAGTCCCAACAACTTCCTCAAGATTCAGTGGTTCTCTAGCCTTTCATGGTTATCGATAATGCTTTTTAGTTACGTTGGATTGCTTCTCCACGTTAATAGAGCATGCATCTTCTCATAAGAAAGTGTCCAAAGTGGCTTAAGCCCAAGCTTTTCACTATTCATTCGTTTAGACCAAGTCCAAAGCACACTGCAGCTGTAACTTATGGATACTAAACATCCATAGAGGTAGTGACTCAAAGCATTGCTTCATCATATAAGCATCCATCGGTGTTTTTTAAGCCTTGAACTAACTTGTCTTGCTACTACTCCTATCTTCAGTCCCGAAAACTTCCTCAAGATTCAATGGTTCTCTAGCCTTTCACTGTTATGGATAATGCTTCTTAGTTACGTTGGATTACTTCTGTTGAAATTATAAGTTTAAAGAGATTGAAGAATGTTTAGAGACTAAGAGTGAGAATAGCAAGAGATTATGAAAGTTTGTATGTATTTTATTCTCTTAGTCTTACAAATCTTTACAAGAGGTTACACATATATTTATAGACATTTGAATGAGAGGAGGTGCAGAAGAAGAGAGGAATGGCGTGAAGAAGGAAGAGGAGAAGAGAGGTTTTGCGTGAAGAAGAGAGGAGGGAGCAGCTCACCTACTCCAACAGTATTGCACTCCATGCCTCTCTCTGGCGCCCCATGCTTGTGCCCATGCCTCTCATTGCTTCCTTACTTAGTTTAGTTAGTTCATCTAGTTGAGATCCAACAACTTCCTTTTCTTCTAGTTCCTTCTTAACTTGTTCTCTTTCTAGTTCCTTTTCAACCAGTTTTCTCCTTTTCCCTCCTTCTCTTGTGTTTGAATTCTTCTTCTTGAGATCACATATTTCAACACTCCCCCTCAAGATTGGTCGGTGGAGATCCTTAAGACCGATCTTGCCATGAATGTGATCACAAGTAATAGTTGAAGTTGCCTTAGTGAAGATATCAGCTAATTGATCCTTGCTTGCTACAAAGGCGGTTTTGATAATTCCTTCTTGTATCTTCCCTCTCACAAAATGGCAATCAACTTCTATGTGCTTGGTTCTTTCATGAAATACCGGATTTGATGCTATATGCATTGCAGCTTGATTATCACAATACAACAGCATTTCTTCATCTCCCTGGATTCCAAGGTCTTTTAGAAGCGCTTTTATCCATATCAACTCCTTTGTCAATTCTTTCATGGCTCTGTACTCTGCTTCAGCACTTGATAAGGCTATGACCTTCTGTTTTTTGCTCCTCCAGGTTACTAGATTTCCTCCCACAAATGTGCAAAAACCAGATGTGGACTTTCTATCCTTTTTATCTCCAGCCCAATCCGCATCACAATAACCTTGGACCTTTGTGTTCCCATTAACATGCATCCATACACCTTTTCCAGGGCTATTCTTTAGGTACCTTAGCAACCTCTCAATCATGTTCCAATGTTGTGAGGTTGGCTTTTGCATATGCTGGCTCACACGGTTTACTGCAAAGCAGATGTCAGGTCTTGTAATGGTAAGATAGATAAGTTTGCCCACCATCCTTTGGTATCTTTTAATGTTCTCAAAAGGCTCCCCCTCAGGACTATCTTGGTATCCTTCTTCTATTGGAGTTTTGGCCGGCTTGGATCCTAACTTCCCGGTTTCTTCCAAGAGATCCAGCACATATTTCCTTTGAGATATGAACATTCCATCTCCAAATCGTGTCATCTCAATCCCTAGGAAGTACTTGAGCTCCCCTAGATCCTTTATATCAAAGTCGGCCTTCAAGAGTCCCTTGATTTGATCTACTCCATCTTTGTCACTTCCTGTGATGATTAGATCATCAACATAAATCAAGACTACCACTACTCCTCCTTCACTTTGTCTTGTGAATAGAGTATGATCCGATTCAGATTTTATGAACTCCTTCTTCAAGAGACAAGCACTTAGCCTTTGGTACCATGCTCTTGGAGATTGCTTCAGCCCATAGATTGCTTTCTTCAATCTACACACTTTGTTGCCTCCATTATGATACCCTAGGGGTGGATCCATATATACTTCTTCTTCCAAATCCCCCTGCAAGAAGGCATTCTTGACGTCCATTTGCCATAAGTCCCATTCCAAGTTTACAGCTACCGAGATTAGAATTCTTATGGAATGAAGCTTAGCCACTGGAGCAAATGTTTCAGTATAGTCCTCCCCATAGACTTGAGTATATCCTTTTGCTACCAGCCTTGCTTTGTACCTTTCTATTTCCCCATCACTTGTGTATTTAATTGTATACACCCATCTACTCCCAACCGACTTCTTATCCTTTGGTAAGTCGGTTAAGTACCAAGTATTATTCCTTTCCATGGACTTCATTTCCTCTTCCATGGCTTTCACCCATACTTCACTCTCACATGCTTCTTCATATGAGCTAGGAATGTATTCCTTGCTGATTTTTGTGAGAAACACTTCATGCTCCATGGGTAATGTCGCCAAGGAACAGAAATGCTCAATGGGATATGTGATAATACTAGTTTGAGTGTGATCTCCTCCTTGTGATATGAGAGTGCTGTCGCCAATAGGATCGAGATCTAAGCTCGCCGTACGCTCAGGACACTCTCTTATCACACAAGGAAAAATACTCGTACTAGACTCTCCTTGGAGCATAGCAGAATTGTTATAGCCATAAAAGACACGTCGTCGCCTCTGTCTTGTACTTCTTCTTAGAGGTATGGTTGGCTCCTGTCCTTCTTCAGCATCTGCTCCCTCTTCATCCAAATTCTGATCCACTTCCTCATGTGCATTATCCGCACTATCTTGCTCTATGAAGTTCTCAGATGTTTCTTCTTGTACTTCTTCACATAGGCTTGGCGTTTCATCAAACACCATCCAGTCCATGGATGAATAGATCATTCCTTTAGAAGCATCATGATCCTTAGCCCCATAGAAACTCTCTTGTTCATTAAACCTTACTTCTCTAGACACATACACTCTTCTTGTTTCCGGATTGTAGACCTTGTAGCCCTTTTGTGTTGGTGAATATCCAATGAACACACACCTCATGCTTCGAGGTTCAAGTTTGCTTCTGTGTCCTTCTGGTAAAAACATGAAGCATGTGCATCCAAACGTTTTGATATGATTTAAGCTTGGTTTCTTCTTGTTCAACACTTCAAATGGGGACTTATCATCCAGATTTTTGGTTGGAAGTCGGTTGATTAAGTAGCTTGATGTCATTACGGCATCTCCCCAATGGAACTTTGGTACTCTTTTGGCAATCATGAGAGTCCTTGCTACTTCCATTAGGTGTCTATTCTTCCTTTCAGCTATCCCGTTCTGCTGAGGAGTGTATGCACACGATGTTTGATGAATGATGCCAAAGTTGTTGAGCAACTCTTTGAATCGTTTACTCACATATTCACCTCCATTATCACTACGCAATACTTTGATCTTTGTTTTGAATTGGGTAGAGATATAGTTAATGAAGTTGGTGAAGGCTTCATACACTTGATCTTTGGTATGTAGAAGAGTGATCCATGTATATCTTGAGTAGTCATCAATGAATGAAACAAAATATTTATATTGATCTCTTGAATTACATGGTGAGGTCCATACATCCGAGTGTACAATGCCAAACGCTTCATCACAAGTTGTAGATGAAGTAGGAAAAGCTTGTCTACAATGCTTCCCTAGTACACACGCCTCACACACTACTTCTTCTTGGATGAGATTGGGTAAGACCATCTTGAGGACTGCTGAACTTGGATGTCCTAGCCTTCCATGCCATAATGGGCTATCTTCAATCTCTTTCCTCCCAAAACACTTTGCATCTGCCTTCATTCCAAGAGTCATTGGTTCCTCTTGTTTATTTGATTCCAAGATATACACACCATCTTCTACCTTCCCTTCTCCGAGCACATGGTTTGTTTTAGGGTCCTGAAACTTAACAAAGTCAGTCCCAAACACAGCCACACACTCCAAATCCTTTGTAGCTTTATTAACGGATAAAAGATTAGATGAGAAGTTAGGCATGTATAATGCTTTTGTTTCCCTTTTAAAAAGCTCTAACTCTCCTATCCCTTTAATTGGAACTGAGCTTCCATTGGCTACTTGTACACTTCCATGGCATGGTTCAAGATTCTTTAACATATCTTGATCCTTGATCATGTGATGAGAAGCCCCTGAATCCACAATGATTCTAGTCTTCTTTATGGGTGTTTTAGAGCTGAAAAAACTCTTACCCGAATCTGTGAGTTTGGCTAGGCTCTTGATGAGAGCTTCAAACTCAGACCTTCTAACCAGTTCTTCAACAGGTTGTGCAATTCCCGTGAAGGCTCTAGGTCCATTCCCATTCTCCCTTAGCCGCTTAGGCCTCAAGTGTGGATGGAGGGTCCAACACTTCTCCTTAGTGTGTCCTTTCATCTTGCAATGCTCACACTCCAACGTCCTCTTGTCTCCAAATGTGAGATTCTTTCTTGCAAGATGTGCAGCTTCACTTGGTGCACGAAACAGGTCTCTAGACCCTTCTTCCCTTTGTATCATACCGCATACTTCCGCTAGACTTGGCAGATTCTCAAATCGAAGTATATGCTTGATAAGATCCTTGTATGATGCATTGAGTGCCAAGAGAAGCCCAAACACTTGATCTTGGTCACGCCTTTCTCCTAACTCCTTGGGGTCTATAGTGTGTGGCCTCAAGATCTCCAACTCGGCCCATAAGCTTCTATACTCCCCAAACATTTCCTTGAATGACTTTTCCTCTTGTTGGAGCTCATTCAATGCCCTTTTCACCTCAAATATCCTTGATATGTTTGAGATGTTTCCATAAACTCCTTTGAGTATATCCCAAAGTTCCTTGGCGGTATCCGCATATGAGTAAGCCGCCAAGATAGTTGGTTCTAGTGAGCTTAGGAGAAGAGAAAGAGTGTATTGTTCTTCTTGCTCTTCCTTAGCTTCCTCCTTCTCATTTCTCACCGCCGCTTCTGTTCCTTCTTTTGGCTCAACATATTGCCAAAGTCCTCGGCCTCTAAGAGTAGTTTTGGTGGTTTTTGCCCAAAGGAGATAGTTGTTTCCCTTGAGCATAACCGAGATTGTTACCCTATTAGTCTCCATTTTCTAGTAATAATACACAATCTTAGTCCTTTCACAACTTGAAGATCCTATGATCTCAAGGATATTAATCTCAGAGTGAATAGAACTAAGGAAGGTGTATTGTTATAGATTAGAAGCCTTGTAGAGTATTAGAGGAATCAAGAAGAGAATAAGCGGTTTAGTAGATAACCTGGCTCTGATACCATGTTGAAATTATAAGTTTAAAGAGATTGAAGAATGTTTAGAGACTAAGAGTGAGAATAGCAAGAGATTATGAAAGTTTGTATGTATTTTATTCTCTTAGTCTTACAAATCTTTACAAGAGGTTACACATATATTTATAGACATTTGAATGAGAGGAGGTGCAGAAGAAGAGAGGAATGGCGTGAAGAAGGAAGAGGAGAAGAGAGGTTTTGCGTGAAGAAGAGAGGAGGGAGCAGCTCACCTACTCCAACAGTATTGCACTCCATGCCTCTCTCTGGCGCTCCATGCTTGTGCCCATTCCTCTCCTTGCTTCCTTACTTAGTTTAGTTAGTTCATCTAGTTGAGATCCAACAACTTCCTTTTCTTCTAGTTCCTTCTTAACTTGTTCTCTTCCTAGTTCCTTTTCAACCAGTTTTCTCTTTTTCCCTCCTTCTCTTGTGTTTGAATTCTTCTTCTTGAGATCACATATTTCAACAACTTCTCCAGCTTAATATAGCATGCATCTTCTCCTAACAAAGTTTCCAACGTGGCTTATGCCCAAGCATTTTCACTATTCCTTCGTTTAGACCAAGTCCAAAGCACACTGCGGCTGTAACTTATACCTACTAAACATCTATAGAGGTAGTGACTCAAAGCATTGCTTCATCATATAAGCCTTGAACTAACTTGTCTTGGTACTACTCCTATTTTTAGTCCCGAAAACTTCTTCAAGATTCAATGGTTCTCTAGCCTTTCATGGTTATGGATAATGCTTCTTAGTTACGTTGGATTGCTTCTCCACGTTAATAGAGCATGCATCTTCTCATAACAAAGTGTCCAAAGTGGCTTAAGCCCAAGCTTTTCACTATTCATTCGTTTAGACCAAGTCCAAAGCACACTGCAGCTGTAACTTATGCATACTAAACATCCATAGAGGTAGTGACTCAAAGCATTGCTTCATCATATAAGCATCCATAGGTGTTTTTAAAGCCTTGAACTAACTCGTCTTGGTACTACTCCTATCATCAGTCCCAAAAACTTCCTCAAGATTCAATGGTTCTCTAGCCTTTCACTGTTATGGATAATGCTTCTTAGTTACGTTGGATTACTTCTCCACCTTAATATAGCATGCATCTTCTCCTAACAGAGTTTCCAACATGGCTAATGCCCAAGCTTTTTCACTATTCCTTCGTTTAGACCATATCCAAAGCACCTGCGGCTGTAACTTATGCCTACTAAAGATCCATAGAGGTAGTGACTCAAAGCATTGCTTCATCATATAAGCATCCATAGGTGTTGTAACTAACTTGTCTTGGTACTACTCCTATTTTTAGTTCCGAAAACTTCTTTAAGATTCAATGGTTCTCTAGCCTTTCACGGTTATAGATAATGCTTCTTAGTTACGTTGGATTGTTTCTCCACGTTAATAGAGCATGCATCTTCTCCTAACAAAGTGTCCAAAGTGGCTTAAGCCCAAGCTTTTTCACTATTCATTCGTTTAGACCAATTCAAAAGCACACTGAGGCTGGAACTTATGCCTTCTAAACATCCATATAGGTAGTAACTCAAAGCATCCATAGGTGTTGTTTAAGCCTTGAACTAACTCGTCTTGGTACTACTCCTATCTTCAGTCCCAAAAACTTCCTCAAGATTCAGTGGTTCTCTAGCCTTTCATGGTTATCGATAATGCTTCTTAGTTACGTTGGATTGCTTCTCCACGTTAATAGAGCATGCATCTTCTCATAACAAAGTGTCCAACGTGGCTTATGCCCAAGCATTTTCACTATTCCTTCGTTTAGACCAAGTCCAAAGCACACTGCAGCTGTAACTTATGCATACTAAACATCCATAGAGGTAGTGACTCAAAGCATTGCTTCATCATATAAGCATCCATAGGTGTTTTTAAGCCTTGAACTAACTTGTCTTGGTACTACTCCTATCTTCAGTCCCGAAAACTTCCTCAAGATTCAATGGTTCTCTAGCCTTTCACTGTTATGGATAATGCTTCTATGTTACGTTGGATTACTTCTCCACCTTAATATAGCATGCATCTTCTCCTAACAAAGTGTCCAACGTGGCTTATGCCCAAGCATTTTCACTATTCCTTTGTTTAGAACAAGTTCAAAGCACACTGCGGCTGTAACTTATACCTACTAAACATCTATAGAGGTAGTGACTCAAAGCATTGCTTCATCATATACGCCTTGAACTAACTTGTCTTGGTACTACTCCCATTTTTAGTCCCGAAAACTTCTTCAAGATTCAATGGTTCTCTTGCCTTTCATGGTTATGGATAATGCTTCTTAGTTACGTTGGATTGCTTCTCCACCTTAATATAGCATGCATCTTCTCCTAACAAAGTTTCCAACATGGCTTATGCCCAAGCTTTTCACTATTCATTCGTTTAGACCATGTCCAAAGCACCTGCGCCTGTAACTTTTGCCTACTAAAGATCCATAGAGGTAGTGACTCAAAGCATTGCTTCATCATATAAGCATCCATAGGTGTTGTTTAAGCCTTGAACTAACTTGTCTTGGTACTACTCCTATTTTTAGTCCCGAAAACTTCTTCAAGATTCAGTGGTTCTCTAGCCTTTCACGGTTATAGATAATGCTTCTTAGTTACGTTGGATTGTTTCTCCACCTTAATATAGCATGCATCTTCTCATAACAAAGTGTCCAAAGTAGCTTATGCCCAAGCTTTTTCACTATTCATTCGTTTAGACCAAGTCAAAAGCACACTGCAGCTGTAACTTATGCATACTAAACATCCGTAGAGGTAGTGACTCAAAGCATTGCTTCATCATATAAGCATCCATAGGTGTTTTTAAAGCCTTGAACTAACTCGTCTTGGTACTACTATTATCATCAGTCCCAAAAACTTCCTCAAGATTCAATGGTTCTCTAACCTTTCACTGTTATGGATAATGCTTCTTAGTTACGTTGGATTACTTCTCCACCTTAATATAGCATGCATCTTCTCCTAACAAAGTTTCCAACATGGCTTATGCCCAAGCTTTTTCACTATTCCTTCGTTTAGACCATGTCCAAAGCACCTGCGTCTGTAACTTATGCCTACTAAAGATCCATAGAGGTAGTGACTCAAAGCATTGCTTCATCATATAAGCATCCATAGGTGTTGTTTAAGCCTTGAACTAACTTGTCTTGGTACTAGTCCTATTTTCAGTCCCGAAAACTTCTTCAAGAGTCAATGGTTCTCTAGCCTTTCACGGTTATAGATAATGCTTCTTAGTTACGTTGGATTGTTTCTCCACCTTAATATAGCATGCATCTTCTCATAACAAAGTGTCCAAAGTAGCTTATGCCCAAGCTTTTTCACTATTCATTCGTTTAGACCAAGTCCAAAGCACACTGCAGCTGTAACTTATGCATACTAAACATCCATAGAGGTAGTGACTCAAAGCATTGCTTCATCATATAAGCATCCATAGGTGTTTTTAAAGCCTTGAACTAACTCGTCTTGGTACTACTATTATCATCAGTCCCAAAAACTTCCTCAAGATTCAATGGTTCTCTAACCTTTCACTGTTATGGATAATGCTTCTTAGTTACGTTGGATTACTTCTCCACCTTAATATAGCATGCATCTTCTCCTAACAAAGTTTCCAACATGGCTTATGCCCAAGCTTTTTCACTATTCCTTCGTTTAGACCATGTCCAAAGCACCTGCGTCTGTAACTTATGCCTACTAAAGATCCATAGAGGTAGTGACTCAAAGCATTGCTTCATCATATAAGCATCCATAGGTGTTGTTTAAGCCTTGAACTAACTTGTCTTGGTACTAGTCCTATTTTCAGTCCCGAAAACTTCTTCAAGAGTCAATGGTTCTCTAGCCTTTCACGGTTATAGATAATGCTTCTTAGTTACGTTGGATTGTTTCTCCACCTTAATATAGCATGCATCTTCTCATAACAAAGTGTCCAAAGTAGCTTATGCCCAAGCTTTTTTCACTATTCATTCGTTTAGACCAAGTCCAAAGCACACTGCAGCTGTAACTTATGCATATTAAACATCCATAGAGGTAGTGACTCAAAGCATTGCTTCATCATATAAGCATCCATAGGTGTTTTTTAAGCCTTGAACTAACTTGTCTTGGTACTACTCCTATCATCAGTCCCAAAAACTTCCTCAAGATTCAATGGTTCTCTAGCCTTTCACTGTTATGGATAATGCTTCTTAGTTACGTTGGATTACTTCTCCACC
Source organism: Nasturtium officinale (assembly GCA_963854855.1). Classification (NCBI taxonomy): domain Eukaryota; kingdom Viridiplantae; phylum Streptophyta; class Magnoliopsida; order Brassicales; family Brassicaceae; genus Nasturtium; species Nasturtium officinale. Next base: position 9,883,191 of record OY978504.1, on the reverse strand, counting down.
TTAATATAGCATGCATCTTCTCCTAACAAAGTTTCCAACATGGCTTATGCCCAAGCTTTTTCACTATTCCTTCGTTTAGCCCATGTCCAAAGCACCTGCGTCTGTAACTTATGCCTACTAAAGATCCATAGAGGTAGTGACTCAAAGCATTACTTCATCATATAAGCATCCATAGGTGTTGTTTAAGCCTTGAACTAACTTGTCTTGGTACTACTCCTATTTTTAGTTCCGAAAACTTCTTCAAGATTCAATGGTTCTCTAGCCTTTCACGGTTATAGATAATGCTTCTTAGTTACGTTGGATTGTTTCTCCACCTTAATATAGCATGCATCTTCTCATAACAAAGTGTCCAAAGTAGCTTAAGCCCAAGCTTTTTCACTATTCATTCGTTTAGACCAAGTCCAAAGCACACTGCGGCTGTAACTTATGCCTACTAAGCATCAATTGATAATAATCAAAGCATTGCTTCAATATATAAGCATCCATATGTGTTGTTTAAGCCTTGGAGTAACTCGTCTTGTTACTACTCCTATCTTCAGTCCCGGAAACTTCCTTAAAATTCAATGGTTCTCTAGCCTTTCACTGTTATGGATAATGCTTCTTAGTTTCTGTTGGATTGCTTCTCCACCTTAAAATAGCATGCATCTTCCCATAACAAAGTGTCCAAAGTGGCTTAAGCCCAAGCTTTTTCACTATTCATTCGTTTAGACCAAGTCAAAAGCACACTGCGGCTGTAACTTATGCCTACTAAACATCCATAGATAGTAACTCAAAGCATTGCTTCATCATATAAGCATACAAAGGCGTTGTTTAAGCCTTGAACTAACTCGTCTTGGTACTAATCCTATCTTCAATCCTGAAAATTTCCTCAAGATTCAATGGTTCTCTAGCCTTTCATGGTTATGGATAATGCTTCTTAGTAGCATTGGAATGCTTCTCCACGTTAATATAGCATGCTTCTTCTCATAACAAAGTGTCCAAAGTGGCTTAAGCCAAAGCTTTTTCACTATTCATTCGCTTAGACCAAGTTAAAAGCACACTGGGGCTGTAACTTATGCCTTCTAAACATCCATATAGGTAGTAACACAAAGCATTGCTTCATCATATAAGCATCCATAGGTGTTGTTTAAGCCTTGAACTAACTCGTCTTGGTACTACTCCTATCTTCAGTCCCAAAAACTTCCTCAAGATTCAGTGGTTCTCTAGTCTTTCATGGTTATCGATAATGCTTCTTAGTTACATTGGATTGCTTCTCCACGTTAATAGAGCATGCATCTTCTCATAACAAAGTGTCCAAAGTGGCTTAAGACCAAGCTTTTCACTATTCATTCGGTTAGACCAAGTCCAAAGCACACTGCAGCTGTAACTTATGCATATTAAACATCCATAGAGGTAGTGACTCAAAGCATTGCTTCATCATATAAGCATCCATAGGTGTTTTTTAAGCCTTGAACTAACTTGTCTTGGTACTACTCCTATCATCAGTCCCAAAAACTTCCTCAAGATTCAATGGTTCTCTAGCCTTTCACTGTTATGGATAATGCTTCTTAGTTACGTTGGATTACTTCTCCACCTTAATATAGCATGCATCTTCTCCTAACAAAGTTTCCAACATGGCTTATGCCCAAGCTTTTTCACTATTCCTTCGTTTAGACCATGTCCAAAGCACCTGGGTCGGTAACTTATGCCTACTAAAGATCCATAGAGGTAGTGACTCAAAGCATTGCTTCATCATATAAGCATCCATAGGTGTTGTTTAAGCCTTGAACTAACTTGTCTTGGTACTACTCCTATTTTTAGTCCCGAAAACTTCTTCAAGATTCAATGGTTCTCTAGCCTTTCACGGTTATAGATAATGCTTCTTAGTTACGTTGGATTGTTTCTCCACCTTAATATAGCATGCATCTTCTCATAACAAAGTGTCCAAAGTAGCTTAAGCCCAAGCTTTTTCACTATTCATTCGTTTAGACCTAGTCCAAAGCACACTGCGGCTGTAACTTATGCCTACTAAGCATCAATTGATAATAATCAAAGCATTGCTTCATTATATAAGCATCCATAGGTGTTGTTTAAGCCTTGAAGTAACTTGTCTTGTTACTACTCCTATCTTCAGTCCCGAAAACTTCCTTAAAATTCAATGGTTCTCTAGCCTTTCACTGTTATGGATAATGCTTCTTAGTTTCTGTTGGATTGCTTCTCCACCTTAAAATAGCATGCATCTTCCCATAACAAAGTGTCCAAAGTGGCTTAAGCCCAAGCTTTTTCACAATTCATTCGTTTAGACCAAGTCAAAAGCACACTGCGGCTGTAACTTATGCCTACTAAACATCCATAGATAGTAACTCAAAGCATTGCTTCATCATATAAGCATCCAAAGGCGTTGTTTAAGCCTTGAACTAACTTGTCTTGGTACTACTCCTATCTTCAATCCCGAAAATTTCCTCAAGATTCAATGGTTCTCTAGCCTTTCATGGTTATGGATAATGCTTCTTAGTTGCATTGGAATGCTTCTCCACGTTAATATAGCATGCTTCTTCTCATAACAAAGTGTCCAAAGTGGCTTAAGCCAAAGCTTTTTCACTATTCATTCGCTTGGACCAAGTTAAAAGCACACTGGGGCTGTAACTTATGCCTTCTAAACATCCATATAGGTAGTAACTCAAAGCATTGCTTCATCATATAAGCATCCATAGGTGTTGTTTAAGCCTTGAACTAACTCGTCTTGGTACTACTCCTATCTTCAGTCCCAAAAACTTCCTCAAGATTCAGTGGTTCTCTAGTCTTTCATGGTTATCGATAATGCTTCTTAGTTACATTGGATTGCTTCTCCACGTTAATAGAGCATGCATCTTCTCATAACAAAGTGTCCAAAGTGGCTTAAGCCCAAGCTTTTCACTATTCATTCGGTTAGACCAAGTCCAAAGCACACTGCAGCTGTAACTTATGCATATTAAACATCCATAGAGGTAGTGACTCAAAGCATTGCTTCATCATATAAGCATCCATAAGTGTTTTTTAAGCCTTGAACTAACTTGTCTTGGTACTACTCCTATCATCAGTCCCAAAAACTTCCTCAAGATTCAATGGTTTTCTAGCCTTTCACTGTTATGGATAATGCTTCTTAGTTACGTTGGATTACTTCTCCACCTTAATATAGCATGCATCTTCTCCTAACAAAGTTTCCAACATGGCTTATGCCCAAGCTTTTTCACTATTCCTTCGTTTAGACCATGTCCAAAGCACCTGCGTCTGTAACTTATGCCTACTAAAGATCCATAGAGGTAGTGACTCAAAGCATTGCTTCATCATATAAGCATCCATAAGTGTTGTTTAAGCCTTGAACTAACTTGTCTTGGTACTACTCCTATTTTTAGTCCCGAAAACTTCTTCAAGATTCAATGGTTCTCTAGCCTTTCACGGTTATAGATAATGCTTCTTAGTTACGTTGGATTGTTTCTCCACCTTAATATAGCATGCATCTTCTCATAACAAAGTGTCCAAAGTAGCTTAAGCCCAAGCTTTTTCACTATTCATTCGTTTAGACCAAGTCCAAAGCACACTGCAGCTGTAACTTATGCCTACTAAACATCAATTGATAGTAAATCAAAGCATTGCTTCATTATATAAGCATCCATAGGTGTTGTTTAAGCCTTGAAGTAACTCGTCTTGTTACTACTCCTATCTTCAGTCCCGAAAACTTCCTTAAAATTCAAAGGTTCTCTAGCCTTTCACTGTTATGGATAATGCTTCTTAGTTTCTGTTGGATTGCTTCTCCACCTTAAAATAGCATGCATCTTCCCATAACAAAGTGTCCAAAGTGGCTTAAGCCCAAGCTTTTGCACTATTCATTTGTTTAGACCAAGTCAAAAGCACACTGGGGCTGTAACTTATGCCTTCTAAACATCCATATAGGTAGTAACTCAAAGCATTGCTTCATCATATAAGCATCCATAGGTATTTTTTAAGCCTTGAACTAACTCGTCTTGGTACTACTCCTATCTTCAGTCCCAAAAACTTCCTCAAGATTCAGTGGTTCTCTAGTCTTTCATGGTTATCGATAATGCTTCTTAGTTACATTGGATTGCTTCTCCACGTTAATAGAGCATGCATCTTCTCATAACAAAGTGTCCTAAGTGGCTTAAGCCCAAGCTTTTCACTATTCATTCGGTTAGACCAAGTCCAAAGCACACTGCAGCTGTAACTTATGCATATTAAACATCCATAGAGGTAGTGACTCAAAGCATTGCTTCATCATATAAGCATCCATAGGTGTTTTTTAAGCCTTGAACTAACTTGTCTTGGTACTACTCCTATCATCAGTCCCAAAAACTTCCTCAAGATTCAATGGTTCTCTAGCCTTTCACTGTTATGGATAATGCTTCTTAGTTACGTTGGATTACTTCTCCACCTTAATATAGCATGCATCTTCTCCTAACAAAGTTTCCAACATGGCTTATGCCCAAGCTTTTTCACTATTCCTTCGTTTAGACCATGTCCAAAGCACCTGCGTCTGTAACTTATGCCTACTAAAGATCCATAGAGGTAGTGACTCAAAGCATTGCTTCATCATATAAGCATCCATAGGTGTTGTTTAAGCCTTGAACTAACTTGTCTTGGTACTACTCCTATTTTTAGTCCCGAAAACTTCTTCAAGATTCAATGGTTCTCTAGCCTTTCACGGTTATAGATAATGCTTCTTAGTTACGTTGGATTGTTTCTCCACCTTAATATAGCATGCATCTTCTCATAACAAAGTGTCCAAAGTAGCTTAAGCCCAAGCTTTTTCACTATTCATTCGTTTAGACCAAGTCCAAAGCACACTGCGGCTGTAACTTATGCCTACTAAGCATCAATTGATAATAATCAAAGCATTGCTTCATTATATAAGCATCCATAGGTGTTGTTTAAGCCTTGAAGTAACTTGTCTTGTTACTACTCCTATCTTCAGTCCCGAAAACTTCCTTAAAATTCAATGGTTCTCTAGCCTTTCACTGTTATGGATAATGCTTCTTAGTTTCTGTTGGATTGCTTCTCCACCTTAAAATAGCATGCATCTTCCCATAACAAAGTGTCCAAAGTGGCTAAAGCCCAAGCTTTTTCACAATTCATTCGTTTAGACCAAGTCAAAAGCACACTGCGGCTGTAACTTATGCCTACTAAACATCCATAGATAGTAACTCAAAGCATTGCTTCATCATATAAGCATCCAAAGGCGTTGTTTAAGCCTTGAACTAACTTGTCTTGGTACTACTCCTATCTTCAATCCCGAAAATTTCCTCAAGATTCAATGGTTCTCTAGCCTTTCATGGTTATGGATAATGCTTCTTAGTTGCATTGGAATGCTTCTCCACGTTAATATAGCATGCTTCTTCTCATAACAAAGTGTCCAAAGTGGCTTAAGCCAAAGCTTTTTCACTATTCATTCGCTTGGACCAAGTTAAAAGCACACTGGAGCTGTAACTTATGCCTTCTAAACATCCATATAGGTAGTAACTCAAAGCATTGCTTCATCATATAAGCATCCATAGGTGTTGTTTAAGCCTTGAACTAACTCGTCTTGGTACTACTCCTATCTTCAGTCCCAAAAACTTCCTCAAGATTCAGTGGTTCTCTAGTCTTTCGTGGTTATCGATAATGCTTCTTAGTTACATTGGATTGCTTCTCCACGTTAATAGAGCTTGCATCTTCTCATAACAAAGTGTCCAAAGTGGCTTAAGCCCAAGCTTTTCACTATTCATTCGGTTAGACCAAGTCCAAAGCACACTGCAGCTGTAACTTATGCATATTAAACAACCATAGAGGTAGTGACTCAAAGCATTGCTTCATCATATAAGCATCCATAGGTGTTTTTTAAGCCTTGAACTAACTTGTCTTGGTACTACTCCTATCATCAGTCCCAAAAACTTCCTCAAGATTCAATGGTTCTCTAGCCTTTCACTGTTATGGATAATGCTTCTTAGTTACGTTGGATTACTTCTCCACCTTAATATAGCATGCATCTTCTCCTAACAAAGTTTCCAACATGGCTTATGCCCAAGCTTTTTCACTATTCCTTCGTTTAGACCATGTCCAAAGCACCTGCGTCTGTAACTTATGCCTACTAAAGATCCATAGAGGTAGTGACTCAAAGCATTGCTTCATCATATAAGCATCCATAGGTGTTGTTTAAGCCTTGAACTAACTTGTCTTGGTACTACTCCTATTTTTAGTCCCGAAAACTTCTTCAAGATTCAATGGTTCTCTAGCCTTTCACGGTTATAGATAATGCTTCTTAGTTACGTTGGATTGTTTCTCCACCTTAATATAGCATGCATCTTCTCATAACAAAGTGTCCAAAGTAGCTTAAGCCCAAGCTTTTTCACTATTCATTCGTTTAGACCAAGTCCAAAGCACACTGCGGCTGTAACTTATGCCTACTAAGCATCAATTGATAATAATCAAAGCATTGCGTCATTATATAAGCATCCATAGGTGTTGTTTAAGCCTTGAAGTAACTTGTCTTGTTACTACTCCTATCTTCAGTCCCGAAAACTTCCTTAAAATTCAATGGTTCTCTAGCCTTTCACTGTTATGGATAATGCTTCTTAGTTTCTGTTGGATTGCTTCTCCACCTTAAAATAGCATGCATCTTCCCATAACAAAGTGTCCAAAGTGGCTAAAGCCCAAGCTTTTTCACAATTCATTCGTTTAGACCAAGTCAAAAGCACACTGCGGCTGTAACTTATGCCTACTAAACATCCATAGATAGTAACTCAAAGCATTGCTTCATCATATAAGCATCCAAAGGCGTTGTTTAAGCCTTGAACTAACTTGTCTTGGTACTACTCCTATCTTCAATCCCGAAAATTTCCTCAAGATTCAATGGTTCTCTAGCCTTTCATGGTTATGGATAATGCTTCTTAGTTGCATTGGAATGCTTCTCCACGTTAATATAGCATGCTTCTTCTCATAACAAAGTGTCCAAAGTGGCTTAAGCCAAAGCTTTTTCACTATTCATTCGCTTGGACCAAGTTAAAAGCACACTGGAGCTGTAACTTATGCCTTCTAAACATCCATATAGGTAGTAACTCAAAGCATTGCTTCATCATATAAGCATCCATAGGTGTTGTTTAAGCCTTGAACTAACTCGTCTTGGTACTACTCCTATCTTCAGTCCCAAAAACTTCCTCAAGATTCAGTGGTTCTCTAGTCTTTCGTGGTTATCGATAATGCTTCTTAGTTACATTGGATTGCTTCTCCACGTTAATAGAGCTTGCATCTTCTCATAACAAAGTGTCCAAAGTGGCTTAAGCCCAAGCTTTTCACTATTCATTCGGTTAGACCAAGTCCAAAGCACACTGCAGCTGTAACTTATGCATATTAAACATCCATAGAGGTAGTGACTCAAAGCATTGCTTCATCATATAAGCATCCATAGGTGTTTTTTAAGCCTTGAACTAACTTGTCTTGGTACTACTCCTATCATCAGTCCCAAAAACTTCCTCAAGATTCAATGGTTCTCTAGCCTTTCACTGTTATGGATAATGCTTCTTAGTTACGTTGGATTACTTCTCCACCTTAATATAGCATGCATCTTCTCCTAACAAAGTTTCCAACATGGCTTATGCCCAAGCTTTTTCACTATTCCTTCGTTTAGACCATGTCCAAAGCACCTGCGTCTGTAACTTATGCCTACTAAAGATCCATAGAGGTAGTGACTCAAAGCATTGCTTCATCATATAAGCATCCATAAGTGTTGTTTAAGCCTTGAACTAACTTGTCTTGGTACTACTCCTATTTTTAGTCCCGAAAACTTCTTCAAGATTCAATGGTTCTCTAGCCTTTCACGGTTATAGATAATGCTTCTTAGTTACGTTGGATTGTTTCTCCACCTTAATATAGCATGCATCTTCTCATAACAAAGTGTCCAAAGTAGGTTAAGCCCAAGCTTTTTCACTATTCATTCGTTTAGACCAAGTCCAAAGCACACTGCGGCTGTAACTTATGCCTACTAAACATCAATTGATAGTAAATCAAAGCATTGCTTCATTATATAAGCATCCATAGGTGTTGTTTAAGCCTTGAAGTAACTCGTCTTGTTACTACTCCTATCTTCAGTCCCGAAAACTTCCTTAAAATTCAATGGTTCTCTAGCCTTTCACTGTTATGGATAATGCTTCTTAGTTTCTGTTGGATTGCTTCTCCACCTTAAAATAGCATGCATCTTCCCATAACAAAGTGTCCAAAGTGGCTTAAGCCCAAGCTTTTGCACTATTCATTTGTTTAGACCAAGTCAAAAGCACACTGGGGCTGTAACTTATGCCTTCTAAACATCCATATAGGTAGTAACTCAAAGCATTGCTTCATCATATAAGCATCCATAGGTGTTGTGTAAGCCTTGAACTAACTCGTCTTGGTACTACTCCTATCTTCAGTCCCAAAAACTTCCTCAAGATTCAGTGGTTCTCTAGTCTTTCATGGTTATCGATAATGCTTCTTAGTTACGCTGGATTGCTTCTCCATGTTAATAGAGAATGCATCTTCTCATAACAAAGTGTCCAAAGTGGCTTAAGCCCAAGCTTTTCATTATTCATTCGTTTAGACCAAGTCCAAAGCACACTGCAGCTGTAACTTATGCATACTAAACATCCATAGAGGTAGTGACTCAAAGCATTGCTTCATCATATAAGCATCCGTAGGTGTTTTTTAAGCCTTGAACTAACTTGTCTTGGTACTACTCCTATCATCAGTCCCAAAAACTTCCACAAGATTCAATGGTTCTCTAGCCTTTCACTGTTATGGATAATGCTTCTTAGTTACGTTGGATTACTTCTCCACCTTAATATAGCATGCATCTTCTCCTAACAAAGTTTCCAACATGGCTTATGGCCAAGCTTTTTCACTATTCCTTCATATAGACCATGTCGAAAGCACCTGCAGCTGTAACTTATGCCTACTAAAGATCCATAGAGGTAGTGACTCAAAGCATTACTTCATCATATAAGCATCCATAGGTGTTGTTTAAGCCTTGAACTAACTTGTCTTGGTACTACTCCTATTTTTAGTCCCGAAAACTTCTTCAAGATTCAATGGTTCTCTAGCCTTTCACGGTTATAGATAATGCTTCTTAGTTACGTTGGATTGTTTCTCCACCTTAATATAGCATGCATCTTCTCATAACAAAGTGTCCAAAGTAGCTTAAGCCCAAGCTTTTTCACTATTCATTCGTTTAGACCAAGTCCAAAGCACACTGCGGCTGTAACTTATGCCTACTAAACATCAATTGATAGTAAATCAAAGCATTGCTTCATTATATAAGCATCCATAGGTGTTGTTTAAGCCTTGAAGTAACTCGTCTTGTTACTACTCCTATCTTCAGTCCCGAAAACTTCCTTAAAATTCAATGGTTCTCTAGCCTTTCACTGTTATGGATAATGCTTCTTAGTTTCTGTTGGATTGCTTCTCCACCTTAAAATAGCATGCATCTTCCCATAACAAAGTGTCCAAAGTGGCTTAAACCCAAGCTTTTGCACTATTCATTTGTTTAGACCAAGTCAAAAGCACACTGGGGCTGTAACTTATGCCTTCTAAACATCCATATAGGTAGTAAATCAAAGCATTGCTTCATCATATAAGCATCCATAGGTGTTGTTTAAGCCTTGAAGTAACTCGTCTTGGTACTACTCCTATTTTTAGTCCCGAAAACTTCTTCAAGATTCAATTGTTCTCTAGCCTTTCACGGTTATAGATAATGCTTCTTAGTTACGTTGGATTGTTTCTCCACCTTAATATAGCATGCATCTTCTCATAAGAAAGTGTCCAAAGTAGCTTATGCCCAAGCTTTTTCACTATTCATTCGTTTAGACCAAGTCCACAGCACACTGAAGCTGTAACTTATGCATACTAAACATCCATAGAGGTAGTGACTCAAAGCATTGCTTCATCATATAAGCATCCATAGGTGTTTTAAAGCCTTGAACTAACTCATCTTGGTACTACTCCTATCATCAGTCCCAAAAACTTCCTCAAGATTCAATGGTTCTCTAACCTTTCACTGTTATGGATAATGCTTCTTAGTTACGTTGGATTACTTCTCCACCTTAATATAGCATGCATCTTCTCCTAACAAAGTTTCCAACATGGCTTATGCCCAAGCTTTTTCACTATTCCTTCGTTTAGACCATGTCCAAAGCACCTGCGTCTGTAACTGATGCCTACTAAAGATCCATAGAGGTAGTGACTCAAAGCATTGCTTCATCATATAAGCATCCATAGGTGTTGTTTAAGCCTTGATCTAACTTGTCTTGGTACTACTCCTATTTTTAGTCCCGAAAATTTCTTCAAGATTCAATGGTTCTCTAGCCTTTCACGGTTATAGATAATGCTTCTTAGTTACGTTGGATTGTTTCTCCACCTTAATATAGCATGCATCTTCTCATAACAAAGTGTCCAAAGTAGCTTATGCCCAAGCTTTTTCACTATTCATTCGTTTAGACCAAGTCCAAAGCACACTGCGGCTGTAACTTATGCCTATTAAACATCAATTGATAGTAAATCAAAGCATTGCTTCATCATATAAGTATCCATAGGTGTTGTTTAAGCCTTGAAGTAACTCGTCTTGGTACTACTCCTATCTTCAGTCCAAAAAACTTCCTCAACATTCAGTGGTTCTCTAGCCTTTTATGGTTATCGATAATGCTTCTTAGTTACGTTGGATTGCTTCTCCACGTTAATAGAGCATGCATCTTATCATAACAAAGTGTCCAAATTGGCTTAAGCCCAAGCTTTTCACTATTCATTCGTTTAGACCAAGTCCAAAGCACACTGCAGCTGTAACTTATGCATACTAAACATCCATAGAGGTAGTGACTCAAAGCATTGCTTCATCATATAAGCATCCATAGGTGTTTTTAAAGCCTTGAACTAACTCGTCTTGGTACTACTCCTATCATCAGTCCCAAAAACTTCCTCAAGATTCAATGGTTCTCTAGCCTTTCACTGTTATGGATAATGCTTCTTAGTTACGTTGGATTACTTCTCCACCTTAATATAGCATGCATCTTCTCCTAACCAAGTTTCCAACATGGCTTATGTCCAAGCTTTTTCACTATTCCTTCGTTTAGACCATGTCCAAAGCACCTGCGGCTGTAACTTATGCCTACTAAAGATCCATAGAGGTAGTGACTCAAAGCATTGCTTCATCATATGAGCATCCATAGGTGTTGTTTAAGCCTTGAACTAACTTGTCTTGGTACTACTCCTATTTTTAGTCCCGAAAACTTCTTCAAGATTCAATTGTTCTCTAGCCTTTCACGGTTATAGATAATGCTTCTTAGTTACGTTGGATTGTTTCTCCACCTTAATATAGCATGCATCTTCTCATAAGAAAGTGTCCAAAGTAGCTTATGCCCAAGCTTTTTCACTATTCATTCGTTTAGACCAAGTCCAAAGCACACTGAAGCTGTAACTTATGCATACTAAACATCCATAGAGGTACTGACTCAAAGCATTGCTTCATCATATAAGCATCCATAGGTGTTTTAAAGCCTTGAACTAACTCATCTTGGTACTACTCCTATCATCAGTCCCAAAAACTTCCTCAAGATTCAATGGTTCTCTAACCTTTCACTGTTATGGATAATGCTTCTTAGTTACGTTGGATTACTTCTCCACCTTAATATAGCATGCATCTTCTCCTAACAAAGTTTCCAACATGGCTTATGCCCAAGCTTTTTCACTATTCCTTCGTTTAGACCATGTCCAAAGCACCTGCGTCTGTAACTTATGCCTACTAAAGATCCATAGAGGTAGTGACTCAAAGCATTGCTTCATCATATAAGCATCCATAGGTGTTGTTTAAGCCTTGAACTAACTTGTCTTGGTACTACTCCTATTTTTAGTCCCGAAAACTTCTTCAAGATTCAATGGTTCTCTAGCCTTTCACGGTTATAGATAATGCTTCTTAGTTACGTTGGATTGTTTCTCCACCTTAATATAGCATGCATCTTCTCATAACAAAGTGTCCAAAGTAGCTTATGCCCAAGCTTTTTCACTATTCATTCGTTTAGACCAAGTCCAAAGCACACTACGCCTGTAACTTATGCCTATTAAACATCAATTGATAGTAAATCAAAGCATTGCTTCATCATATAAGTATCCATAGGTGTTGTTTAAGCCTTGAAGTAACTCGTCTTGGTACTACTCCTATCTTCAGTCCAAAAAACTTCCTCAACATTCAGTGGTTCTCTAGCCTTTTATGGTTATCGATAATGCTTCTTAGTTACGTTGGATTGCTTCTCCACGTTAATAGAGCATGCATCTTATCATAACAAAGTGTCCAAATTGGCTTAAGCCCAAGCTTTTCACTATTCATTCGTTTAGACCAAGTCCAAAGCACACTGCAGCTGTAACTTATGCATACTAAACATCCATAGAGGTAGTGACTCAAAGCATTGCTTCATCATATAAGCATCCATAGGTGTTTTTAAAGCCTTGAACTAACTCGTCTTGGTACTACTCCTATCATCAGTCCCAAAAACTTCCTCAAGATTCCATGGTTCTATAGCCTTTCACTGTTATGGATAATGCTTCTTACTTACGTTGGATTACTTCTCCACCTTAATATAGCATGCATCTTCTCCTAACCAAGTTTCCAACATGGCTTATGCCCAAGCTTTTTCACTATTCCTTCGTTTAGACCATGTCCAAAGCACCTGCGGCTGTAACTTATGCCTACTAAAGATCCATAGAGGTAGTGACTCAAAGCATTGCTTCATCATATGAGCATCCATAGGTGTTGTTTAAGCCTTGAACTAACTTGTCTTGGTACTACTCCTATTTTTAGTCCCGAAAACTTCTTCAAGATTCAATTGTTCTCTAGCCTTTCACGGTTATAGATAATGCTTCTTAGTTACGTTGGATTGTTTCTCCACCTTAATATAGCATGCATCTTCTCATAAGAAAGTGTCCAAAGTAGCTTATGCCCAAGCTTTTTCACTATTCATTCGTTTAGACCAAGTCCAAAGCACACTGAAGCTGTAACTTATGCATACTAAACATCCATAGAGGTAGTGACTCAAAGCATTGCTTCATCATATAAGCATCCATAGGTGTTTTAAAGCCTTGAACTAACTCATCTTGGTACTACTCCTATCATCAGTCCCAAAAACTTCCTCAAGATTCAATGGTTCTATAACCTTTCACTGTTATGGATAATGCTTCTTAGTTACGTTGGATTACTTCTCCACCTTAATATAGCATGCATCTTCTCCTAACAAAGTTTCCAACATGGCTTATGCCCAAGCTTTTTCACTATTCCTTCGTTTAGACCATGTCCAAAGCACCTGCGTCTGTAACTTATGCCTACTAAAGATCCATAGAGGTAGTGACTCAAAGCATTGCTTCATCATATAAGCATCCATAGGTGTTGTTTAAGCCTTGAACTAACTTGTCTTGGTACTACTATTTTTTTTTTCCCGAAAACTTTTTCAAGATTCAATGGTTCTCTAGCCTTTCACGGTTATAGATAATGCTTCTTAGTTACGTTGGATTGTTTCTCCACCTTAATATAGCATGCATCTTCTCATAACAAAGTGTCCAAAGTAGCTTAAGCCCAAGCTTTTTCACTATTCATTCGTTTAGACCAAGTCCAAAGCACACTGCGGCTGTAACTTATGCCTACTAAACATCAATTGATAGTAAATCAAAGCATTGCTTCATTATATAAGCATCCATAGGTGTTGTTTAAGCCTTGAAGTAACTCGTCTTGTTACTACTCCTATCTTCAGTCCCGAAAACTTCCTTAAAATTCAATGGTTCTCTAGCCTTTCACTGTTATGGATAATGCTTCTTAGTTTCTGTTGGATTGCTTCTCCACCTTAAAATAGCATGCATCTTCCCATAACAAAGTGTCCAAAGTGGCTTAAGCCCAAGCTTTTTCACTATTCATTCGTTTAGACCAAGTCAAAAGCACACTGCGGCTGTTACTTATGCCTACTAAACATCCATAGATTGTAACTCAAAGCATTGCTTCATCATATAAGCATCCAAAGGCGTTGTTTAAGCCTTGAACTAACTCGTCTTGGTACTACTCCTATCTTCAATCCCGAAAATTTCCTCAAGATTCAATGGTTCTCTAGCCTTTCATGGTTATGGATAATGCTTCTTAGTTGCATTGGAATGCTTCTCCACGTTAATATAGCATGCTTCTTCTCATAACAAAGTGTCCAAAGTGGCTTAAGCCCAAGCTTTTTCACTATTCATTCGTTTAGACCAAGTCAAAAGCACACTGGGGCTGTAACTTATGCCTTCTAAACATCCATATAGGTAGTAACTCAAAGCATTGCTTCATCATATAAGCATCCATAGGTGTTGTGTAAGCCTTGAACTAACTCGTCTTGGTACTACTCCTATCTTCAGTCCCAAAAACTTCCTCAAGATTCAGTGATTCTCTAGTCTTTCATGGTTATCGATAATGCTTCTTAGTTACATTGGATTGCTTCTCCACGTTAATAGAGCATGCATCTTCTCATAACAAAGTGTCCAAAGTGGCTTAAGCCCAAGCTTTTCACTATTCATTCGGTTAGACCAAGTCCAAAGCACACTGCAGCTGTAACTTATGCATATTAAACATCCATAGAGGTAGTGACTCAAAGCATTGCTTCATCATATAAGCATCCATAGGTGTTTTTTAAGCCTTGAACTAACTTGTCTTGGTACTACTCCTATTTTTAGTCTCGAAAACTTCTTCAAGATTCAATGGTTCTCTAGCCTTTCACTGTTATGGATAATGCTTCTTAGTTACGTTGGATTACTTCTCCACCTTAATATAGCATGCATCTTCTCCTAACTAAGTTTCCAACATGGCTTATGCCCAAGCTTTTTCACTATTCCTTCATTTAGACCATGTCCAAAGCACCTGCGGCTGTAACTTATGCCTACTAAAGATCCATAGAGGTAGTGACTCAAAGCATTGCTTCATCATATAAGCATCCATAGGTGTTGTTTAAGCCTTGAACTAACTTGTCTTGGTACTACTATTTTTAGTCCCGAAAACTTCTTCAAGATTCAATGGTTCTCAAGCCTTTCACGGTTATAGATAATGCTTCTTAGTTACGTTGGATTGTTTCTCCACGTTAATAGAGCATGCATCTTCTCATAACAAAGTGTCCAAAGTAGCTTATGCCAAAGCTTTTTCACTATTCATTCGTTTAGACCAAGTCCAAAGCACACTGCGGCTGTAACTTATGCCTACTAAACATCAATTGATAGTAAATCAAAGCATTGCTTCATTATATAAGCATCCATAGGTGTTGTTTAAGCCTTGAAGTAACTCGTCTTGTTACTACTCCTATCTTCAGTCCCGAAAACTTCCTTAAAATTCAATGGTTCTCTAGCCTTTCACTGTTATGGATAATGCTTCTTAGTTTCTGTTGGATTGCTTCTCCACCTTAAAATAGCATGCATCTTCCCATAACAAAGTGTCCAAAGTGGCTTAAGCCCAAGCTTTTGCACTATTCATTTGTTTAGACCAAGTCAAAAGCACACTGGGGCTGTAACTTATGCCTTCTAAACATCCATATAGGTAGTAAATCAAAGCATTGCTTCATCATATAAGCATCCATAGGTGTTGTTTAAGCCTTGAAGTAACTCGTCTTGGTACTACTCCTATTTTTAGTCCCGAAAACTTCTTCAAGATTCAATTGTTCTCTAGCCTTTCACGGTTATAGATAATGCTTCTTAGTTACGTTGGATTGTTTCTCCACCTTAATATAGCATGCATCTTCTCATAAGAAAGTGTCCAAAGTAGCTTATGCCCAAGCTTTTTCACTATTCATTCGTTTAGACCAAGTCCAAAGCACACTGAAGCTGTAACTTATGCATACTAAACATCCATAGAGGTAGTGACTCAAAGCATTGCTTCATCATATAAGCATCCATAGGTGTTTTAAAGCCTTGAACTAACTCATCTTGGTACTACTCCTATCGTCAGTCCCAAAAACTTCCTCAAGATTCAATGGTTCTCTAACCTTTCAGTGTTATGGATAATGCTTCTTAGTTACGTTGGATTACTTCTCCACCTTAATATAGCATGCATCTTCTCCTAACAAAGTTTCCAACATGGCTTATGCCCAAGCTTTTTCACTATTCCTTCGTTTAGACCATGTCCAAAGCACCTGCGTCTGTAACTGATGCCTACTAAAGATCCATAGAGGCAGTGACTCAAAGCATTGCTTCATCATATAAGCATCCATAGGTGTTGTTTAAGCCTTGATCTAACTTGTCTTGGTACTACTCCTATTTTTAGTCCCGAAAATTTCTTCAAGATTCAATGGTTCTCTAGCCTTTCACGGTTATAGATAATGCTTCTTAGTTACGTTGGATTGTTTCTCCACCTTAATATAGCATGCATCTTCTCATAACAAAGTGTCCAAAGTAGCTTATGCCCAAGCTTTTTCACTATTCATTCGTTTAGACCAAGTCCAAAGCACACTGCGGCTGTAACTTATGCCTATTAAACATCAATTGATAGTAAATCAAAGCATTGCTTCATCATATAAGTATCCATAGGTGTTGTTTAAGCCTTGAAGTAACTCGTCTTGGTACTACTCCTATCTTCAGTCCAAAAAACTTCCTCAAAATTCAGTGGTTCTCTAGCCTTTTATGGTTATCGATAATGCTTCTTAGTTACGTTGGATTGCTTCTCCACGTTAATAGAGCATGCATCTTATCATAACAAAGTGTCCAAATTGGCTTAAGCCCAAGCTTTTCACTATTCATTCGTTTAGACCAAGTCCAAAGCACACTGCAGCTGTAACTTATGCATACTAAACATCCATAGAGGTAGTGACTCTAAGCATTGCTTCATCATATAAGCATCCATAGGTGTTTTTAAAGCCTTGAACTAACTCGTCTTGGTACTACTCCTATCATCAGTCCCAAAAACTTCCTCAAGATTCAATGGTTCTCTAGCCTTTCACTGTTATGGATAATGCTTCTTAGTTACGTTGGATTACTTCTCCACCTTAATATAGCATGCATCTTCTCCTAACCAAGTTTCCAACATGGCTTATGTCCAAGCTTTTTCACTATTCCTTCGTTTAGACCATGTCCAAAGCACCTGCGGCTGTAACTTATGCCTACTAAATATCCATAGAGGTAGTGACTCAAAGCATTGCTTCATCATATGAGCATCCATAGGTGTTGTTTAAGCCTTGAACTAACTTGTCTTGGTACTACTCCTATTTTTAGTCCCGAAAACTTCTTCAAGATTCAATTGTTCTCTAGCCTTTCACGAATATAGATAATGCTTCTTAGTTACGTTGGATTGTTTCTCCACCTTAATATAGCATGCATCTTCTCATAAGAAAGTGTCCAAAGTAGCTTATGCCCAAGCTTTTTCACTATTCATTCGTTTAGACCAAGTCCAAAGCACACTGAAGCTGTAACTTATGCATACTAAACATCCATAGAGGTAGTGACTCAAAGCATTGCTTCATCATATAAGCATCCATAGGTGTTTTAAAGCCTTGAACTAACTCATCTTGGTACTACTCCTATCATCAGTCCCAAAAACTTCCTCAAGATTCAATGGTTCTCTAACCTTTCACTGTTATGGATAATGCTTCTTAGTTACGTTGGATTACTTCTCCACCTTAATATAGCATGCATCTTCTCCTAACAAAGTTTCCAACATGGCTTATGCCCAAGCTTTTTCACTATTCCTTCGTTTAGACCATGTCCAAAGCACCTGCGTCTGTAACTTATGCCTACTAAAGATCCATAGAGGTAGTGACTCAAAGCATTGCTTCATCATATAAGCATCCATAGGTGTTGTTTAAGCCTTGAAGTAACTCGTCTTGTTACTACTCCTATCTTCAGTCCCGAAAACTTCCTTAAAATTCAATGGTTCTCTAGCCTTTCACTGTTATGGATAATGCTTCTTAGTTTCTGTTGGATTGGTTCTCCACCTTAAAATAGCATGCATCTTCCCATAACAAAGTGTCCAAAGTGGCTTAAGCCCAAGCTTTTTCACTATTCATTCGTTTAGACCAAGTCAAAAGCACACTGCGGCTGTAACTTATGCCTACTAAACATCCATAGATAGTAACTCAAAGCATTGCTTCATCATATAAGCATCCAAAGGCGTTGTTTAAGCCTTGAACTAACTCGTCTTGGTACTACTCCTATCTTCAATCCAGAAAATTTCCTCAAGATTCAATGGTTCTCTAGCCTTTCATGGTTATGGATAATGCTTCTTAGTTGCATTGGAATGCTTCTCCACGTTAATATAGCATGCGTCTTCTCATAACAAAATGTCCAAAGTGGCTTAAGCCCATGCTTTTTCACTATTCATTCGTTTAGACCAAGTCAAAAGCACACTGGGGCTGTAACTTATGCCTTCTAAACATCCATATAGGTAGTAACTCAAAGCATTGCTTCATCATATAAGCATCCATAGGTGTTGTTTAAGCCTTGAACTAACTCGTCTTGGTACTACTCCTATCTTCAGTCCCAAAAACTTCCTCAAGATTCAGTGGTTCTCTAGTCTTTCATGGTTATCGATAATGCTTCTTAGTTACGTTGGATTGCTTCTCCACGTTAATAGAGAATGCATCTTCTCATAACAAAGTGTCCAAAGTGGCTTAAGCCCAAGCTTTTCACTATTCATTCGTTTAGACCAAGTCCAAAGCACACTGCAGCTGTAACTTATGCATACTAAACATCCATAGAGGTAGTGACTCAAAGCATTGCTTCATCATATAAGCATCCATAGGTGTTTTTTAAGCCTTGAACTAACTTGTCTTGGTACTACTCCTATCATCAGTCCCAAAAACTTCCTCAAGATTCAATGGTTCTCTAGCCTTTCACTGTTATGGATAATGCTTCTTAGTTACGTTGGATTACTTCTCCATCTTAATATAGCATGCATCTTCTCCTAACAAAGTTTCCAACATGGCTTATGCCCAAGCTTTTTCACTATTCCTTCATTTAGACCATGTCCAAAGCACCTGCGGCTGTAACTTATGCCTACTAAAGATCCATAGAGGTAGTGACTCAAAGCATTGCTTCATCATATAAGCATCCATAGGTGTTGTTTAAGCCTTGAACTAACTTGTCTTGGTACTACTCCAATTTTTAGTCCAGAAAACTTCTTCAAGATTCAATGGTTCTCTAGCCTTTCACGGTTATAGATAATGCTTCTTAGTTACGTTGGATTGTTTCTCCACGTTAATAGAGCATGCATCTTCTCATAACAAAGTGTCCAAAGTAGCTTATGCCAAAGCTTTTTCACTATTCATTTGTTTAGACCAAGTCCAAAGCACACTGCGGCTGTAACTTATGCCTACTAAACATCAATTGATAGTAAATCAAAGCATTGCTTCATTATATGAGCATCCATAGGTGTTGTTTAAGCCTTGAAGTAACTCGTCTTGTTACTACTCCAATCTTCAGTCCCGAAAACTTCCTTAAAATTCAATGGTTCTCTAGCCTTTCACTGTTATGGATAATGCTTCTTAGTTGTGTTGGATTGCTTCTCCACCTTAAAATAGCATGCATCTTCCAATAACAAAGTGTCCAAAGTGGCTTAAGCCCAAGCTTTTGCACTATTCATTTGTTTAGACCAAGTCAAAAGCACACTGGGGCTGTAACTTATGCCTTCTAAACATCCATATAGGTAGTAACTCAAAGCATTGCTTCATCATATAAGCATCCATAGGTATTTTTTAAGCCTTGAACTAACTCGTCTTGGTACTACTCCTATCTTCAGTCCCAAAAACTTCCTCAAGATTCAGTGGTTCTCTAGTCTTTCATGGTTATCGATAATGCTTCTTAGTTACGTTGGATTGCTTCTCCACGTTAATAGAGAATGCATCTTCTCATAACAAAGTGTCCAAAGTGGCTTAAGCCCAAGCTTTTCACTATTCATTCGTTTAGACCAAGTCCAAAGCACACTGCAGCTGTAACTTATGCATACTAAACATCCATAGAGGTAGTGACTCAAAGCATTGCTTCATCATATAAGCATCCATAGGTGTTTTTTAAGCCCTGAACTAACTTGACTTGGTACTACTCCTATCATCAGTCCCAAAAACTTCCTCAAGATTCAATGGTTCTCTAGCCTTTCACTGTTATGGATAATGCTTCTTAGTTACGTTGGATTACTTCTCCACCTTAATATAGCATGCATCTTCTCCTAACAAAGTTTCCAACATGGCTTATGCCCAAGCTTTTTCACTATTCCTTCATATAGACCATGTCCAAAGCACCTGCGGCTGTAACTTATGCCTACTAAAGATCCATAGGTGTTGTTTAAGCCTTGAACTAACTTGTCTTGGTACTACTCCTATTTTTAGTCCCGAAAACTTCTTCAAGATTCAATGGTTCTCTAGCCTTTCACGGTTATAGATAATGCTTCTTAGCTACGTTGGATTGTTTCTCCACGTTAATAGAGCATGCATCTTCTCATAACAAAGTGTCCAAAGTAGCTTATGCCCAAGCTTTTTCACTATTCATTCGTTTAGACCAAGTCCAAAGCACACTGCGGCTGTAACTTATGCCCACTAAACATCAATTGATAGTAAATCAAAGCATTGCTTCATTATATGAGCATCCATAGGTGTTGTTTAAGCCTTGAAGTAACTCGTCTTGTTACTACTCCTATCTTCAGTCCCGAAAACTTCCTTAAAATTCAATGGTTCTCTAGCCTTTCACTGTAATGGATAATGCTTCTTAGTTGTGTCGGATTGCTTCTCCACCTTAAAATAGCATGCATCTTCCCATAACAAAGTGTCCAAAGTGGCTTAAGCCCAAGCTTTTGCACTATTCATTTGTTTAGACCAAGTCAAAAGCACACTGGGGCTGTAACTTATGCCTTCTAAACATCCATATAGGTAGTAACTCAAAGCATTGCTTCATCATATAAGCATCCATAGGTGTTGTTTAAGCCTTGAACTAACTCGTCTTGGTACTACTCCTATCTTCAGTCCCAAAAACTTCCTCAAGATTCAGTGGTTCTCTAGTCTTTCATGGTTATCGATAATGCTTCTTAGTTACGTTGGATTGCTTCTCCACGTTAATAGAGAATGCATCTTCTCATAACAAAGTGTCCAAAGTGGCTTAAGCCCAAGCTTTTCACTATTCATTCGTTTAGACCAAGTCCAAAGCACACTGCAGCTGTAACTTATGCATACTAAACATCCATAGAGGTAGTGACTCAAAGCATTGCTTCATCATATAAGCATCCATAGGTGTTTTTAAAGCCTTGAACTAACTCGTCTTGGTACTACTCCTATCATCAGTCCCAAAAACTTCCTCAAGATTCAATGGTTCTCTAGTCTTTCACTGTTATGGATAATGCTTCTTAGTTACGTTGGATTACTTCTCCACCTTAATATAGCATGCATCTTCTCCTAACAAAGTTTCCAACATGGCTTATGCCCAAGCTTTTTCACTATTCATTCGTTTAGACCAAGTCCAAAGCACACTGTAGCTATAACTTATGCATACTAAACATCCATAGAGGTAGTGACTCAAGGCATTGCTTCATCATATAAGCATCCATAGGTGTTTTTTAAGCCTTGAACTAACTTGACTTGGTACTACTCCTATCATCAGTCCCAAAAACTTCCTCAAGATTCAATGGTTCTCTAGCCTTTCACTGTTATGGATAATGCTTCTTAGTTACGTTGGATTACTTCTCCACCTTAATATAGCATGCATCTTCTCCTAACAAAGTTTCCAACATGGCTTATGCCCAAGCTTTTTCACTATTCCTTCATATAGACCATGTCCAAAGCACCTGCGGCTGTAACTTATGCCTACTAAAGATCCATAGGTGTTGTTTAAGCCTTGAACTAACTTGTCTTGGTACTACTCCTATTTTTAGTCCCGAAAACTTCTTCAAGATTCAATGGTTCTCTAGCCTTTCACGGTTATAGATAATGCTTCTTAGCTACGTTGGATTGTTTCTCCACGTTAATAGAGCATGCATCTTCTCATAACAAAGTGTCCAAAGTAGCTTATGCCCAAGCTTTTTCACTATTCATTCGTTTAGACCAAGTCCAAAGCACACTGCGGCTGTAACTTATGCCTACTAAACATCAATTGATAGTAAATCAAAGCATTGCTTCATTATATAAGCATCCATAGGTGTTGTTTAAGCCTTGAAGTAACTTGTCTTGTTACTACTCCTATCTTCAGTCCCGAAAACTTCCTTAAAATTCAATGGTTCACTAGCCTTTCACTGTTATGGATAATGCTTCTTAGTTGCGTTGGATTGCTTCTCCACCTTAAAATAGCATGCATCTTCCCATAACAAAGTGTCCAAAGTGGCTTAAGCCCAAGCTTTTCACTATTCATTCGTTTAGACCAAGTCCAAAGCACACTGCGGCTGTAACTTATGCCCACTAAACATCAATTGATAGTAAATCAAAGCATTGCTTCATTATATGAGCATCCATAGGTGTTGTTTAAGCCTTGAAGTAACTCGTCTTGTTACTCCTCCTATCTTCAGTCCCGAAAACTTCCTTAAAATTCAATGGTTCTCTAGCCTTTCACTGTAATGGATAATGCTTCTTAGTTGTGTCGGATTGCTTCTCCACCTTAAAATAGCATGCATCTTCCCATAACAAAGTGTCCAAAGTGGCTTAAGCCCAAGCTTTTGCACTATTCATTTGTTTAGACCAAGTCAAAAGCACACTGGGGCTGTAACTTATGCCTTCTAAACATCCATATAGGTAGTAACTCAAAGCATTGCTTCATCATATAAGCATCCATAGGTGTTGTTTAAGCCTTGAACTAACTCGTCTTGGTACTACTCCTATCTTCAGTCCCAAAAACTTCCTCAAGATTCAGTGGTTCTCTAGTCTTTCATGGTTATCGATAATGCTTCTTAGTTACGTTGGATTGCTTCTCCACGTTAATAGAGAATGCATCTTATCATAACAAAGTGTCCAAAGTGGTTTAAGCCCAAGCTTTTCACTATTCATTCGTTTAGACCAAGTCCAAAGCACACTGCGGCTGTAACTTATGCCTACTAAACATCAATTGATAGTAAATCAAAGCATTGCTTCATTATATAAGCATCCATAGGTGTTGTTTAAGCCTTGAAGTAACTCGTCTTGTTACTACTCCTATCTTCAGTCCCGAAAACTTCCTTAAAATTCAATGGTTCACTAGCCTTTCACTATTATGGATAATGCTTCTTAGTTGCGTTGGATTGCTTCTCCACCTTAAAAAAGCATGCATCTTCCCATAACAAAGTGTCCAAAGTGGCTTAAGCCCAAGCTTTTTCACTATTCATTCGTTTAGACCAAGTCCAAAGCACACTGCGGCTGTAACTTATGCCTACTAAACATCAATTGATAGTAAATGAAAGCATTGCTTCATTATATAAGCATCCATAGGTGTTGTTTAAGCCTTGAAGTAACTCGTCTTGTTACTACTCTTATCTTCAGTCCCGAAAACTTCCTTAAAATTCAATGGTTCACTAGCCTTTCACTGTTATGGATAATGCTTCTTAGTTGCGTTGGATTGCTTCTCCACCTTAAAATAGCATGCATCTTCCCATAACAAAGTGTCCAAAGTGGCTTAAGCCCAAGCTTTTTCACTATTCATTCATTTAGACCAAGTCCAAAGCACACTGCGGCTGTAACTTATGCCCACTAAACATCAATTGATAGTAAATCAAAGCATTGCTTCATTATATGAGCATCCATAGGTGTTGTTTAAGCCTTGAAGTAACTCGTCTTGTTACTACTCCTATCTTCAGTCCCGAAAACTTCCTTAAAATTCAATGGTTCTCTAGCCTTTGACTGTTATGGATAATGCTTCTTAGTTGTGTCGGATTGCTTCTCCACCTTAAAATAGCATGCATCTTCCCATAACAATGTGTCCAAAGTGGCTTAAGCCCAAGCTTTTGCACTATTCATTTGTTTAGACCAAGTCAAAAGCACACTGGGGCTGTAACTTATGCCTTCTAAACATCCATATAGGTAGTAACTCAAAGCATTGCTTCATCAGATAAGCATCCATAGGTGTTGTTTAAGCCTTGAACTAACTCGTCTTGGTACTACTCCTATCTTCAGTCCCAAAAACTTCCTCAAGATTCAGTGGTTCTCTAGTCTTTCATGGTTATCGATAATGCTTCTTAGTTACGTTGGATTGCTTCTCCACGTTAATAGAGAATGCATCTTCTCATAACAAAGTGTCCAAAGTGGCTTAAGCCCAAACTTTTCACTATTCATTCGTTTAGACCAAGTCCAAAGAACACTGCAGCTGTAACTTATGCATACTAAACATCCATAGAGGTAGTGACTCAAGGCATTGCTTCATCATATAAGCATCTATAGGTGTTTTTTAAGCCTTGAACTAACTTGTCTTGGTACTACTCCTATCATCAGTCCCAAAAACTTCCTCAAGATTCAATGGTTCTCTAGCCTTTCACTGTTATGGATAATGCTTCTTAGTTACGTTGGATTACTTCTCCACCTTAATATAGCATGCATCTTCTCCTAACAAAGTTTCCAACATGGCTTATGCCCAAGCTTTTTCACTATTCATTCGTTTAGACCAAGTCCAAAGCACACTGCGGCTGTAACTTATGCCTACTAAACATCAATTGATAGTAAATCAAAGCATTGCTTCATTATATAAGCATCCATAGGTGTTGTTTAAGCCTTGAAGTAACTCGTCTTGTTACTACTCCTATCTTCAGTCCCGAAAACTTCCTTAAAATTCAATGGTTCTCTAGCCTTTCACTGTAATGGATAATGCTTCTTAGTTGTGTCGGATTGCTTCTCCACCTTAAAATAGCATGCATCTTCCCATAACAAAGTGTCCAAAGTGGCTTAAGCCCAAGCTTTTGCACTATTCATTTGTTTAGACCAAGTCAAAAGCACACTGGGGCTGTAACTTATGCCTTCTAAACATCCATATAGGTAGTAACTCAAAGCATTGCTTCATCATATAAGCATCCATAGGTGTTGTTTAAGCCTTGAACTAACTCGTCTTGGTACTACTCCTATCTTCAGTCCCAAAAACTTCCTCAAGATTCAGTGGTTCTCTAGTCTTTCATGGTTATCGATAATGCTTCTTAGTTACGTTGGATTGCTTCTCCACGTTAATAGAGAATGCATCTTCTCATAACAAAGTGTCCAAAGTGGTTTAAGCCCAAGCTTTTC
Source organism: Nasturtium officinale (assembly GCA_963854855.1). Taxonomy (NCBI): domain Eukaryota; kingdom Viridiplantae; phylum Streptophyta; class Magnoliopsida; order Brassicales; family Brassicaceae; genus Nasturtium; species Nasturtium officinale. The sequence continues at coordinate 9,858,028 of OY978504.1, read as the reverse complement.
ACTATTCATTCGTTTAGACCAAGTCCAAAGCACACTGCAGCTGTAACTTATGCATACTAAACATCCATAGAGGTAGTGACTCAAGGCATTGCTTCATCATATAAGCATCCATAGGTGTTTTTTAAGCCTTGAACTAACTTGTCTTGGTACTACTCCTATCATCAGTCCCAAAAACTTCCTCAAGATTCAATGGTTCTCTAGCCTTTCACTGTTATGGATAATGCTTCTTAGTTACGTTGGATTACTTCTCCACCTTAATATAGCATGCATCTTCTCCTAACAAAGTTTCCAACATGGCTTATGCCCAAGATTTTTCACTATTCATTCGTTTAGACCAAGTCCAAAGCACACTGCAGCTGTAACTTATGCCTACTAAACATCAATTGATAGTAAATCAAAGCATTGCTTCATTATATAAGCATCCATAGGTGTTGTTTAAGCCTTGAAGTAACTCGTCTTGTTACTACTCCTATCTTCAGTCCCGAAAACTTCCTTAAAATTCAATGGTTCACTAGCCTTTCACTATTATGGATAATGCTTCTTAGTTGCGTTGGATTGCTTCTCCACCTTAAAAAAGCATGCATCTTCCCATAACAAAGTGTCCAAAGTGGCTTAAGCCCAAGCTTTTTCACTATTCATTCGTTTAGACCAAGTCCAAAGCACACTGCGGCTGTAACTTATGCCTACTAAACATCAATTGATAGTAAATGAAAGCATTGCTTCATTATATAAGCATCCATAGGTGTTGTTTAAGCCTTGAAGTAACTCGTCTTGTTACTACTCTTATCTTCAGTCCCGAAAACTTCCTTAAAATTCAATGGTTCACTAGCCTTTCACTGTTATGGATAATGCTTCTTAGTTGCATTGGATTGCTTCTCCACCTTAAAATAGCATGCATCTTCCTATAACAAAGTGTCCAAAGTGGCTTAAGCCCAAGCTTTTTCACTATTCATTCATTTAGACCATGTCCAAAGCACACTGCGGCTGTAACTTATGCCCACTAAACATCAATTGATAGTAAATCAAAGCATTGCTTCATTATATGAGCATCCATAGGTGTTGTTTAAGCCTTGAAGTAACTCGTCTTGTTACTACTCCTATCTTCAGTCCCGAAAACTTCCTTAAAATTCAATGGTTCTCTAGCCTTTCACTGTTATGGATAATGCTTCTTAGTTGTGTCGGATTGCTTCTCCAGCTTAAAATAGCATGCATCTTCCCATAACAATGTGTCCAAAGTGGCTTAAGCCCAAGCTTTTGCACTATTCATTTGTTTAGACCAAGTCAAAAGCACACTGGGGCTGTAACTTATGCCTTCTAAACATCCATATAGGTAGTAACTCAAAGCATTGCTTCATCAGATAAGCATCCATAGGTGTTGTTTAAGCCTTGAACTAACTCGTCTTGGTACTACTCCTATCTTCAGTCCCAAAAACTTCCTCAAGATTCAGTGGTTCTCTAGTCTTTCATGGTTATCGATAATGCTTCTTAGTTACGTTGGATTGCTTCTCCACGTTAATAGAGAATGCATCTTCTCATAACAAAGTGTCCAAAGTGGCTTAAGCCCAAGCTTTTCACTATTCATTCGTTTAGACCAAGTCCAAAGCACACTGCAGCTGTAACTTATGCATACTAAACATCCATAGAGGTAGTGACTCAAGGCATTGCTTCATCATATAAGCATCTATAGGTGTTTTTTAAGCCTTGAACTAACTTGTCTTGGTACTACTCCTATCATCAGTCCCAAAAACTTCCTCAAGATTCAATGGTTCTCTAGCCTTTCACTGTTATGGATAATGCTTCTTAGTTACGTTGGATTACTTCTCCACCTTAATATAGCATGCATCTTCTCCTAACAAAGTTTCCAACATGGCTTATGCCCAAGCTTTTTCACTATTCATTCGTTTAGACCAAGTCCAAAGCACACTGCGGCTGTAACTTATGCCTACTAAACATCAATTGATAGTAAATCAAAGCATTGCTTCATTATATAAGCATCCATAGGTGTTGTTTAAGCCTTGAAGTAACTCGTCTTGTTACTACTCCTATCTTCAGTCCCGAAAACTTCCTTAAAATTCAATGGTTCACTAGCCTTTCACTGTTATGGATAATGCTTATTAGTTGCGTTGGATTGCTTTTCCACCTTAAAATAGCATGCATCTTCCTATAACAAAGTGTCCAAAGTGGCTTAAGCCCAAGCTTTTTCACTATTCATTCGTTTAGACCAAGTCCAAAGCACACTGCGGCTGTAACTTATGCCTACTAAACATCAATTGATAGTAAATCAAACCATTGCTTCATTATATAAGCATCCATAGGTGTTGTTTAAGCCTTGAAGTAACTCGTCTTGTTACTACTCCTATCTTCAGTCCCGAAAACTTCCTTAAAATTCAATGGTTCACTAGCCTTTCACTGTTATGGATAATGCTTCTTAGTTGCGTTGGATTGCTTCTCCACCTTAAAATAGCATGCATCTTCCCATAACAAAGTGTCCAAAGTGGCTTAAGCCCAAGCTTTTTCACTATTCATTCGTTTAGACCAAGTCCAAAGCACACTGCGGCTGTAACTTATGCCCACTAAACATCAATTGATAGTAAATCAAAGCATTGCTTCATTATATGAGCATCCATAGGTGTTGTTTAAGCCTTGAAGTAACTCGTCTTGTTACTACTCCTATCTTCAGTCCCGAAAACTTCCTTAAAATTCAATGGTTCTCTAGCCTTTCACTGTTATGGATAATGCTGCTTAGTTGTGTTGGATTGCTTCTCCACCTTAAAATAGCATGCATCTTCCCATAACAAAGTGTCCAAAGTGGCTTAAGCCCAAGCTTTTTCACTATTCATTCGTTTAGACCAAGTCCAAAGCACACTGCGGCTGTATTTTATGCCCACTAAACATCAATTGATAGTAAATCAAAGCATTGCTTCATTATATGAGCATCCATAGGTGTTGTTTAAGCCTTGAAGTAACTCGTCTTGTTACTACTCCTATCTTCTGTCCCGAAAACTTCCTTAAAATTCAATGGTTCTCTAGCCTTTCACTGTTATGGATAATGCTTCTTAGTTGTGTCGGATTGCTTCTCCACCTTAAAATAGCATGCATCTTCCCATAACAATGTGTCCAAAGTGGCTTAAGCCCAAGCTTTTGCACTATTCATTTGTTTAGACCAAGTCAAAAGCACACTGGGGCTGTAACTTATGCCTTCTAAACATCCATATAGGTAGTAACTCAAAGCATTGCTTCATCAGATAAGCATCCATAGGTGTTGTTTAAGCCTTGAACTAACTCGTCTTGGTACTACTCCTATCTTCAGTCCCAAAAACTTCCTCAAGATTCAGTGGTTCTCTAGTCTTTCATGGTTATCGATAATGCTTCTTAGTTACGTTGGATTGCTTCTCCACGTTAATAGAGAATGCATCTTCTCATAACAAAGTGTCCAAAGTGGCTTAAGCCCAAGCTTTTCACTATTCATTCGTTTAGACCAAGTCCAAAGCACACTGCAGCTGTAACTTATGCATACTAAACATCCATAGAGGTAGTGACTCAAGGCATTGCTTCATCATATAAGCATCTATAGGTGTTTTTTAAGCCTTGAACTAACTTGTCTTGGTACTACTCCTATCATCAGTCCCAAAAACTTCCTCAAGATTCAATGGTTCTCTAGCCTTTCACTGTTATGGATAATGCTTCTTAGTTACGTTGGATTACTTCTCCACCTTAATATAGCATGCATCTTCTCCTAACAAAGTTTCCAACATGGCTTATGCCCAAGGTTTTTCACTATTCATTCGTTTAGACCAAGTCCAAAGCACACTGCGGCTGTAACTTATGCCTACTAAACATCAATTGATAGTAAATCAAAGCATTGCTTCATTATATAAGCATCCATAGGTGTTGTTTAAGCCTTGAAGTAACTCGTCTTGTTACTACTCCTATCTTCAGTCCCGAAAACTTCCTTAAAATTCAATGGTTCACTAGCCTTTCACTGTTATGGATAATGCTTCTTAGTTGCGTTGGATTGCTTTTCCACCTTAAAATAGCATGCATCTTCCTATAACAAAGTGTCCAAAGTGGCTTAAGCCCAAGCTTTTTCACTATTCATTCGTTTAGACCAAGTCCAAAGCACACTGCGGCTGTAACTTATGCCTACTAAACATCAATTGATAGTAAATCAAAGCATTGCTTCATTATATAAGCATCCATAGGTGTTGTTTAAGCCTTGAAGTAACTCGTCTTGTTACTACTCCTATCTTCAGTCCCGAAAACTTCCTTAAAATTCAATGGTTCTCTAGCCTTTCACTGTTATGGATAATGCTTCTTAGTTGCGTTGGATTGCTTCTCCACCTTAAAATAGCATGCATCTTCCCATAACAAAGTGTCCAAAGTGGCTTAAGCCCAAGCTTTTTCACTATTCATTCGTTTAGACCAAGTCCAAAGCACACTGCGGCTGTAACTTATGCCCACTAAACATCAATTGATAGTAAATCAAAGCATTGCTTCATTATATGAGCATCCATAGGTGTTGTTTAAGCCTTGAAGTAACTCGTCTTGTTACTACTCCTATCTTCAGTCCCGAAAACATCCTTAAAATTCAATGGTTCTCTAGCCTTTCACTGTTATGGATAATGCTGCTTAGTTGTGTTGGATTGCTTCTCCACCTTAAAATAGCATGCATCTTCCCATAACAAAGTGTCCAAAGTGGCTTAAGCCCAAGCTTTTGCACTATTCATTTGTTTAGACCAAGTCAAAAGCACACTGGGGCTGTAACTTATGCCTTCTAAACATCCATATAGGTAGTAACTCAAAGCATTGCTTCATCATATAAGCATCCATAGGTGTTGTTTAAGCCTTAAACTAACTCGTCTTGGTACTACTCCTATCTTCAGTCCCAAAAATTTCCTCAAGATTCAGTGGTTCTCTAGTCTTTCATGGTTATCGATAATGCTTCTTAGTTACGTTGGATTGCTTCTCCACGTTAATAGAGAATGCATCTTCTCATAACAAAGTGTCCAAAGTGGCTTAAGCCCAAGCTTTTCACTATTCATTCGTTTAGACCAAGTCCAAAGCACACTGCAGCTGTAACTTATGCATACTAAACATCCATAGAGGTAGTGACTCAAGGCATTGCTTCATCATATAAGCATCCATAGGTGTTTTTAAGCCTTGAACTAACTTGTCTTGGTACTACTCCTATCATCAGTCCCAAAAACTTCCTCAAGATTCAATGGTTCTCTAGCCTTTCACTGTTATGGATAATGCTTCTTAGTTACGTTGGATTACTTCTCCACCTTAATATAGCATGCATCTTCTCCTAACAAAGTTTCCAACATGGCTTATGCCCAAGCTTTTTCACTATTCCTTCATTTAGACCATGTCCAAAGCACCTGCGGCTGTAACTTATGCCTACTAAAGATCCATAGAGGTAGTGACTCAAAGCATTGCTTCATCATATAAGCATCCATAGGTGTTGTTTAAGCCTTGAACTAACTTGTCTTGGTACTACTCCTATTTTTAGTCCCGAAAACTTCTTCAAGATTCAATGGTTCTCTAGCCTTTCACGTTTATAGATAATGCTTCTTAGTTACGTTGGATTGTTTCTCCTCGTTAATAGAGCATGCATCTTCTCATAACAAAGTGTCCAAAGTAGCTTATGCCCAAGCTTTTTCACTATTCATTCGTTTAGACCAAGTCCAAAGCACACTGCGGCTGTAACTTATGCCTACTAAACATCAATTGATAGTAAATCAAAGCATTGCTTCATTATATAAGCATTCATAGGTGTTGTTTACGCCTTGAAGTAACTCGTCTTGCTACTACTCCTATCTTCAGTCCCGAAAACTTCCTTAAAATTCAATGGTTCACTAGCCTTTCACTGTTATGGATAATGCTTCTTAGTTGCGTTGGATTGCTTCTCCACCTTAAAATAGCATGCATCTTCCCATAACAAAGTGTCCAAAGTGGCTTAAGCCCAAGCTTTTTCACTATTCCTTCGTTTAGACCAAGTCAATAGCACACTGCGACTGTAACTTATGCCTACTAAACATCCATAGATAGTAACTCAAAGCATTGCTTCATCATATAAGCATCCAAAGGCGTTGTTTAAGCTTTGAACTAACTCGTCTTGGTACTACTCGTATCTTCAATCCCGAAAACATCCTCAAGATTCAATGGTTCTCTAGCCTTTCATGGTTATGGATAATGCTTCTTAGTTGCATTGGAATGCTTCTCCACGTTAATATAGCATGCATCTTCTCATAATAAAGTGTCCAAAGTGGCTTAAGCCCAAGCTTTTTCACTATTCATTCGTTTAGACCAAGTCAAAAGCACACTGCGGCTGTAACTTATGCCTTCTAAACATCCATATAGGTAGTAACTCAAAGCATTGCTTCATCATATAAGCATCCATAGGTGTTGTTTAAGCCTTGAACTAACTCATCTTGGTACTACTCCTATCTTCAGTCCCAAAAACTTCATCAAGATTCAGTGGTTCTCTAGCCTTTCATGGTTATCGATAATGCTTCTTAGTTACGTTGGATTCCATCTCCACGTTAATAGAGCATGCATCTTCTGATAACAAAGTGCCGAAATTGGCTTAAGCCCAAGCTTTTTACTATTCATTCGTTTAGACCAAGTCCAAAGCACACTGCAGCTGTAACTTATGGATACTAAACATCCATAGAGGTAGTGAGTCAAAGCATTGCTTCATCATATAAGCATCCATAGGTGTTTTTTAAGCCTTGAACTAACTCGTCTTGGTACTACTCCTATATTCAGTCTCGAAAACTTCCTCAAGATTCAATGGTTCTCTTGCCTTTCACTGTTATGGATAATGCTTCTTAGTTACGTTGGATTACTTCTCCACCTTAATATAGCATGCATCTTCTCCTAACAAAGTGTCCAACGTGGCTTATGCCCAAGCTTTTTCACTATTCCTTCGTTTAGACCAAGTCCAAAGCACACTGCGGCTGTAACTTATGCCTACTAAACATCTATAGAGGTAGTGACTCAAAGCAATGCTTCATCATATAAGCATCCATAGGTGTTGTTTATGCCTTGAACTAACTTGTCTTGGTACTACTCCTATTTTTAGTCCTGAAAACTTCTTCAAGATTTAATGGTTCTCTAGCCTTTCACGGTTATGGATAATGCTTCTTAGTTACGTTGGATTGCTTCTCCACATTAATATAGCATGCATCTTCTCATAACAAAGTGTCCAAAGTAGCTTAAGCCCAAGCTTTTTCACTATTCATTTGTTTAGACCAAGTCCAAAGCACACTGCAGCTGTAACTTATGCCAACTAAACATCAATTGATAGTAAATCAAAGCATTGCTTCATCATATCAGCATCCATAGGTGTCGTTTAAGCCTTGAAGTAACTCGTCTTGGTACTACTACTATCTTCAGTCACGAAAACTTCCTTAAAATTCAATGGTTCTCTAGCCTTTCATGGTTAAGGATAATGCTTCTTAGTTGCTTGGGTTGCTTTTCCACCTTAAAATAGCATGCATCTTCCCTTAACAAAATGTCCAAAGTGGCTTAAGTCCAAGCTTTTTCACTATTCATTCGTTTAGACCAAGTCAAAAGCACACTGCGGCTGTAACTTATGCCAACTAAACATCCATAGATAGTAACTCAAAGCATTGCTTCATCATATAAGCATCCAAAGGTGTTGTTTAAGACTTGAACTAACTCATCTTGGTTCTTCTCCTATCTTCAATCCCAAAAACTTCCTCAATATTCAATGCTTATCTAGCCTTTCATGGTTATGGATAATGCTTCTTAGTTGCATTGGAATGCTTCTCGACGTTAATATAGCATGCATCTTCTTATAACAAAGTTTCCAAAGGGGCTTAAGTCAAAGCTTTTTCACTATTCATTCGTTTAGACCAAGTCAAAAGCACACTGCGGCTGTAACTTATGCCTTCTAAACATCCATATTGGTAGTAACTCAAAGCATTGCTTCATCATATAAGCATCCATAGGTGTTGTTTAAGCCTTGAACTAACTCGTCTTGGTACTACTCCTATCTTCAGTCCCAAAAACTTCCTCAAGATTCAATGGTTCTCTAGCCTTTCTTGATTATGGATAATGCTTCTTCGTTACGTTAGATTGCTTCTCCACGTTAATATAGCATGCATCTTCTCCTAACAAAGTGTCCAACGTAGCTTAAGCCCAAGGTTTTTCACTATTCAATCGTTTAGACCAAGTCCAAAGAACACTGTGGCTGTAACTTATGCCTACTAAACATCCATAGAGGTAGTGACTCAAAGCATTGCTTCATCATATAAGCATCCATAGGAGTTTTTTATGCCTTGAACTAACTCGTCCTTGTACTACTCCTATTTTTAGTCCCTAAAACTTCTTCAAGATTCAATGGTTCTCTAACCTTTCACGGTTATGGATAATGCTTCTCAGTTACGTTGGATTGCTTCTCCACCTTAATATAGCATGCATCTTCTCATAACAAAGTGTCCAAAGTGGCTTAAGCCCAAGCTTTTCACTATTCATTCATTTAGACCAAGTCCAAAGCACACTGCGGCTGTAACTTATGCCTACTAAACATCCATTGATAGTAAATCAAACCATTGCTTCATCATATAAGCATCCATAGGTGCTGTTTGACCCTTGAAGTAACTCGTCTGTGTACTACTCCTATCTTCATTCCAAAAAATTCCTTAAAATTAAATGGTTCTCTACCCTTTCATGGTTATGGATAATGCTTCTTAGTTGCGTTGGATTGCTTCTCTACCTTAATATAGCATGCATCTTCTCATAACAAAATGTCCAAAGTGGCTTAACCCCATGCTTTTCCCTATTCATTCGTTTAGACCAAGTCAAAAGCACACTGCGGCTGTAACTTATGCCTTCTAAACATCCATATTGGTAGTAACTCAAAGCATTGCTTCATCATATAAGCATCCATAGGTGTTGTTTAAGCCTTGAACTAACTCGTCTTGGTACTACCCCTATCTTCAGTCCCAAAAACTTCCTCAAGATTCAATGGTTCTCTAGCCTTTCATGGTTATGTATAATGCTTCTTAGTTACGTTGGATTACTTCTCCACGTTAATAGAGCATGCATCTTCTCATAACAAAGTGTTCAAAGTGGCGTAAGCCCAAGCTTTTTCACTATTCATTTGGTTAGACCAAGTCCAAAGCACACTGCGGCTGTAACTTATGCCTACTAAACATCCATAGAGGTAGTGACTCAAAGCATTGCTTCATCATATAAGCATCAATAGGTGTTGTTTAAGCCTTGAACTAACTCGTCTTGGTACTAATGTTATTTTTAGTCTCGAAAAATTCTTCAAGATTCAAAGGTTCTCTAGCCTTTCACGGTTATGAATAATGCTTCTTAGTTACGTTGGATTGCTTCTCCACCTTAATATAGCATGCATCTTCTCATAACAAAGTGTCCAAAGTAGCTTAAGCCCAAGCTTTTTTACTGTTCATTCGTTTAGACCAAGTCCAAAGCACACTGCGGCTGTAACTTATGCCTACTAAACATCCATTGATAGTAAATAAAAGCATTGCTTCATCATATAAGCATCCATAGGTGTTGTTTAAGCCTTGAAGTAACTCGTCTTGGTACTACTCCTATCTTCAGTCCCAAAAACTTCCTTAAAATTCAATAGTTCTCTTGCCTTTCATGGTTATGGATAATGCTTCTTAGTTGCGTTGGATTGCTTCTCCACCTTTAAATAGCATGCATCTCCCCATAACAAAGTGTCCAAATTGGCTTAAGCCCAAGCTTTTTCACTATTCATTTGTTTAGACCAAGTCAAAAGCACACTGCGGCTGTAACTTATACCTACTAAACATCCATAGATAGTAACTCAAAGCATTGCTTCATCATAAAAGCATTCAAAGGTGTTGGTTAAGCCTTGAACTAACTCGTCTTGTACTACTCCTATCTTCAATCCCGAAAACTTCCTCAATATTCAATGGTTCTCTAGCCTTTCATGGTTATGGATAATGCTTCTTCGTTTCATTGGAATGCTTCTACATGTTAATATAGCATGCATTTTCTAATAAAAAAGTATCCAAAGTGGCTTAACCCCATGCTTTTTACTATTCATTCGTTTAGATCAAGTCAAAAGCACACTGCGGCTGTAACTTATGGCTTCTAAACAACCATATTGGTAGTAACTCTAAGCATTACTTCCTTATATAAGCATCCATAGGTGTTGTTTAAGCGTTGAACTAACTCGTTTTGGTACTACTCCTATCTTCAGTCCCAAAAACTTCCTCAAAATTCAATGGTTCTCTAGCCTTTTATTGTTATGGATAATGCTTCTTAGTTACATTGGATTGCTTCTCCATGTTAATAGAGCATGCCACTTCTCATAACAAAGTGTTTAAAGTGGCTTAAGCCCAAGCTTTTTCACTATTCATTCATTTACACCAAGTCCAAAGCACACTGCGGCTGTAACTTATGCCTACTAAACATCCATAGAGGTAGTGACTCAAAGCGTTGCTTCATCATATAAGCATCCATAGGTGTTGTTAAAGCCATGAACTAACTCGTCTTTTTATTACTCCTATTTTTAGTTCCGAAAACTTCTTCAAGATTAAATGGTTCTCTAGCCTTTCACTGTTATGGATAATGCTTCTTAGTTACGTTGGATTGCTTCTCCACCTTAATATAACATGCATCTTCTCATAAAAAAGTGTCCAAAGTAGCTTAAGCCCAGGCTTTTTTACTATTCATTCGTTTAGACCAAGTCAAAAGCACACTGCGGCTGTAACTTATGCCTACTAAACATCCATAGATAGTAACTCAAAGCATTGCTTCATCATATAAGCATCCAAAGGTGTTGTTTAAGACTTGAACTAACTCATCTTGGTACTACTCCTATCTTCAATCCCGAAAAGTTCCTCAATATTCAATGATTCTCTAGCCTTTCATGGTTATCGATAATGCTTCTTCGTTGCGTTGGATTGCTTCTCTACCTTAATATAGCATGCATCTTCCCATAACAAAGTGTCCAAAGTGGCTTAAGCCCAAGCTTTTTCACTATTCATTCCTTTAGACCAAGTCAAAAGCACACTGCGGCTGTAACTTATGCCTTCTAAACATCCATATTGGTAGTAACTCAAAGCATTGCTTCATCATATAAGCATACATAGGTGTTGTTTAAGCCTTGAACTAACTCGTCTTGGTACTACTACTATCTTCAGTCCCAAAAACTTTCTCAAGATTCAATGGTTCTCTAGCCTTTCTTGATTATGGATAATGCTTCTTAGTTACTTTGGATTGCTTATCCACGTTAATAGAGTATTCATCTTCTCATAACAAAGTGTCTAAAGTGGCTTACGCCCAAGCTTTTTCACTATTCAATCGTTTAGACGAAGTCCAAAGCACACTGCGGCTGTAACTTATGCCTACTAGACATCCATAAAGGTAGTGACTCAAAGCATTGCTTCATCATATAAGCATCCATAGGTGTTGTTAATGCCTTGAACTAACTCGTCCTTGTACTACTCCTATTTTTAGTCCCGAAAACTTCTTCAAGATTCAATGGTTCTCTAACCTTTCACAGTTATGGATAATGCTTCTTAGTTACGTTGGATTGCTTCTCTACCTTAATATAGTATGCATCTTCTCATAACAAAGTGTCCAAAGTGGCTTAAGCCCAACCTTTTTCACTATTCATTGGTTTAGACCAAGTCAAAAGCACACAGCGGCTGTAACTTATGCCTACTAAACATCCATAAAGGTTGTGACTCAAAGCATTGCTTCATCATATAAGCATCCATAGGTGTTGTTAATGCCTTGAACTAACTCGTCCTTGTACTACTCCTATTTTTAGTCCCGAAAACTTCTTCAAGATTCAATGGTTCTCTAACCTTTCACAGTTATGGATAATGCTTCTTAGTTACGCTGGATTGCTTCTCTACCTTAATATAGTATGCATCTTCTCATAACAAAGTGTCCAAAGTGGCTTAAGCCCAACCTTTTTCACTATTCATTGGTTTAGACCAAGTCAAAAGCACACTGCGGCTGTAACTTATGCCTACTAAACATCCATAGATAGTAATTCAAAGCATTGCTTCATCATATAAGCATCCAAAGGTGTTGTTTGTTGATTTTAGAAGTTTAGGGAGAGATAAGGATGAAGATAAGAGAATTGGCGTAATAAGAGAGAGAGAGAGATTGCTGAATTTTTCTTCTTATTATCTCTCTTCAACCAATACAATGCACAAGTATATATAGACTTTACAAGCATAAGCTAAGGAAAAAATATCTAAGGAAGAGGGAGAGAAGAGGTGTGATGATGGAGTGGTTGAGCTGCTCCAACAGTGCAGCTGCGCCCATGCTGTTCCCATGCTGTGCCCATACCTTCTCCCTGCAGCGCCCATGCCTCCTTTGCTTCCTCACTTGGTTTAGTTAGCTTGTCTAGTTGATATCCAACAGCTTCCTTTTCTTCTAGTTCCTTATAAACTAGCTCTCCTTCTAGTTCCTTCACAACTAGTTCTTTCCTTTTCCCTCCTTTTCTTGAGTTTGAATTCTTCTTCTTGAGATCACATATTTCAACACTCCCCCTCAAGATTGGTCGGTGAATATCCTTTAGACCGATCTTGCAATATATGTGATCCCCAATGATCGAGGATGTTGCCTTGGTGAAGATATCCGCTAGCTGTTCCCCACTTGCTACGAATGCGGGTTTGATGATTCCTTCTTGAATCTTTCCCCTCACAAAGTGACAATCCACTTCTATATGCTTGGTCCTTTCATGGAATACCGGATTGGATGCTATATGTATTGCAGCTTGATTATCACAATACAACAGCATCTCCTCAGCCTCAAGTATCCCAAGATCTTCTAGGAATGCCCTCACCCATATCAATTCTTTTGTCACCTCCTTCATAGCCCTATACTCGGCTTCAGCACTTGATAAGGCTATAACTTTCTGCTTCTTACTTCTCCAAGTGACTAGATTACCTCCCACAAAGGTACAAAAACCGGATGTGGATTTTCTATCTTGCTTATCTCCAGCCCAATCCGCATCACAATATCCTTGAACATTTGTGTTTCCATTAGCCTTCATCCATATGCCTTTTCCAGGGCTGTTTTTTAAGTACCTTAGCAGCCTCTCAATCATGTTCCAATGCTGCATAGTTGGTTTTTGCATATGTTGACTCACACGGTTCACTGCAAAGCAAATATCCGGCCTTGTAATAGTAAGATAGATGAGCTTGCCCACCATCCTCTGGTATCTTTTAATATTCTCCAATGGCTCCCCCTCAGGACTATCTTGGTAGCCTTCTTCGATTGGAGTTTTGGCCGGTTTGGATCCTAACTTCCCGGTTTCTTCCAAGAGATCCAGCACATATTTCCTTTGGGAGATGAACATCCCATCTTCAAACCGTGTCATTTCAATCCCTAGGAAGTATTTAAGCTTTCCTAGATCCTTTATATCAAAAGCAACCTTCAAGAGTTTCTTGATTCGATCTACTCCATATTTGTCACTTCCTGTGATGATTAGATCATGAACATAGATCAAGACCACCACTACTCCTTTTTTACTTTTCCTTGTGAAAAGTGTATGATCAGCTTCCGATCTTATGAACTCCTTCTCCAAAAGACAAGCACTTAGCCTTTGGTACCATGCCCTTGGAGATTGCTTTAGCCCATAGATTGCTTTCTTCAATCTACAAACTTTGTTGCCTTCCTTATGATATCCTTGGGGTTGATCCATATACACTTCCTCTTCCAAATCCCCTTGCAAGAAGGCGTTCTTGACATCCATCTGCCATAGATCCCACTTCAAGTTCACTGCCACCGAGATTAGGATTCTGATGGAATGGAGCTTAGCAACCGGAGCAAATGTCTCGGTATAATCCTCCCCATAGATTTGAGTATACCCTTTTGCTACCAACCTTGCCTTGTATCTTTCTATCTTCCCATCACTTGTGTATTTGATTGTATACACCCATCTACACCCAACTGGCTTCTTATCCCTTGGTAAATCGGTTAAGTACCAAGTATGATTCCTTTCCATGGACTTCATTTCCTCTTCCATGGCTTTTACCCATACTCCACTCTCACACGCTTCTTCATATGAGTTAGGTATGGATTCCTTGCTGATTTTCCAAGAAAAGCTTCATGCTCCATAGGTAAGGATGCCAACGAGCAAAAATGCTCAATGGATTCCTTGCTGATTTTTCCAAGAAAAGCTTCATGCTCCATAGGTAAGGATGCCAACGAGCAAAAATGCTCAATGGGATATGTAACAGTGCTAGTTTGAGTGTTATCTCCCCCTTGTGATAAGAGAATGCTGTCGCCAATAGGATCGAGATCTAAGCTCGCCGTACGCTCAGGGCATTCTCTTATCACACAAGGAAGATTACTCGCACTAGACTCTCCTTGGAGTATGGCAGAGTTGTTGTAGCCATAGTGAACAAGTTGTCGCCTCTGTCTTGTACTTCTTCTTAGAGGTACTGTTGGCTCAGGTTCTTCTTTGACAATGTCAATGCTTTCTACACCTGGATTAGGTTCACTTTCCTCATCCGTGGCTTCATGATCTGAGGTTGGGTCATTCTCCTCATGTACATCATCCCTTGTTCTTGAATCTTCAAAGAACGGTATCCACTCCATAAATGGTGAGCTCATACCTTGAGGGGTATCATGATTCTTAGCTCCATAGAAGCTCTCCTTTTCATTGAACCTCACCTCTCTTGATACATAGACTCGTCTTGTCTCCGGATTGTAGACCTTGTATCCTTTTTGTGTTGGTGAATATCCAATGAATACACACTTCATGCTTCTAGGTTCAAGCTTGTTTCTTTGACCTTCTGGTGTGAACATAAAGCAGCTACATCCAAAGGTTTTGAAATGATGTAGGCTTGGTTTCTTGTTGTACAATGCCTCAAATGGTGACTTATTATCCAGGTTCTTGGTTGGAAGACGGTTGATCAAGTAGTTTGAAGTCATCACGGCATCTCCCCAATGAAGTTTAGGTACTCCCTTGGCAATCATGATGGTCCTTGCTACCTCCATTAGGTGTCTATTTTTTCTTTCAGCTACTCCGTTTTGTTGTGGAGTATAGGCGCAAGATGTTTGATGGATGGTGCCAAGGTTGTTGAGTAATTCCTTGAACCGCTTGCTTATATACTCTCCTCCATTATCACTTCTTAAGATCTTGATTGTTGTTTTGAATTGTGTAGACACATAGTTGATGAAGTTGGTGAATGCTTCATAAACTTGATCTTTGGTATGTAGAAGAGTAATCCATGTGTATTTTGAGTAGTCATCTATGAATGAAACAAAATACTTATATTGATCTCTTGAATTACAAGGAGCGGTCCATACATCCGAGTGTACAATGCCAAAAGCTTCATCACAAAATGTAGATGAAGTAGGAAACACTTGTCTACAATGTTTCCCTAGTACACATGCTTCACATACTACTTCTTCTTGAATGAGATTGGGTAAGGCCACTTTGAGAACTGCAGAGCTTGGATGTCCCAACCTTTCATGCCATAGTGGATTATCTCCAATCTCTTTCCTACTAGATACTTCTACATCCGCCTTCATTCCAAGCGCTTTCACATCCGCTTGTTTATTTGTGTGCAAAAGATATACTCCATCCTCTACCTTCCCTTCTCCGAGCACTTTATTTGTTTTAGGGTCCTGAAACTTAACAAAGTCAGTCCCAAACAATGCCACACAATCCAAATCCTTGGTAGCTTTATGAACTGATAGAAGATTAGATGAGAAACTAGGCATGTATAAGGCTTTTGTTCCCTTTTTGAAAAGTTCTAATTCTCCTATCCCTTCAATCGGAACTGAACTCCCATTTGCCACTTGCACATTCCCATGATAAGGCTCAAGATTTTTAAGCATGTCTTGATCCTTAATCATGTGATGAGAAGCCCCTGAATCCACAATCACTTTGTCCTTTTTTATGGAGCTTTTAGAACCGAGGAAGCCCTTACCAGATTCAGTGAGCTTGGCTAGGCTCTTGATGAGGGCTTCGAATTCGGACCTCTTGACCGTATCCTCAACTGGTTGTGCCACACCCATGAAGGCTCTAGGTCCACTTCCATTCTCCTTTAGCCTCTTAGGCCTCAAGTGTGGATGAAGGGTCCAACACTTCTCCTTAGTGTGTCCCTTCATTTTACAATGCTCACATTCCAACACCCTCTTGTCGAATGTAAGATTCTTCCTTGCAAGATGTGCAGCCTCGCTTGGTGCACGAAATAGGTCTCTTGACCCTTCCTCTCTTTGAATCATGCCACATACTTCCGCTAGACTTGGCAGCTTCTCAAATCTAAGTATGTGCTTGATAAGATCTTTGTAGGATGCGTTGAGCGCCAAGAGAAGCCCAAACACTTGATCTTGGTCACGCCTTTCTCCTAACTCCTTGGGGTCCATAGTTTGTGGCCTCAAGATCTCCAGTTCGGCCCACAAGCTTCTATACTCCCCAAACATTTCCTTGAATGGCTTCTCTCCTTGTTGAAGCTCATTCAACGCCCTCTTCACCTCAAATATCCTTGATATATTTGAGATGTTTCCATATACTCCCTTGAGTATATCCCACAACTCCTTGGCGGTATCCGCATATGAGTAGGCCGCCAGGATAGATGGCTCTAGTGAGCTTTGAAGAAGTGAAAGAGTGAACTGCTCTTCTTGCTCTTCCTTGTCATTGTATGGTTCGGCTTCTTCCTTAGGTTCAATGAACTTCCAAAGTCCTCTACCTCTTAGAACGGTCTTAGTAGTTTTTGCCCAAAGAAGGTAGTTATCTCCTTTAAGAACAACAGAAATCGCTACTCTATTCACCTCCATTCTCTTGTAGTAATACACAATCCCAGCTCTTTCACAACTTGAAGATCAACCGATCTCAAGGATTTTAATCTCAGAGTGAATAGAACTTGGTAAGATGTATTGCTATAGATTAGAAGGTTTTGAAGATAGCTTAAAGGGATTATGAAGAGAGTTTAAGCGGTTGGATAAAGAACCCGCTCTGATACCATGTTGATTTTAGAAGTTTAAGGAGAGATAAGGATGAAGATAAGAGAATTGGCGTAATAAGAGAGAGAGAGAGATTGCTGAATTTTTCTTCTTATTATCTCTCTTCAACCAATACAATGCACAAGTATATATAGACTTTATAAGCATAAGCTAAGGAAAAAATATCTAAGGAAGAGGGAGAGAAGAGGTGTGATGATGGAGTGGTTGAGCTGCTCCAACAGTGCAGCTGCGCCCATGCTGTTCCCATGCTGTGCCCATACCTTCTCCCTGCAGCGCCCATGCCTCCTTTGCTTCCTCACTTGGTTTAGTTAGCTTGTCTAGTTGATATCCAACAGCTTCCTTTTCTTCTAGTTCCTTATAAACTAGCTCTCCTTCTAGTTCCTTCACAACTAGTTCTTTCCTTTTCCCTCCTTTTCTTGAGTTTGAATTCTTCTTCTTGAGATCACATATTTCAACATTGTTTAATACTTGAACTAACTCATCTTGGTACTATTCCTATCTTCAATCCCGAAAACTTCCTCAATATTCAATGATTCTCTAGCCTTTCATGGTTATGGATAATGCTTCTTAGTTGCATTGGAATGCTTTTCCACGTTAATATAGCATGCATCTTCTCATAACAAAGTGTCCAATGTGGCTTAAGCCCAAGCTTTTTCACTATTCATTCCTTTAGACCAAGTCAAAAGCACACTGCGGCTGTAACTTATGCCTTCTAAACATCCATATTGGTAGTAACTCAAAGCATTGCTTCATCATATAAGCATACATAGGTATTGTTTAAGTCTTGAACTAACTCGTCTTGGTACTACTACTATCTTCAGTCCCAAAAACTTCCTCAAGATTCAATGGTTCTCTAGCCTTTCTTGATTATGGATAATGCTTCTTAGTTACGTTGGATTGCTTCTCCACGTTAATAGAGTATTCATCTTCTCATAACAAAGTGTCCAAAGTGGCTTAAGCCCAAGCTTTTTCACTATTCAATCGTTTAGACCAAGTCCAAAGCACACTGCGGCTGTAACTTATGCCTACTAAACATCCATAAAGGTAGTGACTCAAAGCATTGCTTCATCATATAAGCATCCATAGGTGTTGTTTATGCCTTGAACTAACTCGTCCTTGTACTACTCCTATTTTTAGTCCCGAAAACTTCTTCAAGATTCAATGGTTCTCTAACCTTTCACGGTTATGGATAATGCTTCTTAGTTACGTTGGATTGCTTCTCTACCTTAATATAGCATGCATCTTCTCATAAAAAAGTGTCCAAAGTGACTTAAGCCCAACCTTTTTCACTATTTATTGGTTTAGACCAAGTCAAAAGCACACTGCGGCTGTAACTTATGCCTACTAAACATCCATAGATAGTAATTCAAAGCATTGCTTCATCATATAAGCATCCAAAGGTGTTGTTTAATACTTGAACTAACTCATCTTGGTACTACTCCTATCTTCAATCCTGAAAACTTCCTCAATATTCAATGATTCTCTAGCCTTTCATGGTTATGGATAATGCTTTTTGTTGCATTGGAATGCTTTTCCACGTTAATATAGCATGCATATTCTCATAACAAAGTGTCCAAAGTGGCTTAAGCCCAAGCGTTTTCACTATTCAATCCTTTAGACCAAGTCAAAAGCACACTGCGGCTGTAACTTATGCCTTCTAAACATCCATATTGGTAGTAACTCAAAGCATTGCTTCATCATATAAGCATACATAGGTATTGTTTAAGCCTTGAACTAACTCGTCTTGGTACTACTACTATCTTCAGTCCCAAAAACTTCCTCAAGATTCAATGGTTCTCTAGCCTTTCTTGATTATGGATAATGCTTCTTAGTTACGTTGGATTGCTTCTCCACGTTAATAGAGTATTCATCTTCTCATAACAAAGTGTCCAAAGTGGCTTAAGACCAAGCTTTTTCACTATTCAATCGTTTAGCCCAAGTCCAAAGAACACTGCGGCTGTAACTTATGCCTACTAAACATCCATAAAGGTAGTGACTCAAAGCATTGCTTCATCATATAAGCATCCATAGGTGTTGTTTATGCCTTGAACTAACTCGTCCTTGTACTACTCCTATTTTTAGTCCCGAAAACTTCTTTAAGATTCAATGGTTCTCTAACCTTTCACGGTTATGGATAATGCTTCTTAGTTACGTTGGATTGCTTCTCTACCTTAATATAGCATGCATCTTCTCATAAAAAAGTGTCCAAAGTGGCTTAAGCCCAACCTTTTTCACTATTCATTGGTTTAGACCAAGTCAAAAGCACACTGCGGCTGTAACTTATGCCTACTAAACATCCATAAATAGTAATTCAAAGCATTGCTTCATCATATAAGCATCCAAAGGTGTTGTTTAATACTTGAACTAACTCATCTTGGTACTACTCCTATCTTCAATCCTGAAAACTTCCTCAATATTCAATGATTCTCTAGCCTTTCATGGTTATGGATAATGCTTTTTGTTGCATTGGAATGCTTTTCCACGTTAATATAGCATGCATATTCTCATAACAAAGTGTCCAAAGTGGCTTAAGCCCAAGCGTTTTCACTATTCAATCCTTTAGACCAAGTCAAAAGCACACTGCGGCTGTAACTTATGCCTTCTAAACATCCATATTGGTAGTAACTCAAAGCATTGCTTCATCATATAAGCATCCATAAGTGTTGTTTAAGCCTTGAACTAACTCGTCTTGGTACTACTACTATCTTCAGTCCCAAAAACTTCCTCAAGATTCAATGGTTTTCTAGCCTTTCTTGATTTTGGTTAATGCTTCTTAGTTACGTTGGATTGCTTCTCCACGTTAATAGAGTATTCATCTTCTCATAACAAAGTGTTCAAAGTGGCTTAAGCCCAAGCTTTTTCACTATTCAATCGTTTAGACCAAGTCCAAAGCACACTACGGCTGTAACTTATGCCTACTAAACATCCATAAAGGTAGTGACTCAAAGCATTGCTTCATCATATAAGCATCCATAGGTGTTGTTTATGCCTTGAACTAACTCGTCCTTGTACTACTCCTATTTTTAGTCCCGAAAACATCTTCAAGATTCAATGGTGAAAAGTTTGGGTTTAAGCCACTTTGGACACTTTTTATGAGAAGATGCATGCTATATTAACGTGGAGAAGCAGTCCAATGCAAATAAGAAGCATTATCCATAACCATGAAAGGCTAGAGAACAATTGAATCTTGAGGAAGTTTTCGGGACTGAAGATAGGAGTAGTACCAAGATGAGTTAGTTCAAGGCTTAAACAACTTCTTTGGATGCTTATATGATGAAGCAATTCTTTGAGTTACTATCTATGGATGTTTAGTAAGCATACTTTACAGCCGCAGTGTGCTTTTGACTTGGTCTAAACAAATGAATAGTGAAAAAGCTTGGGCTTAAGCCACTTTGGACACTTTGTTATGGGAATATGCATGCTATATTAAGGTAGAGAAGCAATCCAACGCAACTAAGAAGCATTATCCATAACCATAAAAGGCTAGAGAATCATTGAATTTTAAGGAAGTTTTTGGGAAAGAAGATAGGAGTAGTACAAGGACGAGTTACATCAAGGCTTAAACAACACCTATGGATGCTTATATGATGAAGCAATGGTTTGATTTACTATCTATGGATGTTTAGTAGGCATAAGTTACAGCCGTGGTGTGCTTTGGACTTTGTCTAAATGAATGAATAGTGAAAAAGCTTGGGCTTAAGCCACTTTGGACACTTTGTTATGAGAAGATGCATACTATATTAAGGTGGAGAAGCAATCCAACATAACTAAGAAGCATTATCCATAACCGTGAAAGGTTAGAGAACCATTGAATCTTGAAGAAGTTTTCGGGACTAAAAATAGGAATAGTACAAGGACGAGTTAGTTCAAGGCATAAATAACACCTATCGATGCTTATATGATGAAGCAATGCTTTGAGTCACTACCTCTATGGATGTTTAGTAGGCATAAATTACAGCCGCAGTGTGCTTTGGACTTGGTCTAAATGAAAGAATAGTGAAAAAGCTTGGGCTTAGGCTACTTTGGACACTTTGTTATGAGAAGATGCATGCTATATTAAGGTGGAGAGGCAATCCAACGTAACTAAGAAGCATTATCCATAACCGTGAAAGGCTAGAAAACCATTGAATCTTGAATAAGTTTTTGGGACTAAAAATAGGAGTAATACCAAGACGAGTTAAATCATGGCTTAAACAACACCTATGAATGCTTATATGATGAAGCAATGCTTTGAGTCACTACCACTATGGATGTTTAGTAGGCATAAGTTACAGCCACAGTGTTCTTTGGACTTGGTCTAAACAATTGAATAGTGAAAAACCTTGGGCTTAAGCCACGTTGGACACTTTGTTAGGAGAAGATGCATGCTATATTAAGGTGAAGAAGTAATCCAACGTAACTAAGAAGTATTATCCATAACCGTGAAAGGCTAGAGAACTATTGAATCTTGAGGAAATTTTCGGGACTGAAATTAGTAGTATTAAGACGATTTATTTCTAGGCTTAAACAACACCTATGGATGCTTATATGATGAAGCAATGCTTTGAGTCACTACTTCTATGGATGTTTAGTAGGCATAAGTTACAGTCACAGTGTACTTTGGACTTTGTCTAAACGAATGAATAGTGAAAAACTTGGGTTTAAGCCACTTTGGACACTTTGTTATGAGAAGATGTATGCTATATTAACGTGGAGAAGCATTCCAATGCAAATATGAAGCATTATCCATAACCATGAAAGGCAAGAGAACCATTGAATCTTGAGGAAGTTTGTGGGACTGAAGATAGGAGTAGTACCAAGACGAGTTAGTTCAAGGCTTAAACAACTTCTTTGGATGCTTATATGAAGAAGCAATGCTTTGAGTTACTATCTATGGATGTTTAGTAGGCATACGTTACAGCCGCACTGTGCTTTTGACTTGGTCTAAACGAATGAATAGTGAAAAAGCTTGGGCTTAAGCCACTTTGGACACTTTGTTATGGGAAGATGCATGCTATATTAAGGTAGAGAAGCAATCCAACGCAACTAAGAAGCATTATCGATAACCATGAAAGGCTAGAGAACCATTGAATTTTAAGGAAGTTTTTGGGACTGAAGATAGGAGTAGTACAAGGACGAGTTACTTCAAAGATTAAACAAAACCTATGGATGCTTATATGATGAAGCAATGGTTTGATTTACTATCAATGGATGTTTAGTAAGCATAAGTTACAGCCGCAGTTTGCTTTGTACTTGGTCTAAACAAATGAATAGTAAAAAAGCTTGGGCTTAAGCCACTTTGGACACTTTGTTATGAGAAGATGCATGCTATATTAAGGTGGAGAAGCAATCCAACGTAACTAAGAAGCATTATCCATAACCGTGAAAGGCTAGAGAACCATTGAATCTTGAATAAGTTTTCGGGACTAAAAATAGGAGTAATACCAAGACGAGTTAGTTCATGGCTTAAACAACACCTATGGATGCTTATATGATGAAGCAATGCTTTGAGTCACTACCACTATGGATGTTTAGTAGGCATACGTTACAGCCGCAGTGTGCTTTTGACTTGGTCTAAACGAATGAATAGTGAAAAAGCTTGGGCTTAAGCCACTTTGGACACTTTGTTATGGGAAGATGCATGCTATATTAAGGTAGAGAAGCAATCCAACGCAACGAAGAAGCATTATCGATAACCATGAAAGGCTAGAGAACCATTGAATTTTAAGGAAGTTTTTGGGACTGAAGATAGGAGTAGTATAAGGACGAGTTACTTCAAAGATTAAACAAAACCTATGGATGCTTATATGATGAAGCAATGGTTTGATTTACTATCAATGGATGTTTAGTAAGCATAAGTTACAGCCGCAGTTTGCTTTGTACTTGGTCTAAACGAATGAATAGTGAAAAAGCTTGGGCTTAAGCCACTTTGGACACTTTGTTATGAGAAGATGCATGCTATATTAAGGTGGAGAAGCAATCCAACGTAACTAAGAAGCATTATCCATAATCGTGAAAGGCTAGAGAACCATTGAATCTTGAATAAGTTTTCGGGACTAAAAATAGGAGTAATACCAAGACGAGTTAGTTCATGGCTTAAACAACACCTATGGATGCTTATATGATGAAGCAATGCTTTGAGTCACTACCACTATGGATGTTTAGTAGGCATACGTTACAGCCGCAGTGTGCTTTTGACTTGGTCTAAACGAATGAATAGTGAAAAAGCTTGGGCTTAAGCCACTTTGGACACTTTGTTATGGGAAGATGCATGCTATATTAAGGTAGAGAAGCAATCCAACGCAACGAAGAAGCATTATCGATAACCATGAAAGGCTAGAGAACCATTGAATTTTAAGGAAGTTTTTGGGACTGAAGATAGGAGTAGTATAAGGACGAGTTACTTCAAAGATTAAACAAAACCTATGGATGCTTATATGATGAAGCAATGGTTTGATTTACTATCAATGGATGTTTAGTAAGCATAAGTTACAGCCGCAGTTTGCTTTGTACTTGGTCTAAACGAATGAATAGTGAAAAAGCTTGGGCTTAAGCCACTTTGGACACTTTGTTATGAGAAGATGCATGCTATATTAAGGTGGAGAAGCAATCCAACGTAACTAAGAAGCATTATCCATAATCGTGAAAGGCTAGAGAACCATTGAATCTTGAATAAGTTTTCGGGACTAAAAATAGGAGTAATACCAAGACGAGTTAGTTCATGGCTTAAACAACACCTATGGATGCTTATATGATGAAGCAATGCTTTGAGTCACTACCACTATGGATGTTTAGTAGGCATACGTTACAGCCGCAGTGTGCTTTTGACTTGGTCTAAACGAATGAATAGTGAAAAAGCTTGGGCTTAAGCCACTTTGGACACTTTGTTATGGGAAGATGCATGCTATATTAAGGTAGAGAAGCAATCCAACGCAACGAAGAAGCATTATCGATAACCATGAAAGGCTAGAGAACCATTGAATTTTAAGGAAGTTTTTGGGACTGAAGATAGGAGTAGTACAAGGACGAGTTACTTCAAGGCTTAAACAACACCTATGGATGCTTATATGATGAAGCAATGGTTTGATTTACTATCAATGGATGTTTAGTAAGCATAAGTTACAGCCGCAGTTTGCTTTGGACTTGGTCTAAACGATTGAATAGTGAAAAACCTTGGGCTTAAACCACTTTGAACACTTTGTTATGAGAAGATGCATGCTCGATTAACGTGGAGAAGCAATCCAACATAACTAAGAAGCATTATCCATAACCATGAATGGCTAGAGAACCATTGAATCTTGAGGAAGTTTTTGGGACTGAAGATAGGAGTAGTACCAAGACGAGTTAGTTACAACACCTATGGATCCTTATATGATGAAGCAATGCTTTGATTTACTATCAATGGATGTTTAGTAGGCATAAGTTGCAGCTGCAGTGTGCTTTGGACTTGGTCTAAATGAAAGAATAGTGAAAAAGCTTGGGCTTAGGCTACTTTGGACACTTTGTTAGGAGAAGATGCATGCTATATTAAGGTGGAGAGGCAATCAAACGTAACTAAGAAGCATTATCCATAACCGTGAAAAGCTAGAGAACCATTGAATCTTGAATAAGTTTTCGGGACTAAAAATAGGAGTAATACCAAGACGAATTAGTTCATGGCTTAAACAACACCTATGGATGCTTATATGATGAAGCAATGCTTTGAGTCACTACCACTATGGATGTTTAGTAGGCATAAGTTACAGCCGCAGTGTGCTTTGGACTTGGTCTAAACGAATGAATAGTGAAAAAGCTTGGGCTTAAGCCACTTTCAACACTTTGTTATGAGAAGATGCATGCTCTATTAACGTGGATAAGCAATCCAATGTAACTAAGAAGCATTATCCATAACCGTGAAAGGCTAGAGAACCATTGAATCTTGAATAAGTTTTCGGGACTAAAAATAGGAGTAATACCAAGACGAGTTAGTTCATGGCTTAAACAACATCTATGGATGCTTATATGATGAAGCAATGCTTTGAGTCACTACCACTATGGATGTTTAGTAGGCATAAGTTACAGCCGCAGTGTGCTTTGGACTTGGTCTGAACGAATGAATAGTGAAAAAGCTTGGGCTTAAGCTACTTTGAACACTTTGTTACGAGAAGATGCATGCTCTATTAACGTGGATAAGCAATCCAATGTAACTAAGAAGCATTATCCATAACCATGAAAGGATAGAGAACCATTGAATCTTGAGGAAGTTTTTGGGACTGAAGATATGAGTAGTACCAAGACGAGTTAGTTCAAGGCTTAAACAACACCGATGGATGCTTATATGATGAAGCTGTTGGAATATGTGATCTCAAGAAGAAGAATTCAAACTCAAGAGAAGGAGGGAAAAGGAGAGAACTAGTTGTAAAGGAACTAGAAGGAGAGCTAGTTGATAAGGAACTAGAAGAAAAGAAAGCTGTTGGATATCAACTAGACAAACTAACTAAACCAAGTGAGGAAGCAAAGGAGGCATGGACGCTACAGGGAGAAAGCATGGGCGCTGCAGGGAGAAAGCATGGGCGCTGCAGGGAGAAAGCATGGGCGCCTAATGGAGAAGGCATGGGCGCCTAATGGAGAAGGCATGGGCGCCTAATGGAGAAGGACTCACCTCTCTTCCTCTTTGTAACTTCTATATAAACACATGTAAAGCTCTTATAGAAAATATGAATACAAGAAAAAATCTTATTACATTCATTCTCTCTAAATCCTCTCATCATTCTAAACACTATATAATCATCTAAACTCTTAAAATCAACAAAGATCTTCATGGTATCAGAGTAGGTTTATCCTTTAACCGCCTAATCTTCATCTTATAATTCTTTTATCACTCTACAAAGCTTCTAATCTATAACAATACATCCTCCTAGTTCTATTCACTCTGAGATTAATATCCTTGGGATCATAGGATCTTCAAGTTGTGAAAGAACTAGAATTGTGTATTGTTACTAGAAAATGGAGATAAATAGAGTAGCAATCTCAGTCATACTCAAAGGAAACAACTATCTCCTTTGGGCAAAAACCACTAAGACCATTCTTAGAGGAAGAGGACTTTCGCGATATGTGGAGCCAAAGGAGGCAGCGGAAGCTTTAGTGAAAAATGAAAAAGAAGAAGCTAAGGAGGAACAGGAGGAACAATACACGCTCTCTCTTCTTCAAAGCTCACTAGAGCCATCCATCTTGGTGGCCTACTCATATGCTGATTCCGCCAAAGAACTATGGGATATACTCAAGGGAGTATTTGGAAATGTCTCAAATATATCAAGAGTATTTGAGGTAAAGAGGACGCTGAATGAGCTTCAACAAGAGGAGAAGCCATTCAAGGAAATGTTTGGGGAATATAGAAGTTTGTGGGCCGAACTGGAGATCTTGAGGCCACACACTATGGACCCCAAGGAGTTAGGAGAAAGGCGTGACCAAGATCAAGTGTTTGGGCTTCTCTTAGCACTTAACGCATCCTACAAAGATCTTATCAAGCACATACTCAGATTTGAGAAGCTGCCAAGTCTAGCGGAAGTATGTGGCATGATACAAAGGGAGTAAGGTTCAAGAGATCTATTCCATTCACCAAGTGAGGCCGCACATCTTGCAAGGAGGAATCACACATTCGACAAGAGGGTGCTGAATGTGATCATTGCAAGATGAAGGGGCACAGTAAGGAGAAGTGTTGGACTCTTCATCCACACTTAAGGCCTAAGCGGCTATAGGACAATGGAAGTGGACCTAGAGCCTTCATGGGAGTCATGCAACCTGTTGAAGAGATGGTCAGAAGATCCGAGTTTGAGGCTCTCATCAAGAGCCTAGCCAAGCTCACAGAATCCGGTAAGAGCCTATTTAGCTCTAAAAGTGCCATTAAGAAGAATAGGATCATTGTGGATTCGGGGGCTTCTCATCACATGATTAATGATCAAGACATGCTGAAAAGTCTTGAACCTTATCATGAAAATGTACAAATAGCCAATGGAAGCTCAGTTCCGATTGAAGGGATAGGAGAGTTAGAGCTTTTCACAAAAGAAACTAAAGCATTATATATGCCTAGTTTCTCATCCAACTTTTTATCAGATCATAGAGCCACAAAAGATTTGGATTGTGTGGCAATGTTTGGGACTGACTTTGTAAAGTTTCAGGACCCTAAAACAAATCATGTACTCAGAGAAGGAAAGGTGGAGGATGGAGTGTATCTGTTGGAAACAAATAAACAAGAAAAGCTAGAAGCTCTTGGAGTAAAGGCGGATAAGGAAGTTTTTGACAAGAAGGAGATTGGAGATAGCCCATTATGGCATGGAAGGCTAGGACATCCAAGTTCAGCTATCCTCAAAATGGTCTTACCCAATCTCGTTCAAGGAGAAGAAGGTTGTGAAGCATGTGTACTAGGGAAACATTGTAGACAGGTTTTTCCCTCTTCATCTACAACTTGTGATGAAGCTTTTGGCATTGTACACTCGGATGTATGGACCGCCCCATGTAACTCAAGAGATCAATATAAATATTTTGTTTCATTTATTGATGACTACTCAAGACACACATGGATCACACTCTTACATTCAAAGGATCAAGTATATGAAGCGTTTACTAACTTCACCAAATATATCTCTACCCAATTCAAGACCAAAATCAAAATCTTAAGAAGTGATAATGGAGGGGAGTATGTGAGCAAACGATTCATGTAGTTACTCAATAACCTTGGTATCATACACCAAACATCGTGTGCTTACACTCCACAACAAAATGGGGTAGCAGAAAGAAAGAACAGACATCTCATGGAAGTAGCAAGAACCCTCATGATTGCCAAAGGAGTACCTACATTTCATTGGGGAGATGCAGTAATGACTTCAAGCTACTTGATCAACCGGCTTCCAACCAAAAATCTGGATAATAAATCACCATTTGAAGTGCTATACAAAAGCAAGCCAAGCGTGAATCATATGAAGACCTTTGGATGTACTTGTTATATGTTTCTACCGGAGGGACAAAGAAGCAAACTTGAACCTCAAAGTATGAAGTGTGTGTTCATTGGCTACTCACCAACACAAAAAGGATACAAGGTCTACAATCCGGAGACAAGGAGAGTCTATGTATCTAGAGAGGTGAGATTCAATGAAGAAGAAGGATTTTATGGAAACAAGAACCATGAAGCTCCGGAGGATGTGACTCCAGTATCTATAGATTGGAGGCGGGTTAATGATGCTCCAATAAATGAGGTACAAGGAGAGAATGAATCATCTGAGAATATCATAGAGCAGGGAACTACGGATGATATACTGGAGGAATCATACCAGAGGTTATCTGAAGCAGAAGAGGATGCGGAAGAAGAACCAGAATCAAGTATACCTCTAAGAAGAAGTACAAGACAGAGGCGACAAAGTGTTTTCTATGGCTACAACAATTCTGCTATGCTCCCAGGAGAGTCTAGTATGAGTAATATTCCTTGTGTGATAAGAGAGTGTCCTGAGCGTACGGCGAGCTTAGATCTCGATCCTATTGGCGACAGCACTCTCATATCACAAGGAGGAGATCACACTCAAACTAGTATTATCACATATCCCATTGAGAATTTCTGTTCCTTGGCGACATTACCCATGGAGCATGAAGTTTTTCTCACAAAAATCAGCAAGGAATACATTCCTAGCTCATATGAAGAAGCATGTGAGAGTGAAGTATGGGTGAAAGCCATGGAAAGGAATAATACTTGGTACTTAACCGACTTACCAAAGGATAAGAAGTCGGTTGGGAGTAGATGGGTGTATACAATCAAATACACAAGTTATGGGAAGATAGAAAGGTACAAGGCAAGGTTGGTAGCAAAAGGGTATACTCAAGTTTATGGGGAGGACTATACCGAGACATTTGCTCCGGTTGCTAAGCTTCATTTCATAAGAATACTAATGTCAGTGGCAGTGAACTTAAAATGGGATCTATGGCAGATGGATGTCAAGAACGCATTCTTGCAAGGAGACTTGGAAGAAGAGGTGTATATGGATCCACCCGAAGGATATCATAAGGAAGGCAACAAAGTTTGCAGATTGAAGAAAGCAATCTATGGGCTGAAGCAATCCCCAAGAGCATGGTACCAAAGGCTAAGCGCTTGTCTTTTGGAGAAGAAGTTCATAAGATCTGAAGCGGATCATACCTTGTTCACAAAACAAAGTGAAGAAGGAATTGTTGCCGTATTGATAAATGTTGATGATCTAATCATCACAGGAAGTGACAAAGATGGAATAAATCAAATCAAGAAGATCTTGAAGGCCGACTTTGATATAAAGGACCTAGGGGAGCTTAAGTATTTCCTAGGGATTGAGATGACACGATTTGGAGATGGAATGTTCATTTCTCAAAGAAAATATGGCCTTGGCCTCTTGGAAGAAACAGGGAAGCTGGGATCCAAGCCGGCTAAAACCCCAATAGAAGAAGGCTACAAAGATAATTCTGAGGGGGGGGAGCCATTAGAAGATATTAAGAGGTATCAAAGGATGGTGGGCAAACTCATTTACCTTACTATCACAAGGCCGGATATTTGCTTTGCAGTAAACCGTGTGAGCCAACATATGCAAAGACCAACCTTGCAGCATTGGAACATGATTGAGAGGCTGCTAAGGTATCTGAAAAACAATCCCGGGAAAGTCATATGGATGAAGGTTAATGGAAACACAAAGGTTCAAGGATATTGTGATGCGGATTGGGCTGGTGATAAGATGGATAGAAAATCCACATCTGGTTTTTGCACCTTTGTGGGAGGCAATCTAGTGACTTGGAGGAGTAAGAAGCAGAAGGTCATAGCCTTATCTAGTGCTGAAGCCGAGTATAGAGCTATGAAGGAGGTGACAAAAGAGTTAATTTGGACAAAGGCACTCCTAGATGATCTTGGAATAAATGAAGCTGAAGCAATGCTATTGTATTGTGATAATCAAGCTGCAATACATATAGCATCCAATCCAGTCTTCCATGAAAGAACAAAGCACATAGAAGTTGATTGCCACTTCGTGAGAGGGAAGATTCAAGAAGGAATCATCAAAACCGCCTTTGTAGCCAGCAATAATCAACTAGCAGATATCTTCACCAAAGCAACCTCAGCCATTACTTGTGATCACATTCATGGCAAGATCGGCCTTAAGGATCTCCATCGACCAATCTTGAGGGGGAGTGTTGGAATATGTGATCTCAAAAAGAAGAATTCAAACTCAAGAGAAGGAGGGAAAAGGAGAGAACTAGTTGTAAAGGAACTAGAAGGAGAGCTAGTTGATAAGGAACTAGAAGAAAAGAAAGCTGTTGGATATCAACTAGACAAACTAACTAAACCAAGTGAGGAAGCAAAGGAGGCATGGGCGCTACAGGGAGAAAGCATGGGCGCTGCAGGGAGAAAGCATGGGCGCCTAATGGAGAAGGCATGGGCGCCTAATGGAGAAGGCATGGGTGCCTAATGGAGAAGGACTCACCTCTCGTCCTCTTTGTAACTTCTATATAAACACATGTAAAGCTCTTATAGAAAATATGAATACAAGAAAAAGTCTTATTACATTCATTCTCTCTAAATCCTCTCATCATTCTAAACACTATATAATCATCTAAACTCTTAAAATCAACAAAGATCTTCAGAAGCAATGCTTTGAGTTACTACCAATATGGATGTTTAGAAGGCATAAAATACATCCGCAGTGTGCTTTTGACTTAGTCTAAACGAATGAGTAGTGAAAAAGCTTGGACTTAAGCCACTATGGACACTTTGTTATGGGAAGATGCATGCTATATTAAGGTAGAGAAGGAATCCAACGCAACTAAGAAGCATTTTCCATAACCATGAAAGGCTAGAGAACCATTGAATTTTAAGGAAGTTTTTGGGACTGAAGATAGGAGTAGTACAAGGACGAGTTACTTCAAGGCTTAAACAACACCTATGGATGCTTATATGATGAAGCAATGGTTTGATTTACTATCAATGGATGTTTAGTAAGCATAAGTTACAGCCGCAGTTTGCTTTGGACTTGGTCTAAACGAATGAATAGTGAAAAAGCTTGGGTTTAAGCCACTTTGGACTCTTTGTTATCAGAAGATGCATGCTATATTAAGGTGGAGAAGCAATCCAGCGTAACTAAGAAGCATTATCCATAACCGTGAAAGGTTAGAGAAACATTCAATCTTGAAGAAGTTTTCGGGACTAAAAATAGGAGTAGTACAAGGACGAGTTAGTTCAAGGCATAAACAACACCTATGCATGCTTATATGCTGAAGCAATGCTTTGAGTCACTACCTCTATGGATGTTTAGTAGGCATAAGTTACAGCCACAGTGTGCTTTGGACATGGTCTAAACGATTGAATAGTGAAAAAGCTTGGACTTAAGCCACTTTGAACACTTTGTAATGAGAAGACGCATGCTCTATTTACGTGGAGAAGCAACCCAACGTAACTAAGAAGCATTATCCATAATCAAGAAAGGATAGAGAACCATTGAATCTTGAGGAAGTTTTTGGGACTGAAGATAGGAGTAGTACCAAGACGAGTTAGTTCAAGGCTTAAACAACACCTATGGATGCTTATATGATGAAGCAATGCTTTGAGTTACTACCAATATGGATGTTTAGAAGGCATAAGTTACAGCCGCAGTGTGCTTTTGACTTAGTCTAAACGAATGAATAGTGAAAAAGCTTGGGCTTAAGCAACTTTGGACACTTTGTTATGCGAAGATGCATGCTATATTAAGGTAGAGAAGCAATCCAACGCAACTAAGAAGCATTATCCATACCCATGAAAGGCTAGAGAACCATTGAATTTTAAAGAAGTTTTTGGGACAGAAGATAGGAGTAGTACAAGGAGGAGTTACTTCAAGGCATAAATAACATCTATGGATGCTTATATGATGAAGCAATGGTTTGATTTACTATCAATGGATGTTTAGTAGGCATAAGTTACAGCCGCGGTGTGCTTTGGACTTGGTCTAAATGAATGAATAGTGAAAAAGCTTAGGCTTAAGCCACTTTGGAAACTTTGTTATGAGAACATGCATGCTATATTAAGGTGGAGAAGTAATCCAACGTAACTAAGAAGCATTATCCATAACAGTGAAAGGCTAGAGAACCATTGAATCTTGAGGAAGTTTTCGGGACTGAAAATAGTAGTACCAAGACGAGTTAGTTCTAGGCTTAAACAACACCTATGGATGCTTATATGATGAAGCAATGCTTTGAGTCACTACCTCTATGGATGTTTATTAGGCATAAGTTACAGTCGCAGTGTGCTTTGGGCTTGGTCTAAACGAATGAATAGTGAAAAGCTTGGGTTTAAGCCACTTTGGACACTTTGTTATGAGAAGATGCATGCTATATTAACATGGAGAAGCATTCCAACGCAAATAAGAAGCATTATCCATAACCATGAAAGGTTAGAGAACCATTGAATCTTGAGGAAGTTTTCGGGACTGAAGATAGGAGTAGTACCAAGACAAGTTAGTTCAAGGCTTAAACAACTTCTTTGGATGCTTATATGAAGAAGCAATGCTTTGAGTTACTATCTATGGATGTTTAGTAGGCATACGTTACAGCCGCATTGTGCTTTTGACTTGGTCTAAATGAATGAATAGTGAAAAAGCTTGGGCTTAACCCACTTTGGACACTTTGTTATGGGAAGATGCATGCTATATTAAGGTAGAAAAGCAATCCAACGAAACTAAGAAGCATTATCTATAACCATGAAAGGCTAGAGAACCATTGAATTTTAAGGAAGTTTTTGGGACTGAAGATAGGAGTAGTACAAGGACGAGTTACTTCAAGGCTTAAACAACACCTATGGATGTTTATATGATGAAGCAATGGTTTGATTTACTATCAATGGATGTTTCGTAAGCATAAGTTACAGCCTCAGTTTGCTTTGGACTTGGTCTAAACGAATGAATAGTGAAGAAGCTTGGGCTTAAGCCACTTTGGACACTTTGTTATGAGAAGATGCATGCTATATTAAGATGGAGAAGCAATCCAATGTAACTAAGAAGCATTATCCATAACCGTGAAAGGTTAGAGAACCATTGAATCTTGAAGAAGTTTTCGGGACTAAAAATAGGAGTAGTACAAGGACGAGTTAGTTCAAGGCATAAACAACACCTATGTATGCTTATATGATGAAGCAATGCTTTGAGTCACTACCTCTATGGATGTTTAGTAGGCATAAGTTACAGCCGCAGTGTGCTTTGGACTTGGTCTAACCGATTGAATAGTGAAAAAGCTTGGGCTTAAGCCACTTTGAACACTTTGTTATGAGAAGATGCATCCTCTATTAACGTGGAGAAGCAATCTAACGTAACTAAGAAGCATTATGCATAATCAAGAGAGGATAGAGAACCATTGAATCTTGAGGAAGTTTTTGGGACTGAAGATAGGAGTAGTACCAAGACGAGTTAGTTCAAGGCTTAAACAACGCCTATGGATGCTTATATGATGAAGCAATGCTTTGATTTACTACCAATATGGATGTTTAGAAGGCATAAGTTACAGCCGCAGTGTGCTTTTGACTTGTCTAAACGAATGAATAGTGAAAAAGCTTGGGCTTAAGCCACTTTGAACACTTTGTTATGGGAAGATGCATGCTATATTAAGGTAGAGAAGCAATCCAACGCAACTAAGAAGCATTATCCATAACCATGAAAGGCTAGAGAACCATTGAATTTTTAGGAAATTTTTGGGACTGAAGATAGGAGTAGTACAAGGACGAGTTACTTCAAGGCTTAAACAACACCTATGGATGCTTTTATGATGAAGCAATGGTTTAATTTACTATCAATGGATGTTTAGTAAGCATAAGTTACAGCCGCAGTTTGCTTTGGACTTGGTCTAAACGAATGAATAGTGAAAAAGCTTGGGCTTAAGCCACTTTGGACACTTTGTTATGAGAACATGCATGCTATATTAAGGTGGAGAAGCAATCCAACATAACTAAGAAGCATTATTCATAACCGTGAAAGGTTAGAGAACCACTGAATCTTGAAGAAGTTTTCGGGACTAAAAATAGGAGTAGTACAAGGACGAGTTATTTCAAGGCATAAACAACTCCTATGGATGCTTATATGATGAAGCAATGCTTTGAGTCACCACCTCTATGGATGTTTAGTAGGCATAAGTTACAGCCGCAGTGTGCTTTGGACTTGGTCTAAACAATTGAATAGTGAAAAAGCTTGGGCTTAAGCCACTTTGAACACTTTGTTATGAGAAGATGCATGCTATATTAACGTGGAGAAGAAATCCAACGTAACTAAGAAGCATTATCCATAATTAAGAAAGGATAGAGAACCATTGAATCTTGAGGAAGTTTTTGGCACTGAAGATAGGAGTAGTACCAAGACGAGTTAGTTCAAGGCTTAAACAACACCTATGGATGCTTATATGATGAAGCAATGCTTTGAGTTACTACCAATATGGATGTTTAGAAGGCATAAGTTACAGCCGCAGTGTGCTTTTGACTTAGTGTAAACGAATGAATAGTGAAAAAGCTTGGGCTTAAGCCACTTTGGACACTTTGTTATGGGAAGATGCACGCTATATTAAGGTAGAGAAGCAATCCAACGCAACTAAGAAGCATTATCCAAAACCATGAAAGGCTAGAGAACCATTGAATTTTTAGGAAATTTTTGGTACTGAAGATAGGAGTAGTACAAGGACGAGTTACTTCAAGGCTTAAACAACACCAATGGATGCTTATATGATGAAGCAATGGTTTAATTTACTATCAATGGATGTTTAGTAAGCAAAAGTTACAGCCGCAGTTTGCTTTGGACTTGGTCTAAACGAATGAATAGTGAAAAAGCTTGGGCTTAAGCCACTTTGGACAATTTGTTATGAGAAGATGCATGCTATATTAAGGTGGAGAAGCAATCCAACGTAACTAAGAAGCATTATCCATAACCGTGAAAGGTTAGAGAACCATTGAATCTTGAAGAAGTTTTCAGGACTAAAAATAGGAGTAGTACAAGGACGAGTTAGTTCAAGGCATAAACAACACCTATGGATGCTTATATGATGAAGCAATGCTTTGAGTCACTACATCTATTGATGTTTAGTATGTTGAAATTATAAGTTTAAAGAGATTGAAGAATGTTTAGAGACTAAGAGTGAGAATAGCAAGAGATTATGAAAGTTTGTATGTATTTTATTCTCTTAGTCTTACAAATCTTTACAAGAGGTTACACATATATTTATAGACATTTGAATGAGAGGAGGTGCAGAAGAAGAGAGGAATGGCGTGAAGAAGGAAGAGGAGAAGAGAGGTTTTGCGTGAAGAAGAGAGGAGGGAGCAGCTCACCTACTCCAACAGTATTGCACTCCATGCCTCTCTCTGGCGCCCCATGCTTGTGCCCATGCCTCTCCTTGCTTCCTTACTTAGTTTAGTTAGTTCATCTAGTTGAGATCCAACAACTTCCTTTTCTTCTAGTTCCTTCTTAACTTGTTCTCTTTCTAGTTCCTTTTCAACCAGTTTTCTCCTTTTCCCTCCTTCTCTTGTGTTTGAATTCTTCTTCTTGAGATCACATATTTCAACACTCCCCCTCAAGATTGGTCGGTGGAGATCCTTAAGACCGATCTTGCCATGAATGTGATCACAAGTAATAGTTGAAGTTGCCTTAGTGAAGATATCAGCTAATTGATCATTGCTTGCTACAAAGGCGGTTTTGATAATTCCTTCTTGTATCTTCCCTCTCACAAAATGGCAATCAACTTCTATGTGCTTGGTTCTTTCATGAAATACCGGATTTGATGCTATATGCATTGCAGCTTGATTATCACAATACAACAGCATTTCTTCATCTCCCTGGATTCCAAGGTCTTTTAGAAGCGCTTTTATCCATATCAACTCCTTTGTCAATTCTTTCATGGCTCTGTACTCTGCTTCAGCACTTGATAAGGCTATGACCTTCTGTTTTTTGCTCCTCCAGGTTACTAGATTTCCTCCCACAAATGTGCAAAAACCAGATGTGGACTTTCTATCCTTTTTATCTCCAGCCCAATCCGCATCACAATAACCTTGGACCTTTGTGTTCCCATTAACATGCATCCATACACCTTTTCCAGGGCTATTCTTTAGGTACCTTAGCAACCTCTCAATCATGTTCCAATGTTGTGAGGTTGGCTTTTGCATATGCTGGCTCACACGGTTTACTGCAAAGCAGATGTCAGGTCTTGTAATGGTAAGATAGATAAGTTTGCCCACCATCCTTTGGTATCTTTTAATGTTCTCAAAAGGCTCCCCCTCAGGACTATCTTGGTATCCTTCTTCTATTGGAGTTTTGGCCGGCTTGGATCCTAACTTCCCGGTTTCTTCCAAGAGATCCAGCACATATTTCCTTTGAGATATGAACATTCCATCTCCAAATCGTGTCATCTCAATCCCTAGGAAGTACTTGAGCTCCCCTAGATCCTTTATATCAAAGTCGGCCTTCAAGAGTCCCTTGATTTGATCTACTCCATCTTTGTCACTTCCTGTGATGATTAGATCATCAACATAAATCAAGACTACCACTACTCCTCCTTCACTTTGTCTTGTGAATAGAGTATGATCCGCTTCAGATTTTA
Organism: Nasturtium officinale; assembly: GCA_963854855.1. Classification (NCBI taxonomy): domain Eukaryota; kingdom Viridiplantae; phylum Streptophyta; class Magnoliopsida; order Brassicales; family Brassicaceae; genus Nasturtium; species Nasturtium officinale. The sequence continues at coordinate 9,821,500 of OY978504.1, read as the reverse complement.
TGAACTCCTTCTTCAAGAGACAAGCACTTAGCCTTTGGTACCATGCTCTTGGAGATTGCTTCAGCCCATAGATTGCTTTCTTCAATCTACACACTTTGTTGCCTCCATTATGATACCCTAGGGGTGGATCCATATATACTTCTTCTTCCAAATCCCCCTGCAAGAAGGCATTCTTGACGTCCATTTGCCATAAGTCCCATTCCAAGTTTACAGCTACCGAGATTAGAATTCTTATGGAATGAAGCTTAGCCACTGGAGCTGGAGCAAATGTTTCAGTATAGTCCTCCCCATAGACTTGAGTATATCCTTTTGCTACCAGCCTTGCTTTGTACCTTTCTATTTCCCCATCACTTGTGTATTTAATTGTATACACCCATCTACTCCCAACCGACTTCTTATCCTTTGGTAAGTCGGTTAAGTACCAAGTATTATTCCTTTCCATGGACTTCATTTCCTCTTCCATGGCTTTCACCCATACTTCACTCTCACATGCTTCTTCATATGAGCTAGGAATGTATTCCTTGCTGATTTTTGTGAGAAACACTTCATGCTCCATGGGTAATGTCGCCAAGGAACAGAAATGCTCAATGGGATATGTGATAATACTAGTTTGAGTGTGATCTCCTCCTTGTGATATGAGAGTGCTGTCGCCAATAGGATCGAGATCTAAGCTCGCCGTACGCTCAGGACACTCTCTTATCACACAAGGAAAAATACTCGTACTAGACTCTCCTTGGAGCATAGCAGAATTGTTATAGCCATAAAAGACACGTTGTCGCCTCTGTCTTGTACTTCTTCTTAGAGGTATGGTTGGCTCCTGTCCTTCTTCAGCATCCGCTCCCTCTTCATCCAAATTCTGATCCACTTCCTCATGTGCATTATCCGCACTATCTTGCTCTATGAAGTTCTCAGATGTTTCTTCTTGTACTTCTTCACATAGGCTTGGCGTTTCATCAAACACCATCCAGTCCATGGATGAATAGATCATTCCTTTAGAAGCATCATGATCCTTAGCCCCATAGAAACTCTCTTGTTCATTAAACCTTACTTCTCTAGACACATACACTCTTCTTGTTTCCGGATTGTAGACCTTGTAGCCCTTTTGTGTTGGTGAATATCCAATGAACACACACCTCATGCTTCGAGGTTCAAGTTTGCTTCTGTGTCCTTCTGGTAAAAACATGAAGCATGTGCATCCAAACGTTTTGATATGATTTAAGCTTGGTTTCTTCTTGTTCAACACTTCAAATGGGGACTTATCATCCAGATTTTTGGTTGGAAGTCGGTTGATTAAGTAGCTTGATGTCATTACGGCATCTCCCCAATGGAACTTTGGTACTCTTTTGGCAATCATGAGAGTCCTTGCTACTTCCATTAGGTGTCTATTCTTCCTTTCAGCTATCCCGTTCTGCTGAGGAGTGTATGCACACGATGTTTGATGAATGATGCCAAAGTTGTTGAGCAACTCTTTGAATCGTTTACTCACATATTCACCTCCATTATCACTACGCAATACTTTGATCTTTGTTTTGAATTGGGTAGAGATATAGTTAATGAAGTTGGTGAAGGCTTCATACACTTGATCTTTGGTATGTAGAAGAGTGATCCATGTATATCTTGAGTAGTCATCAATGAATGAAACAAAATATTTATATTGATCTCTTGAATTACATGGTGAGGTCCATACATCCGAGTGTACAATGCCAAACGCTTCATCACAAGTTGTAGATGAAGTAGGAAAAGCTTGTCTACAATGCTTCCCTAGTACACACGCCTCACACACTACTTCTTCTTGGATGAGATTGGGTAAGACCATCTTGAGGACTGCTGAACTTGGATGTCCTAGCCTTCCATGCCATAATGGGCTATCTTCAATCTCTTTCCTCCCAAAAAACTTTGCATCTGCCTTCATTCCAAGAGTCATTGGTTCCTCTTGTTTATTTGATTCCAAGATATACACACCATCTTCTACCTTCCCTTCTCCGAGCACATGGTTTGTTTTAGGGTCCTGAAACTTAACAAAGTCAGTCCCAAACACAGCCACACACTCCAAATCCTTTGTAGCTTTATTAACGGATAAAAGATTAGATGAGAAGTTAGGCATGTATAATGCTTTTGTTTCTCTTTTAAAAAGCTCTAACTCTCCTATCCCTTTAATTGGAACTGAACTTCCATTGGCTACTTGTACACTTCCATGGCATGGTTCAAGATTCTTTAACATATCTTGATCCTTGATCATGTGATGAGAAGCCCCTGAATCCACAATGATTCTAGTCTTCTTTATGGGTGTTTTAGAGCTGAAAAAACTCTTACCCGAATCTGTGAGTTTGGCTAGGCTCTTGATGAGAGCTTCAAACTCAGACCTTCTAACCAGTTCTTCAACAGGTTGTGCAATTCCCGTGAAGGCTCTAGGTCCATTCCCATTCTCCTTTAGCCGCTTAGGCCTCAAGTGTGGATGGAGAGTCCAACACTTCTCCTTAGTGTGTCCTTTCATCTTGCAATGCTCACACTCCAACGTCCTCTTGTCTCCAAATGTGAGATTCTTTCTTGCAAGATGTGCAGCTTCACTTGGTGCACGAAACAGGTCTCTAGACCCTTCTTCCCTTTGTATCATACCGCATACTTCCGCTAGACTTGGCAGATTCTCAAATCGAAGTATATGCTTGATAAGATCCTTGTATGATGCATTGAGTGCCAAGAGAAGCCCAAACACTTGATCTTGGTCACGCCTTTCTCCTAACTCCTTGGGGTCTATAGTGTGTGGCCTCAAGATCTCCAACTCGGCCCATAAGCTTCTATACTCCCCAAACATTTCCTTGAATGACTTTTCCTCTTGTTGGAGCTCATTCAATGCCCTTTTCACCTCAAATATCCTTGATATGTTTGAGATGTTTCCATAAACTCCTTTGAGTATATCCCAAAGTTCCTTGGCGGTATCCGCATATGAGTAAGCCGCCAAGATAGTTGGTTCTAGTGAGCTTAGGAGAAGAGAAAGAGTGTATTGTTCTTCTTGCTCTTCCTTAGCTTCCTCCTTCTCATTTCTCACCGCCGCTTCTGTTCCTTCTTTTGGCTCAACATATTGCCAAAGTCCTCGGCCTCTAAGAGTAGTTTTGGTGGTTTTTGCCCAAAGGAGATAGTTGTTTCCCTTGAGCATAACCGAGATTGTTACCCTATTAGTCTCCATTTTCTAGTAATAATACACAATCTTAGTCCTTTCACAACTTGAAGATCCTATGATCTCAAGGATATTAATCTCAGAGTGAATAGAACTAAGGAAGGTGTATTGTTATAGATTAGAAGCCTTGTAGAGTATTAGAGGAATCAAGAAGAGAATAAGCGGTTTAGTAGATAACCTGCTCTGATACCATGTTGAAATTATAAGTTTAAAGAGATTGAAGAATGTTTAGAGACTAAGAGTGAGAATAGCAAGAGATTATGAAAGTTTGTATGTATTTTATTCTCTTAGTCTTACAAATCTTTACAAGAGGTTACACATATATTTATAGACATTTGAATGAGAGGAGGTGCAGAAGAAGAGAGGAATGGCGTGAAGAAGGAAGAGGAGAAGAGAGGTTTTGCGTGAAGAAGAGAGGAGGGAGCAGCTCACCTACTCCAACAGTATTGCACTCCATGCCTCTCTCTGGCGCCCCATGCTTGTGCCCATGCCTCTCCTTGCTTCCTTACTTAGTTTAGTTAGTTCATCTAGTTGAGATCCAACAACTTCCTTTTCTTCTAGTTCCTTCTTAACTTGTTCTCTTTCTAGTTCCTTTTCAACCAGTTTTCTCCTTTTCCCTCCTTCTCTTGTGTTTGAATTCTTCTTCTTGAGATCACATATTTCAACATAGTAGGCATAAGCCACAGTGTGCTTTTGACTTGGTCTAAACGATTGAATAGTGATAAAGCTTGGGCTTCAGCCACTTTGAACACTTTGTTATGAGAAGATGCATGCTCTATTAATGTGGAGAAGCAATCCAACGTAACTAAGAAGCATTATCCATAATCAAGAAAGGCTAGAGAACCATTGAATCTTGAGGAAGTTTTTGGGACTGAAGATAGGAGTAGTACAAAGACGAGTTAGTTCAAGGCTTAAACATCACCTATGGATGCTTATACGATGAAGCAATGCTTTGAGTTACTATCTACTGATGTTTAGTAGGCATAAGTTACAGCCGCAGTGTGCTTTTGACTTGGTCTAAACAAATGAATAGTGAAAAACGTTGGGCTTAAGACACTTTGGACACTTAGTTATGGGAAGATGCATGCTATTTTAAAGTGGAGAAGCAATCCAAGCAACTAAGAAGCATTATACATAACCATGAAAGGCTAGAGAACCATTGATTTTTAAGGAAGTTTTCGGGACTGAAGATAGGAGTAGTACCAAGATGATTTACTTCAAGGCTTGAACAACACCTACGGATGCTTATATGATGAGGCAATGATTTGATTTACTATCAATGGATGTTTAGTAAGCATAAGTTACAGCCGCAGTGTGCTTTGGACTTGGTCTAAACGAAAGAATAGTGAAAAAGCTTTGGCGTAGCCTTTCATGGTTATGGATAATGCTTCTTAGTTGCATTGGAATGCTTCTCCACGTTAATATAGAATGCATCTTCTCATTACAAAGTATCCAAAGTGGCTTAAGCCCAAGCTTTTTATTATTCATTCGTTTTGACCAAGTCAAAAGCACACTGCAGCTGTAACTTATGCCTTCTAAACATCCATATTGGTAGTAACTCAAAGCATTGCTATATCATACAAGCATCCATAGGTGTTGTTTAAGCCTTGAACTAACTCGTCTTGGTACTACTCCTATCTTCAGTCCCAAAAACTTCATTAAAATTTAATGGTTCTCTAGCCTTTCATGGTTATCGATAATGCTTCTTAGTTGCGTTGGATTGCTTCTCCACTCTAATATAACATGCATCTTCCCATAACAAAGTGTCCAAAGTGGCTTAAGCCCAAGCTTTTTCACTATTCATTCGTTTAGACCAAGTCAAAAGCACACTGCGGCTGTAACTTATGCCTACTAAACATCAATATAGGTAGTAACTCAAAGCATTGCTTCATCATATAAGCATCCATAGGTGTTGTTTAAGCCTTGAACTAACTCGTCTTGGTACTACTCCTATCTTCAGTCCCACAAACTTCCTCAAGATTCAATGGTTCTCTTGCCTTTCATGGTTATGGATAATGCTTCTTATTTACGTTGGATTGCTTCTCCACCTTAATATAGCATGCATCTTCTCATTATAAAGTGTCAAAATAGGCTTAAGCCCAAGCTTTTTTACTATTCATTCGATTAGACCAAGTCAAAAGCACACTGCGGCTGTAACTTATGCCTTCTAACATCCATATAGGTAGTAACTCAAAGCATTGCTTCATCATATAAGCATCCATAGGTGTTGTTTAAGCCTTGAACTAATTAGTCTTGGTACTACTCCTATCTTCAGTCCCAAAAACTTCCTCAAGATTCAATGGTTCTCTAGCCTTTCATGGTTATGGATAATGCTTCTTAGTTACGTTGGATTGCTTCTCCATGTTAATAGAGCATGCATCTTCTCATAACAAAGTGTTCAAAGTGGCTTAAGCCCAAATATTTTCACTATTCATTCGTTTAGACCAAGTCCAAAGCACACTGCGGCTGTAACTTATGCCTACTAAACATCCATAGAGGTAGTGACTCAAAGCATTGCTTCATCATATAAGCATCCATAGGTGTTGTTAAAGCCTTGAACTAACTCGTCTTGGAACTACTCCTATTTTCAATCCCGAAAACTTCCTCAATATTCAATGGTTCTCTAGCCTTTCATGGTTATGGATAATGCTTCTTAGTTGCATTGGAATGCTTCTTCACGTTAATATGGCATGCATCTTCTAATAACAAAGTGTCCAAAGTGGCTTAAGCCCAAGCTTTTTCACTATTCATTCGTTTAGACCAAGTCAAAAGCACACTGCGGCTATAACTTATGCCTTCTAAACATCCATATTGGTAGTAACTCAAAGCATTGCTTCATCATATAAGCATCCATCGGTGTTGTTTAAGCCTTGAACTAACTCGTCTTGGTACTACTCATATCTTCAGTCCAAAAAACTTATTCAAGATTCAATGGTTCTCTAGCCTTTCACGGTTATGGATAATGCTTCTTAGTTATGTTGGATTGCTTCTCCGCCTTAATATAGCATGCATCTTCTCATAACAAAGTGTCCAAAGTGGCTTAAGCCCAAGCGTTTTCACTATTTATTCGTTTAGACCAAGTCCAAAGCAAACTGCGGCTGTAACTTATGCCTACTATACATCCATAGAGGTAGTGATTTAAAGCATTGCTCCATCATATAAGCATCTATAGGTGTTGTTTAAGCCTAGAACTTACTCGTCTTGGTACTACTATTTTCAGTCCCGAAAATTTCCTCAAGATTCAATGGTTCTCTAGCCTTTCACGGTTATGGATAATGCTTCTTAGTTACGTTGGATTACTTCTCCACCTTAATATAGCATGCATCTTCTCCTAACAATGTGTCCAACGTGGCTTAAGCCCACGGTTTTTCACTATTAAATTGTTTAGACCAAGTCCAAAGAACACTGTGGCTGTAACTTATGCCTACTAAACATCCATAGAGGTAGTGACCCAAAGCATTGCTTCATCATATAAGCATCCATAGGTGTTTTTATGCCTTGAACTAACTCGTCCTTGTACTACTCCTAGTTTTAGTCCCAAGAACTTCTTCTAGATTCAATGGTTCTCTAACCTTTCACGGTTATGGATAATGCTTCTTAGTTACGTTGGATTGCTTCTCCACCTTAATATAGCATGCATCTTCTCATAACAAAGTGTCCAAAGTGGCTTAAGCCCAAGCTTTTTCACTATTCATTCATTTAGACCAAGTCAAAAGCACACTGCGGCTGTAACTTATGCCTACTAAACATCAATATAGGTAGTAACTCAAAGCATTGCTTCATCATATAAGCATCCATAGGTATTGTTTAAGCCTTAAACTAACTCGTCTTGGTAGTACTCCTATCTTCAGTCCCGAAAACTTCCTCAAGATTCAATGGTTATCTAGCCTTTCATGGTTTTGAATAATGCTTCTGATTTACGTTGGATTGCTTCTCCACGTTAATATAGCATGCATCTTCTCATAACAAAGTGTCCAAAGTGGCTTAAGCCCAAGATTTTCACTATTCATTCATTTAGACCAAATCAAAAGCACACTGCGGCTGTAACTTATGCCTTTTAAACATCCATATTGGTAGTAACTCAAAGCTTTGCTTCATCATATAAGCATCCATAGGTGCTGTTTAAGCCTTGAACTAACTCGTCTTGGTACTACTCCTATCTTCAGTTCCAAAAACTTCCTTAAGATTCAATGGTTCTCTAGCCTTTCTTGATTATGGATAATGCTTCTTAGTTTTGTTGGATTACTTCTCCATGTTAATAGCGCATGCATCTTCTCATAACAAAGTTTTCAAAGTGGCTTAAGCCCAAGCTTTTTCACTATTCAATCGTTTAGACCAAGTCCAAAGCACACTGCGGCTGTAACTTATGCTTACTAAACATCCATAGAGGTAGTGACTCAAAGCATTGCTTCATCATATAAGCATCCATAGGTGTTGTTTATGCCTTGAACTAACTCGTCCTTGTACTACACCTAGTTTTAGTCCCAAAAACTTCTTCAAGATTCAATGGTTCTCTAACCTTTCACGGTTATGGATAATGCTTCTTAGTTACATTGGATTGCTTCTCCACCTTAATATAGCATGCATCTTCTGATAACAAAGTATCCAAAGTGGCTTAAACCCAATCTTTTTCACTATTCATTCGTTTATACCAAGTCCAAAGCACACCGCCGCTGTAACTTATGCCTACTAAACATCCATTGATAGTAAATCAAACCATTGCATCATCATATAAGCATCCATAGGTGTTGTTTAAGCCTTGAAGTAACTCGTCCTTGTACTACTCCTATCTTCAGTCCCAAAAACTTCCTTAAAATTTAATGGTTCTCTAGCCTTTCGTGGTTATGGATAATGCTTCTTAGTTGCGTTGGATTGCTTCTCTACCTTAATATAGCATGCATCTTCCCATAACAAAGTGTCCAAAGTGGCTTAAGCCCAAACTTTTTCACTATTCATTCGTTTAGACCAAGTCAAAAGAACACTGCGGCTGTAACGTATGCCTGCTAAACATCCTTAGATAGTAACTCAAAGCATTGCTTCATCATATAAGCATCCAAAGAAGTTGTTTAAGCCTTGAACTAACTCGTCTTGGTACTACTCCTATCTTCAGTCCCGAAAACTTCCTTAAGGTTCAATGGTTCTCTAGCCTTTCATGGTTATGGATAATGCTTCTTATTTGCATTGGAATGCTTCTCCACGTTAATATAGCTTGCATCTTCTCATAACAAAGTGTCCTAAGTGGCTTAAGCCCAAGCTTTTTCACTATTCAATCGTTTAGACCAAGTCCAAAGCACACTGTGGCTATAACTTATGCCTACTAAACATCCATAGAGGTAGTGACTCAAAGCATTGCTTCATCATATAAGCATCCATAGGTGTTGTTTAAGCCTAGAACTTACTCGTCTTGGTACTACTATTTTCAGTCCCTAAAACTTCCTCAAGATTCAATGGTTCTCTAGCCTTTCACGGTTATGGATAATGCTTCTTAGTTACGTTGGATTACTTCTCCACCTTAATATAGCATGCATCTTCTCCTAACAATGTGTCCAACGTGGCTTAAGCCCAAAGTTTTTCACTATTCAATTGTTTAGACCAAGTCCAAAGAACACTGTGGCTGTAACTTATGCCTACTAAACATCCATAGAGGTAGTGACTCAAAGCATTGCTTCATCATATAAGCATCCATATGTGTTTTTTATGCCTTGAACTAACTCAACCTTGTACTACTCCTATTTTTAGTCCCGAAAACTTCTTCAAGATTCAATGGTTCTCTAACCTTTCACGGTTATGGATAATGCTTCATAGTTACGTTGGGTTGCTTCTCCACCTTAATATAGCATGCATCTTGTCATAACAAAGTGTCCAAAGTGGCTTAAGCCCAAGCTTTTTCACTATTCATTCATTTAGACCAAGTCAAAAGCACACTGCGGCTGTAACTTATGCCCACTAAAAATCAATATAGGTAGTAACTCAAAGCATTGCTTCATCATATAAGCATCCATAGGTGTTGTTTCAGCCTTAAACTAACTCGTTTTGGTACTACTCCTATCTTCAGTCCCGAAAACTTCCTCAAGATTCAATGGTTATCTAGCCTTTCATGGTTATGAATAATGCTTCTTATTTACATTGGATTGCTTCTCCACCTTAATATTGCATGCATCTTCACATAACAAAGTGTCAAAATAGGCTTAAGCCCAAGCTTTTTTACTATTCATTCGTTTAGACCAAGTTAAAAGCACACTGCGACTGTAACTTATGCCTTCTAACATCCATATAGGTAGTAACTCAAAGCATTGCTTCATCATATAAGCATCCATAGGTGTTGTTTAAGCCTTGAACTAACTCGTCTTGGTATTACTCCTATCTTCAGTCCCAAAAACTTCCTCAAGATTCTATGGTTCTCTAGCCTTTCATGGTTATGGATAATGCTTCTTAGTTACGTTGGATTGCTTCTCCACGTTAATAGAGCATGCATCTTCTCATAACAAATTGTTCAAAGTGGCTTAAGCCCAAACGTTTTCACTATTCATTCGTTTACACCAAGTCCAAACCACACTGCAGCTGTAACTTATGCCTACTAAACATCCATAGAGGTAGTGACTCAAAGCATTGCTTCATCATATAAGCATCCATAGGTGTTGTTTAAGCCTTGAACTAACTCGTCTTGGTACTACTCCTATCTTCAATCTTGAAAACTTCCTCAATATTCAATGGTTCTCTAGCCTTTCATGGTTATGGATAATGCTTCTTAGTTGCATTGGAATGCTTCTACACGTTAATATAGCACGCATCTTCTCATAACAAAGTGTCCAAAGTGGCTTAAGCCCAAGATTTTCACTATTCATTCGTTTAGACCAAGTTAAAAGCACACTGCGGCTGTAACTTAGGCCGTTTAAACATCCATATTGGTAGTAACTCAAAGCTTTGCTTCATCATATAAGCATCCATAGGTGTTGTTTAACCCTTGAACTAACTCGTCTTGGTACTACTCCTATCATCAGTTCCAAAAACTTCCTTAAGATTCAATGGTTCTATAGCCTTTCTTGATTATGGATAATGCTTCTTAGTTTTGTTGGAATGCTTCTCCATGTTAATAGAGCATGCATCTTCTCATAACAAAGTTTTCAAAGTGGCTTAAGCCCAAGCTTTTTTACTATTCAATCGTTTAGACCAAGTCCAAAGCACACTGCGGCTGTAACTTATGCCTAGTAAACATCCATAGAGGTGGTGACTCAAAGCATTGCTTCATCATATATGCATCCATAGGTGTTGTTTATGCCTTGAACTAACTCGTCCTTGTACTACACCTAATTTTAGTCCCAAAAACTTCTTCAAGATTCAATGGTTCTCTAACCTTTCACAGTTATGGATAATTCTTCTTAGTTACGTTGGATTGCTTCTCCACCTTAATATAGCATGCATCTTCTAATAACAAAGTGTCCAAAGTGGCTTAAACCCAAGCTTTTTCACTATTCATTCGTTTATACCAAGTCCAAAGCACACCGCGGCTGTAACTTATGCCTACTAAACATCCATTGATAGTAAATCAAACCATTGCTTCATCATATAAGCATCCATAGGTGTTGTTTAAGCCTTTAAGTAACTTGTCCTTGTACTACTCCTATCTTCAGTCCCAAAAACTTCCTTAAAATTCAATGGTTCTCTAGCCTTTCATGGTTATGGATAATGCTTCTTAGTTGCGTTGGATTGCTTCTCTACCTTAATATAGCATACATCTTCCCATATAAAAGTGTCCAAAGTGGCTTAAGCCCAAACTTTTTCACTATTCATTCGTTTAGACCAAGTCAAAAGCACACTGCGGCTGTAACGTATGCCTACTAAACATCCATAGATAGTAACTCAAAGCATTGCTTCATCATATAAGCATCCAAAGAAGTTGTTTAAGCCTTGAACTAACTCGTCTTGGTACTACTCCTATCTTCAGTCCCGAAAACTTCCTTAAGGTTCAATGGTTCTCTAGCCTTTCATGGTTATGGATAATGCTTCTTATTTGCATTAGAATGCTTCTCCACGTTAATATAGCATGCATCTTCTCATAACAAAGTGTCCAAAGTGGCTTAAGCCCAAGCTTTTTCACTATTCAATCGTTTAGACCAAGTCCAAAGCACACTGCGGCTGTAACTTATGCCTACTAAACATCCATAGAGGTAGTGACTCAAAGCATTGCTTCATCATATAAGCATCCATAGGTGTTGTTTATGCCTTGAACTAACTCGTCCTTGTACTACTCCTATTTTTAGTCCCAAAAACTTCTTCAAGATTCAATGGTTCTCTAGCCTTTCACGGTTATGGATAATGCTTCTTAGTTACTTTGGATTACTTCTCCACCTTAATATATCATGCATGTTCTCCTAACAAAGTGTCCAACGTGGCTTAAGCCCAAGGTTTTTCACTATTCAATTGTTTAGACCAAGTCCAAAGAACATTGTGGCTGTAACTTATGCCTACTAAATGTAGAAATTATAAGTTTAAAGAGATTGAAGAATGTTTAGAGACTAAGAGTGAGAATAGCAAGAGACTATGGAAGTTTGTATGTATTTTATTCTCTTAGTCACACTCATCTTTACAAGAGGTTACAGAAGAGAAGAAGAATGGCGTGAAGAAGGAAGGAGAGAAGAGGAGTTTTACGTGAAGAAGAGAGGAGGGAGCAGCTCACCTACTCCAACAGTATTGCGCTCCATGCCCCTCTCTGGCGCCCCATGCTTGTGCCCATACCTCTCCTTGCTTCCTTACTTAGTTTAGTTATATCATCTAGTTGAGATCCAACAGCTTCCTTTTCTTCTAGTTCCTTCTTAACTTGTTCTCCTTCTAGTTCCTTATCAACTAGTTTTCTCCTTTTTCCTCCTTCTCTTGTGTTTGAATTCTTCTTCTTGAGATCATATATTTCAACACTCCCCCTCATGATTGGTCGGTGGAGATCCTTAAGACCGATCTTGCCATGAATGTGATCACAAGTGATAATTGAAGTTGCCTTAGTGAAGATATCAGCTAGTTGATCCTTGCTTGCTACAAAGGCGGTTTTGATAATTCCTTCTTGTATCTTCCCTCTCACAAAGTGGCAATCAACTTCTATGTGCTTGGTTCTTTCATGAAATACCGGATTTCATGCTATATGCATTGCAGCTTGATTATCACAATACAATAGCATTTCTTCATCTCCCTGGATTCCAAGGTCTTTTAGAAGCGCTTTTATCCATATCAAATCCTTTGTCAATTCTTTCATGGCTCTGTACTCAGCTTCAGAACTTGATAAGGCTATGACCTTCTGTTTTTTGCTCCTCCAGGTTACTAGATTTCCTCCCACAAATGTGCAAAAACCAGATGTGGACTTTCTATCCTTTTTATCTCCAGCCCAATCCGCATCACAATAACCTTGGACCTTTGTGTTCCCATTGACATGCATCCTTACACCTTTTTCAGGGCTATTCTTTAGGTACCTCAGCAACCTCTCAATCATGTTCCAATGTTGTGAAGTCGGCTTTTGTATATGCTGGCTCACACGGTTTACTGGAAAGCAGATGTCAGGTCTAGTAATGGTAAGATAGATAAGTTTGCCCACCATCATTTGGTATCTTTTAATGTTCTCCAAAGGCTCCCCCTCAGGACTATCTTGGTAGCCTTCTTCTATTGGAGTTTTGGCCGGCTTGGATCCTAACTTCCCGGTTTCTTCCAAGAGATCCAGCACGTATTTCCTTTGAGATATGAACATTCCATCTCCAAATCGTGTCATCTCAATCCCTAGGAAGTACTTGAGCTCCCCTAGATCCTTTATATCAAAGTCGGCCTTCAAGAGTCCCTTGATTTGATCTACTCCATCTTTGTCACTTCTGGTGATGATTAGATCATCAACATAAATCAAGACTACCACTACTCCTCCTTCACTTTGTCTTGTGAATAGAGTATGATCCGCTTCAGATTTTATGAACTCCTTCTTCAAGAGGCAAGCACTTAGCCTTTGGTACCATGCTCTTGGAGATTGCTTCAGCCCATAGATTGCTTTCTTCAATCTACACACTTTGTGGCCTCCATTATGATACCCTTGGGGTGGATCCATATATACTTATTCTTCCAAATCCCCCTGCAAGAAGGCGTTCTTAACATCCATTTGCCATAAGTCCCATTCCAAGTTTACAGCTACCGAGATTAGAATTCTTATGGAATGGAGCTTAGCCACTGGAGCAAATGTTTCAGTATAGTCCTCCCCATAGACTTGAGTATATCCTTTTGCTACCAGCCTTGCTTTGTACCTCTCTATTTCCCCATCACTTGTGTAATTAATTGTATACACCCATCTACACCCAACCGGCTTCTTATCCCTTGGTAAGTCGGTTAAGTACCAAGTGTGATTCCTTTCCATGGACTCCATTTCTTCTTCCATGGCTTTAACCCATACTCCACTCTCACACGCTTCTTCATATGAGCTAGGGATGTATTCCTTGCTGATTTTTGAAAGAAAACTCTCATGTTCCATAGGTAAGGTCACTAAGCAGCAGAAATGATCAATAGGATATATAGATTGGGTTTTATCTCTCCTTTGTGATATAAGAGTGCTGTCACCAATAAGATCGGGATCTAAGCCCGCCGTACGCTCAGAACACTCTCCTATCACATTAGAATGATTACCCATACTAGATCCTTCGTCAAGTATAGCTGAGTTGTTGTAGTAGACACGAGTGTCTTTCCAATGCTCCGGTCCAAACTTTTGTCTTGTACTTCTTCTTAAAGGTATGATTGGTTCTGGTCCTTCTTCAGCATCCGCTCCTTCTTCATCTAAATTCTGATCCACTTCCTCATGTGCATCATCCGCACTATCTTGCTCTATGAGGTTCTCAGATGTTTCTTCTTGTACTTCTTCACATAGACTTGGCATTTCATCAAACACCATCCAGTCCATGGATGAATAGACCATTCTTTTAGAAGCATCATGATCCTTAGCCCCATAGAAACTCTCTTGTTCATTAAACCTTATTTCTCTAGACACATACACTCTTCTTGTTTCCGGATTGTAGACCTTATAGCCCTTTTGTGTTGGTGAATATCCTATGAACACACACCTCATGCTCCGAGGTTCAAGTTTGCTTCTTTTTCCTTCTGGTAAAAACATGAAGCATGTGCATCCAAACGTTTTGATATGATTTAAACTTGGTTTCTTCTTGTACAACACTTCAAATGGGGACTTATCATCCAGAATTTTGGTTGGAAGTCGGTTGATTAAGTAGCTTGATGTCATTACGGCATCTCCTCAATGGAACTTTAGTACTCTTTTGGCAATCATGAGAGTCCTTGCTACTTCCATTAGGTGTCTATTCTTCCTTTCTGCTATCCCGTTCTGCTGAGGAGTGTATGCACACGATGTTTGATGAATGATGCCAAAGTTGTTGAGCAACTCTTTGAACCGTTTACTCACATATTCTCCTCCATTATCACTACGCAATACTTTGATCTTTGTTTTGAATTGGGTAGAGATATAGTTAATGAAGTTAGTGAAGGCTTCATAAACTTGATCTTTGGTATGTAGAAGAGTGATCCATGTGTATCTTGAGTAGTCATCAATGAATGAAACAAAATATTTATATTGATCTCTTGAATTACATGGTGAGGTCCATACATCCGAGTGTACAATGCCAAACGCTTCATCACAAGTTGTGGATGAAGTGGGAAAAGCTTGTGTACAATGCTTCCCTAGTACACACCCCTCACACACTACTTCTTCTTGGATGAGATTGGGTAAGACCATCTTGAGGATGGCTGAACTTGGATGTCCTAACCTTCAATGCCATAATGGGCTATCTTCAATCTCTTTCCTCCCAAAAAACTTTGCATCCGCCTTCATTCCAAGAGCCATTGATTCCTCTTGTTTATTTGATTCCAAGATATACACACCATCTTCTACCTTCCCTTCTCCGAGCACATGGTTTGTTTTAGGGTCCTGAAACTTAACAAAGTCAGTCCCAAACACAGCCACACACTCCAAATCCTTTGTAGCTTTATTAACGGATAAAAGATTAGATGAGAAGTTAGGCATGGATAATGCTTTTGTTTCCCTTTTAAAAAGCTCTAACACTCCTATCCCTTTAATTGGAACTGAGCTTCCATTGGCTACTTGTACATTTCCATGACACGGTTCAAGATTCTTTAACATATCTTGATCCTTGATCATGTGATGAGAAGCCCCTGAATCCACAATGGTTCTAGTCTTCTTTATGGGCGTTTTAGAGCTGAAAAAACTCTTATCCGATTCTGTGAGTTTGGCTAGGCTCTTGATGAGAGCTTCAAACTCAGACCTTCTAACCAGTTCTTCAACAGGTTGTGCAATTCCCATGAAGGCTCTAGGTCCACTCCCATTCTCCCTTAGCCGCTTAGGCCTCAAATGTGGATGGAGAGTCCAACACTTCTCCTTAGTGTGTCCTTTCATCTTGCAATGCTCATACTCTAACGTCCTCTTGTCTCCAAGTGTGAGATTCTTCCTTGCAAGATGTGCAGCTTCACTTGGTGCACGAAACAGGTCTCTAGACCCTTCTTCCCTTTGTATCATACCGCATACTTCCGCTATACTTGGCAGATTCTCAAATCTAAGTATATGTTTGATAAGATCCTTGTATGATGCATTGAGTGCCAAGAGAAGTCCAAACACTTGATCTTAGTCACGCATTTCTCCTAACTCCTTGGGGTCTACAGTGTGTGGCCTCAAGATCTCCAAATCGGCCCATAAGCTTCTATACTCCCCAAACATTTCCTTGAATGAATTTTCCCCTTGTTGGAGCTCATTCTGTTGAAATTATAAGTTTAAAGAGATTGAAGAATGTTTAGAGACTAAGAGTGAGAATATCAAGAGATTATGAAAGTTTTTGTGTATTTTATTCTCTTAGTCATACTAATCTTTACAAGAGGTTACACATATATTTATAGACATTTGAATGAGAGGAGGCGCAGAAGAAGAGAAGAATGGCGTGAAGAAGGAAGAAGAGAAGAGAGGTTTTGCGTGAAGAAGAGAGGAGGGAGCAGCTCACATACTCCAACAGTATTGCGCTCCATGCCTCTCTCTGGCGCCCCATGCTTGTGCCCATGCCTCTCCTTGCTTCCTTACTTAGTTTAGTTAGATCATCTAGTTGAGATCCAACAACTTCCTTTTCTTCTAGTTCCTTCTTAACTTGTTTTCTTTCTAGTTCCTTTTCAACTAGTTTTCTCCTTTTTCCTCCTTCTCTTGTGTTTGAATTCTTCTTCTTGAGATCACATATTTCAACACTCCCCCTCAAGATTGGTAGGTGGAAATCCTTAAGACCGATCTTACCATGAATGTGATCACAAGTAATAGTTGAAGTTGCCTTAGTGAAGATATCAGCTAATTGATCCTTGCTTGCTACAAAGGCAGTTTTGATAATTCCTTCTTGTATCTTCCCTCTCACAAAGTGGCAATCAACTTCTATGTGCTTGGTTCTTTCGTGAAATACCGGATTTGATGCTATATGCATTGCAGCTTGATTATCACAATACAACAGCATTTCTTCATCTCCCTTGATTCCAATGTCTTTTAGAAGCGCTTTTATCCATATCAACTCCTTTGTCAATTCTTTCATGGCTCTGTACTCTGCTTCAGCACTTGATAAGGCTATGACCTTCTGTTTTTTGCTCCTCCACGTTACTAGATTTCCTCCCACAAATGTGCAAAAACCAGATGTGGACTTTCTATCCTTTTTATCTCCAGTCCAATCCGCATCACAATAACCTTGGACTTTTGTGTTCCCATTAACATGCATCCATACACCTTTTCTAGGGCTATTCTTTAGGTACCTTAGCAACCTCTCAATCATGTTCCAATGTTGTGAGGTTGGCTTTTGCATATGCTGGCTCACATGGTTTACTGCAAAGCAGATGTCAGGTCTTGTAATGGTAAGATAGATAAGTTTGCCCACCATCCTTTGGTATCTTTTAATGTTCTCCAAAGGCTCCCCCTCAGGACTATCTTGGTATCCTTCTTCTATTGGAGTTTTGGCTGGCTTGGATCCTAACTTCCCGGTTTCTTCCAAGAGATCCAGCACATATTTCCTTTGAGATATGAACATTCCATCTCCAAATCGTGTTATCTCAATCCCTAGGAAGTACTTGAGCTCCCCTAGATCCTTTATATCAAAGTCGGCCTTCAAGAGTCCCTTGATTTGATCTACTCCATCTTTGTCACTTCTGGTGATGATTAGATCATCAACATAAATCAAGACTACCACTACTCCTCCTTCACTTTGTCTTGTGAATAGAGTATGATCCGCTTCAGATTTTATGAACTCCTTCTTCAAGAGGCAAGCACTTAGCCTTTGGTACCATGCTCTTGGAGATTGCTTCAGCCCATAGATTGCTTTCTTCAATCTACACACTTTGTGGCCTCCATTATGATACCCTTGGGGTGGATCCATATATACATATTCTTCCAAATCCCCCTGCAAGAAGGCGTTCTTAACATCCATTTGCCATAAGTCCCATTCCAAGTTTACAGCTACCGAGATTAGAATTCTTATGGAATGGAGCTTAGCCACTGGAGCAAATGTTTCAGTATAGTCCTCTCCATAGACTTGAGTATATCGTTTTGCTACCAGCCTTGCTTTGTACCTTTCTATTTCCCCATCACTTGTGTATTTAATTGTATACACCCATCTACTCCCAACCGACTTCTTATCCTTTGGTAAGTCGGTTAGGTACCAAGTATTATTCCTTTCCATGGACTTCATTTCCTCTTCCATGGCTTTCACCCATACTTCACTCTCACATGCTTCTTCATATGAGCTAGGAATGTATTCATTGCTGATTTTTGTGAGAAACACTTCATGCTCCATAGGTAATGTTGCCAAGAAACAGAAATGCTCAATGGGATATGTGATAATACTAGTTTGAGTGTGATCTCCTCCTTCTGATATGAGAGTGCTGTCGCCAATAGGATCGAGATCTAAGCTCGCCGTACGCTCAGGACACTCTCTTATCACACAAGGAAAAATACTCGTACTAGACTCTCCTTGGAGCATAGCATAATTGTTATAGCCATAAAAGACACGTTGTCGCCTCTGTCTTGTACTTCTTCTTAGAGGTATGGTTGGCTCCTGTCCTTCTTCAGCATCCGGTCCCCTTCATCCAAATTCTGATCCGCTTCCTCATGTGCATTATCCGCACTATCTTGCTCTATGAAGTTCTCAGATGTTTCTTCTTGTACTTCTTCACATAGGCTTGGCGCTTCATCAAACACCATCCAGTCCATGGATGAATAGATCATTCCTTTAGAAGCATCATGATCCTTAGCCCCATATAAACTCTCTTGTTCATTAAACCTTACTTCTCTAGACACATACACTCTTCTTGTTTCCGGATTGTAGACCTTGTAGCCCTTTTGTGTTGGTGAATATCCAATGAACACACACCTCATGCTTCGAGGTTCGAGTTTCCTTCTGTGTCCTTCTGGTAAAAACATGAAGCATGTGCATCCAAACGTTTTGATATGATTTAAGCATGGTTTCTTCTTGTACAACACTTCAAATGGGGACTTATCCCTTGGTAAGTCGGTTAAGTACCAAGTGTGATTCCTTTCCATGGACTCCATTTCTTCTTCCATGGCTTTAACCCATACTCCACTCTCACACGCTTCTTCATATGAGCTAGGGATGTATTCCTTGCTGATTTTTGAAAGAAAACTCTCATGTCCCATAGGTAAGGTCACTAAGGAGCAGAAATGATTAATAGGATATATAGATTGGGTTGTATCTCTCCTTTGTGATATAAGAGTGCTGTCACCAATAAGATCGGGATCTAAGCCCACCGTACGCTCAGAACACTCTCCTATCACATTAGAATGATTACCCATACTAGATCCTTCGTCAAGTATAGATGAGTTGTTGTAGTAGACACGAGTGTCTTTCCAATGCTCCGGTCCAAACTTTTGTCTTGTACTTCTTCTTAGAGGTATGATTGGTTCTGGTCCTTCTTCAGCATCCGCTCCTTCTTCATCTAAATTCTGATTCGCTTCCTCATGTGCATCATCCACACTATCTTGCTCTATGAGGTTCTCAGATGTTTCTTCTTGTACTTCTTCACATAGACTTGGCATTTCATCAAACACCATCCAGTCCATGGATGAATAGACCATTCCTTTAGAAGCATCATGATCCTTAGCCCCATAGAAACTCTCTTGTTCATTAAACCTTACTTCTCTAGACACATACACTCTTCTTGTTTCCGGATTGTAGACCTTATAGCCCTTTTGTGTTGGTGAATATCCTATGAACACACACCTCATGCTCCGAGGTTCAAGTTTGCTTCTTTTTCCTTCTGGTAAAAACATGAAGCATGTGCATCCAAACGTTTTGATATGATTTAAGCTTGGTTTCTTCTTGTACAACACTTCAAATGGGGACTTATCATCCAGATTTTTGGTTGGAAGTCGGTTGATTAAGTAGCTTGATGTCATTACGGCATCTCCCCAATGGAACTTTGGTACTCTTTTGGCAATCATGAGAGTCCTTGCTACTTCCATTAGGTGTCTATTCTTCCTTTCAGCTATCCCGTTCTGCTGAGGAGTTTATGCACACGATGTTTGATGAATGATGCCAAAGTTGTTGAGCAACTCTTTGAATCGTTTACTCACATATTCCCCTCCATTATCACTACGCAATACTTTGATCTTTGTTTTGAATTGGGTAGAGATATAGTTAATGAAGTTGGTGAAGGCTTCATACACTTGATCTTTGGTATGTAGAAGAGTGATCCATGTATATCTTGAGTAGTCATCAATGAATGAAACAAAATATTTATATTGATCTCTTGAATTACATGGTGAGGTCCATACATCTGAGTGTACAATGCCAAACGCTTCATCACAAGTTGTAGATGAAGTAGGAAAAGCTTGTCTACAATGCTTCCCTAGTACACACGCCTCACACACTACTTCTTCTTGGATGAGATTGGGTAAGACCATCTTGAGGACTGCTGAACTTGGATGTCCTAGCCTTCCATGCCATAATGGGCTATCTTCAATCTCTTTCCTCCCAAAAAACTTTACATCTGCCTTCATTCCAAGAGCCATTGGTTCCTCTTGTTTATTTGATTCCAAGATATACACACCATCTTCTACCTTCCCTTCTCCGAGCACATGGTTTGTTTTAGGGTCCTGAAACTTAACAAAGTCAGTCCCAAACACAGCCACACACTCCAAATCCTTTGTAGCTTTATTAACGAATAAAAGATTAGATGAGAAGTTAGGCATGTATAATGCTTTTGTTTCCCTTTTAAAAAGCTCTAACTCTCCTATCCCTTTAATTGGAACTGAGCTTCCATTGGCTACTTGTACACTTCCATGACACGGTTCAAGATTCTTTAACATATCTTGATCCTTGATCATGTGATGAGAAGCCCTGAATCCACAATGATTCTAGTCTTCTTTATGGGTGTTTTAGAGCTGAATAAACACTTACCCGAATCTGTGAGTTTGGCTAGGCTCTTGATGAGAGCTTCAAACTCAGACCTTCTAACCATTTCTTCAACAGGTTGTGCAATTCCCGTGAAGGCTCTAGGTCCATTCCCATTCTCCCTTAGCCGCTTAGGCCTCAAGTGTGGATGGAGGGTCCAACACTTATCCTTAGTGTGTCCTTTCATCTTGCAATGCTCACACTCCAACGTCCTCTTGTCTCCAAATGTGAGATTCTTTCTTGCAAGATGTGCAGCTTCACTTGGTGCACGAAACAGGTCTCTAGACCCTTCTTCCCTTTGTATCATACAGCATACTTCCGCTAGACTTGGCAGATTCTCAAATCGAAGTATATGCTTGATTAGATCCTTGTATGATGCATTTAGTGCCAAGAGAAGCCCAAACACTTGATCTTGGTCACGCCTTTCTCCTAACTCCTTGGGGTCTATAGTGTGTGACCTCAAGATCTCCAACTCGGCCCATAAGCTTCTATACTCGCCAAACATTTCCTTGAATGACTTTTCCTCTTGTTGGAGCTCATTCAATGCCCTTTTCACCTCAAATATCCTTGATATGTTTGAGATGTTTCCATATACTCCTTTGACTATATCCCAAAGTTCCTTGGCGGTATCCGCATTTGAGTAAGCCGCATAGATAGTTGGTTCTAGTGAGCTTAGGAGAAGAGAAAGAGTGTATTGTTCTTCTTGCTCTTTCTTAGCCTCCTCCTTCTCATTTCTACCGCCGCTTCAGTTTCTTCTTTTGGCTCAACATATTGCCAAAGTCCTCGGCCTCTAAGAGTATTTTTGGTGGTTTTTGCCCAAAGGAGATAGTTGTTTCCCTTGAGCATAACCGAAATTGTTACCCTATTAGTCTCCATTTTCTAGTAATAATACACAATCTTAGTCCTTTCACAACTTGAAGATCCTATGATCTCAAGGATATTAATCTCAGAGTGAATAGAACTAAGGAAGGTGTATTGTTATAGATTAGAACCTTGTAGAGTATTAGAGGAATCAAGAAGAGAATAAGCGGTTTAGTAGATAACCCGCTCTGATACCATGTTGAAATTATAAGTTTAAAGAGATTGAAGAATGTTTAGAGACTGAGTGAGAATATCAAGAGATTATGAAAGTTTATGTGTATTTTATTCTATTAGTCATACTAATCTTTACAAGAGGTTACACATATATTTATAGATATTTGAATGAGAGGAGGCGCAGAAGAAGAGAAGAATGGCGTGAAGAAGGAAGAAGAGACGAGAGGTTTTGCGTGAAGAAGAGAGGAGGGAGCAGCTCACCTACTCCAACAGTATTGCGCTCCATGCCTCTCTCTGGCACCCCATGCTTGTGCCCATGCCTCTCCTTGCTTCCTTACTTAGTTTAGTTAGATTATCTAGTTGAGATCCAACAACTTCCTTTTCTTCTAGTTCCTTCTTAACTTGTCCTCTTTCTAGTTCCTTTTCAACTAGTTTTCTCCTTTTCCCTCCTTCTCTTGTGTTTGAATTCTTCTTCCTGAGATCACATATTTCAAAACATTCAATGCCCTTTTCACCTCAAATATCCTTGATATGTTTGAGATGTTTCTATATACCCCTTTGAGTATATCCCAAAGTTCCTTGGCGGTATCCGCATATGAGTAAGCCGCCAAGATAGTTGGTTCTAGTGAGATTTGGAGAAGAGAAAGAGTGTATTATTCTTCTTGCTCTTCCTTAGCTTTCTCCTTCTCATTTCTCACCGCCGCTTCTGTTCCTTCTTTTGGCTCAACATATTGCCAAAGTCCTCGGCCTCTAAGAGTAGTTTTGGTGGTTTTTGTCCAAAGGAGATAGTTGTTTCCCTTGAGCATAACCGAAATTGTTACCCTATTAGTCTCCATTTTCTAGTAATAATACACAATCTTAGTCCTTTCACAACTTGAAGATCCTATGATCTCAAGGATATTAATCTCAGAGTGAATAGAACTAAGGAAGGTGTATTGTTATAGATTAGAAGCCTTGTAGAGTATTAGAGGAATCAAGAAGAGAATAAGCGGTTTAGTAGATAACCCGCTCTGATACCATGTTGAAATTATAAGTTTAAAGAGATTGAAGAATGTTTAGAGACTGAGTGAGAATATCAAGAGATTATGAAAGTTTATGCGTATTTTATTCTCTTAGTCATACTAATCTTTACCAGAGGTTACACATATATTTATTGATATATGAATGAGAGGAGGCGCAGAAGAAGAGAAGAATGGCGTGAAGAAGGAAGAAGAGACGAGAGGTTTTGCGTGAAGAAGAGAGGAGGGAGCAGCTCACCTACTCCAACAGTATTGCGCTCCATGCCTCTCTCTGGCACCCCATGCTTGTGCCCATGCCTCTCCTTGCTTCCTTACTTAGTTTAGTTAGATCATCAAGTTGAGATCCAACAACTTTCCTTTCTTCTAGTTCCTTCTTAACTTGTTCTCTTTCTAGTTCCTTTTCAACTAGTTTTCTCCTTTTCCCTCCTTCTCTTGTGTTTGAATTCTTCTTCCTGAGATCACATATTTCGACACATTCAATGCCCTTTTCACCTCAAATATCCTTGATATGTTTGAGATGTTTCCATATACCCCTTTGAGTATATCCCAAAGTTCCTTGGCGGTATCCGCATATGAGTAAGCCGCCAAGATAGTTGGTTCTAGTGAGATTTGGAGAAGAGAAAGAGTGTATTATTCTTCTTGCTCTTCCTTAGCTTTCTCCTTCTCATTTCTCACCGCCGCTTCTGTTCCTTCTTTTGGCTCAACATATTGCCAAAGTCCTCGGCCTCTAAGAGTAGTTTTGGTGGTTTTTGCCCAAAGGAGATAGTTGTTTCCCTTGAGCATAACCGAAATTGTTACCCTATTAGTCTCCATTTTCTAGTAATAATACACAATCTTAGTCCTTTCACAACTTGAAGATCCTATGATCTCAAAGATATTAATCTCAGAGTGAATAGAACTAAGGAAGGTGTATTGTTATAGATTAGAAGCCTTGTAGAGTATTGGAGGAATCAAGAAGAGAATAAGCGGTTTAGTAGATAACCCGCTCTGATACCATGTTGAAATTATAAGTTTAAAGAGATTGAAGAATGTTTAGAGACTGAGTGAGAATATCAAGAGATTATGAAAGTTTATGTGTATTTTATTCTCTTAGTCATACTAATCTTTACAAGAGGTTACACATATATTTATAGATATTTGAATGAGAGGAGGCGCAGAAGAAGAGAAGAATGGCGTGAAGAAGGAAGAAGAGACGAGAGGTTTTGCGTGAAGAAGAGAGGAGGGAGCAGCTCACCTACTCCAACAGTATTGCGCTCCATGCCTCTCTCTGGCACCCCATGCTTGTGCCCATGCCTCTCCTTGCTTCCTTACTTAGTTTAGTTAGATCATCTAGTTGAGATCCAACAACTTCCTTTTCTTCTAGTTCCTTCTTAACTTGTTCTCTTTCTAGTTCCTTTTCAACTAGTTTTCTCCTTTTCCCTCCTTCTCTTGTGTTTGAATTCTTCTTCCTAAGATCACATATTTCGACACATTCAATGCCCTTTTCACCTCAAATATCCTTGATATGTTTGAGATGTTTCCATATACCCCTTTGAGTATATCCCAAAGTTCCTTGGCGGTATCCGCATATGAGTAAGCCGCCAAGATAGTTGGTTCTAGTGGGATTTGGAGAAGAGAAAGAGTGTATTATTCTTCTTGCTCTTCCTTAGCTTTCTCCTTCTCATTTCTCACCGCCGCTTCTGTTCCTTCTTTTGGCTCAACATATTGCCAAAGTCCTCGGCCTCTAAGAGTAGTTTTGGTGGTTTTTGCCCAAAGGAGATAGTTGTTTCCCTTGAGCATAACCGAAATTGTTACCCTATTAGTCTCCATTTTCTAGTAATAATACACAATCTTAGTCCTTTCACAACTTGAAGATCCTATGATCTCAAAGATATTAATCTCAGAGTGAATAGAACTAAGGAAGGTGTATTGTTATAGATTAGAAGCCTTGTAGAGTATTAGAGGAATCAAGAAGAGAATAAGCGGTTTAGTAGATAACCCGCTCTGATACCATGTTGAAATTATAAGTTTAAAGAGATTGAAGAATGTTTAGAGACTGAGTGAGAATATCAAGAGATTATGAAAGTTTATGTGTATTTTATTCTCTTAGTCATACTAATCTTTACAAGAGGTTACACATATATTTATAGATATTTGAATGAGAGGAGGCGCAGAAGAAGAGAAGAATGGCGTGAAGAAGGAAGAAGAGACGAGAGGTTTTGCGTGAAGAAGAGAGGAGGGAGCAGCTCACCTACTCCAACAGTATTGCGCTCCATGCCTCTCTCTGGCACCCCATGCTTGTGCCCATGCCTCTCCTTGCTTCCTTACTTAGTTTAGTTAGATCATCTAGTTGAGATCCAACAACTTCCTTTTCTTCTAGTTCCTTCTTAACTTGTTCTCTTTCTAGTTCCTTTTCAACTAGTTTTCTCCTTTTCCCTCTTTCTCTTGTGTTTGAATTCTTCTTCCTGAGATCACATATTTCAACACATTCAATGCCCTTTTCACCTCAAATATCCTTGATATGTTTGAGATGTTTCCATATACCCGTTTGAGTATATCCCAAAGTTCCTTGGCGGTATCCGCATATGAGTAAGCCGCCAAGATAGTTGGTTCTAGTGAGATTTGGAGAAGAGAAAGAGTGTATTATTCTTCTTGCTCTTCCTTAGCTTTCTCCTTCTCATTTCTCACCGCCGCTTCTGTTCCTTCTTTTGGCTCAACATATTGCCAAAGTCCTCGGCCTCTAAGAGTAGTTTTGGTGGTTTTTGCCCAAAGGAGATAGTTGTTTCCCTTGAGCATAACCGAAATTGTTACCCTATTAGTCTCCATTTTCTAGTAATAATACACAATCTTAGTCCTTTCACAACTTGAAGATCCTATGATCTCAAGGATATTAATCTCAGAGTGAATAGAACTAAGGAAGGTGTATTGTTATAGATTAGAAGCCTTGTAGAGTATTAGAGGAATCAAGAAGAGAATAAGCGGTTTAGTAGATAACCCGCTCTGATACCATGTTGAAATTATAAGTTTAAAGAGATTGAAGAATGTTTAGAGACTGAGTGAGAATATCAAGAGATTATGAAAGTTTATGTGTATTTTATTCTCTTAGTCATACTAATCTTTACCAGAGGTTACACATATATTTATTGATATTTGAATGAGAGGAGGCGCAGAAGAAGAGAAGAATGGCGTGAAGAAGGAAGAAGAGACGAGAGGTTTTGCGTGAAGAAGAGAGGAGGGAGCAGCTCACCTACTCCAACAGTATGGCGCTCCATGCCTCTCTCTGGCACCCCATGCTTGTGCCCATGCCTCTCCTTGCTTCCTTACTTAGTTTAGTTAGATCATCTAGTTGAGATCCAACAACTTCCTTTTCTTCTAGTTCCTTCTTAACTTGTTCTCTTTCTAGTTCCTTTTCAACTAGTTTTCTCCTTTTCCCTCCTTCTCTTGTGTTTGAATTCTTCTTCCTGAGATCACATATTTCGACACATTCAATGCCCTTTTCACCTCAAATATCCTTGATATGTTTGAGATGTTTTCATATACCCCTTTGAGTAGATCCCAAAGTTCCTTGGCGGTATCCGCATATGAGTAAGCCGCCAAGATAGTTGGTTCTAGTGAGATTTGGAGAAGAGAAAGAGTGTATTATTCTTCTTGCTCTTCCTTAGCTTTCTCCTTCTCATTTCTCACCGCCGCTTCTGTTCCTTCTTTTGGCTCAACATATTGCCAAAGTCCTCGGCCTCTAAGAGTAGTTTTGGTGGTTTTTGCCCAAAGGAGATAGTTGTTTCCCTTGAGCATAACCGAAATTGTTACCCTATTAGTCTCCATTTTCTAGTAATAATACACAATCTTAGTCCTTTGACAACTTGAAGATCCTATGATCTCAAAGATATTAATCTCAGAGTGAATAGAACTAAGGAAGGTGTATTGTTATAGATTAGAAGCCTTGTAGAGTATTAGAGGAATCAAGAAGAGAATAAGCGGTTTAGTAGATAACCCGCTCTGATACCATGTTGAAATTATAAGTTTAAAGAGATTGAAGAATGTTTAGAGACTGAGTGAGAATATCAAGAGATTATGAAAGTTTATGTGTATTTTATTCTCTTAGTCATACTAATCTTTACAAGAGGTTACACATATATTTATAGATATTTGAATGAGAGGAGGCGCAGAAGAAGAGAAGAATGGCGTGAAGAAGGAAGAAGAGACGAGAGGTTTTGCGTGAAGAAGAGAGGAGGGAGCAGCTCACCTACTCCAACAGTATTGCGCTCCATGCCTCTCTCTGGCACCCCATGCTTGTGCCCATGCCTCTCCTTGCTTCCTTACTTAGTTTAGTTAGATCATCTAGTTGAGATCCAACAACTTCCTTTTCTTCTAGTTCCTTCTTAACTTGTTCTCTTTCTAGTTCCTTTTCAACTAGTTTTCTCCTTTTCCCTCTTTCTCTTGTGTTTGAATTCTTCTTCCTGAGATCACATATTTCAACACATTCAATGCCCTTTTCACCTCAAATATCCTTGATATGTTTGAGATGTTTCCATATACCCGTTTGAGTATATCCCAAAGTTCCTTGGCGGTATCCGCATATGAGTAAGCCGCCAAGATAGTTGGTTCTAGTGAGATTTGGAGAAGAGAAAGAGTGTATTATTCTTCTTGCTCTTCCTTAGCTTTCTCCTTCTCATTTCTCACCGCCGCTTCTGTTCCTTCTTTTGGCTCAACATATTGCCAAAGTCCTCGGCCTCTAAGAGTAGTTTTGGTGGTTTTTGCCCAAAGGAGATAGTTGTTTCCCTTGAGCATAACCGAAATTGTTACCCTATTAGTCTCCATTTTCTAGTAATAATACACAATCTTAGTCCTTTCACAACTTGAAGATCCTATGATCTCAAGGATATTAATCTCAGAGTGAATAGAACTAAGGAAGGTGTATTGTTATAGATTAGAAGCCTTGTAGAGTATTAGAGGAATCAAGAAGAGAATAAGCGGTTTAGTAGATAACCCGCTCTGATACCATGTTGAAATTATAAGTTTAAAGAGATTGAAGAATGTTTAGAGACTGAGTGAGAATATCAAGAGATTATGAAAGTTTATGTGTATTTTATTCTCTTAGTCATACTAATCTTTACCAGAGGTTACACATATATTTATTGATATTTGAATGAGAGGAGGCGCAGAAGAAGAGAAGAATGGCGTGAAGAAGGAAGAAGAGACGAGAGGTTTTGCGTGAAGAAGAGAGGAGGGAGCAGCTCACCTACTCCAACAGTATGGCGCTCCATGCCTCTCTCTGGCACCCCATGCTTGTGCCCATGCCTCTCCTTGCTTCCTTACTTAGTTTAGTTAGATCATCTAGTTGAGATCCAACAACTTCCTTTTCTTCTAGTTCCTTCTTAACTTGTTCTCTTTCTAGTTCCTTTTCAACTAGTTTTCTCCTTTTCCCTCCTTCTCTTGTGTTTGAATTCTTCTTCCTGAGATCACATATTTCGACACATTCAATGCCCTTTTCACCTCAAATATCCTTGATATGTTTGAGATGTTTTCATATACCCCTTTGAGTAGATCCCAAAGTTCCTTGGCGGTATCCGCATATGAGTAAGCCGCCAAGATAGTTGGTTCTAGTGAGATTTGGAGAAGAGAAAGAGTGTATTATTCTTCTTGCTCTTCCTTAGCTTTCTCCTTCTCATTTCTCACCGCCGCTTCTGTTCCTTCTTTTGGCTCAACATATTGCCAAAGTCCTCGGCCTCTAAGAGTAGTTTTGGTGGTTTTTGCCCAAAGGAGATAGTTGTTTCCCTTGAGCATAACCGAAATTGTTACCCTATTAGTCTCCATTTTCTAGTAATAATACACAATCTTAGTCCTTTCACAACTTGAAGATCCTATGATCTCAAAGATATTAATCTCAGAGTGAATAGAACTAAGGAAGGTGTATTGTTATAGATTAGAAGCCTTGTAGAGTATTAGAGGAATCAAGAAGAGAATAAGCGGTTTAGTAGATAACCCGCTCTGATACCATGTTGAAATTATAAGTTTAAAGAGATTGAAGAATGTTTAGAGACTGAGTGAGAATATCAAGAGATTATGAAAGTTTATGTGTATTTTATTCTCTTAGTCATACTAATCTTTACAAGAGGTTACACATATATTTATAGATATTTGAATGAGAGGAGGCGCAGAAGAAGAGAAGAATGGCGTGAAGAAGGAAGAAGAGACGAGAGGTTTTGCGTGAAGAAGAGAGGAGGGAGCAGCTCACCTACTCCAACAGTATTGCGCTCCATGCCTCTCTCTGGCACCCCATGCTTGTGCCCATGCCTCTCCTTGCTTCCTTACTTAGTTTAGTTAGATCATCTAGTTGAGATCCAACAACTTTCCTTTCTTCTAGTTCCTTCTTAACTTGTTCTCTTTCTAGTTCCTTTTCAACTAGTTTTCTCCTTTTCCCTCCTTCTCTTGTGTTTGAATTCTTCTTCCTGAGATCACATATTTCGACACATTCAATGCCCTTTTCACCTCAAATATCCTTGATATATTTGAGATGTTTCCATATACCCCTTTGAGTATATCCCAAAGTTCCTTGGCGGTATCCGCATATGAGTAAGCCGCCAAGATAGTTGGTTCTAGTGGGATTTGGAGAAGAGAAAGAGTGTATTATTCTTCTTGCTCTTCCTTAGCTTTCTCCTTCTCATTTCTCACCGCCGCTTCTGTTCCTTCTTTTGGCTCAACATATTGCCAAAGTCCTCGGCCTCTAAGAGTAGTTTTGGTGGTTTTTGCCCAAAGGAGATAGTTGTTTCCCTTGAGCATAACCGAAATTGTTACCCTATTAGTCTCCATTTTCTAGTAATAATACACAATCTTAGTCCTTTCACAACTTGAAGATCCTATGATCTCAAAGATATTAATCTCAGAGTGAATAGAACTAAGGAAGGTGTATTGTTATAGATTAGAAGCCTTGTAGAGTATTAGAGGAATCAAGAAGAGAATAAGCGGTTTAGTAGATAACCCGCTCTGATACCATGTTGAAATTATAAGTTTAAAGAGATTGAAGAATGTTTAGAGACTGAGTGAGAATATCAAGAGATTATGAAAGTTTATGTGTATTTTATTCTCTTAGTCATACTAATCTTTACAAGAGGTTACACATATATTTATAGATATTTGAATGAGAGGAGGCGCAGAAGAAGAGAAGAATGGCGTGAAGAAGGAAGAAGAGACGAGAGGTTTTGCGTGAAGAAGAGAGGAGGGAGCAGCTCACCTACTCCAACAGTATTGCGCTCCATGCCTCTCTCTGGCACCCCATGCTTGTGCCCATGCCTCTCCTTGCTTCCTTACTTAGTTTAGTTAGATCATCTAGTTGAGATCCAACAACTTTCCTTTCTTCTAGTTCCTTCTTAACTTGTTCTCTTTCTAGTTCCTTTTCAACTAGTTTTCTCCTTTTCCCTCCTTCTCTTGTGTTTGAATTGTTCTTCCTGAGATCACATATTTCGACACATTCAATGCCCTTTTCACCTCAAATATCCTTGATATGTTTGAGATGTTTCCATATACCTCTTTGAGTATATCCCAAAGTTCCTTGGCGGTATCCGCATATGAGTAAGCCGCCAAGATAGTTGGTTCTAGTGGGATTTGGAGAAGAGAAAGAGTGTATTATTCTTCTTGCTCTTCCTTAGCTTTCTCCTTCTCATTTCTCACCGCCGCTTCTGTTCCTTCTTTTGGCTCAACATATTGCCAAAGTCCTCGGCCTCTAAGAGTAGTTTTGGTGGTTTTTGCCCAAAGGAGATAGTTGTTTCCCTTGAGCATAACCGAAATTGTTACCCTATTAGTCTCCATTTTCTAGTAATAATACACAATCTTAGTCCTTTCACAACTTGAAGATCCTATGATCTCAAAGATATTAATCTCAGAGTGAATAGAACTAAGGAAGGTGTATTGTTATAGATTAGAAGCCTTGTAGAGTATTAGAGGAATCAAGAAGAGAATAAGCGGTTTAGTAGATAACCCGCTCTGATACCATGTTGAAATTATAAGTTTAAAGAGATTGAAGAATGTTTAGAGACTGAGTGAGAATATCAAGAGATTATGAAAGTTTATGTGTATTTTATTCTCTTAGTCATACTAATCTTTACAAGAGGTTACACATATATTTATAGATATTTGAATGAGAGGAGGCGCAGAAGAAGAGAAGAATGGCGTGAAGAAGGAAGAAGAGACGAGAGGTTTTGCGTGAAGAAGAGAGGAGGGAGCAGCTCACCTACTCCAACAGTATTGCGCTCCATGCCTCTCTCTGGCACCCCATGCTTGTGCCCATGCCTCTCCTTGCTTCCTTACTTAGTTTAGTTAGATCATCTAGTTGAGATCCAACAACTTCCTTTTCTTCTAGTTCCTTCTTAACTTGTCCTCTTTCTAGTTCCTTTTCAACTAGTTTTCTCCTTTTCCCTCCTTCTCTTGTGTTTGAATTCTTCTTCCTGAGATCACATATTTCGACACATTCAATGCCCTTTTCACCTCAAATATCCTTGATATGTTTGAGATGTTTCCATATACCTCTTTGAGTATATCCCAAAGTTCCTTGGCGGTATCCGCATATGAGTAAGCCGCCAAGATAGTTGGTTCTAGTGAGATTTGGAGAAGAGAAAGAGTGTATTATTCTTCTTGCTCTTCCTTAGCTTTCTCCTTCTCATTTCTCACCGCCGCTTCTGTTCCTTCTTTTGGCTCAACATATTGCCAAAGTCCTCGGCCTCTAAGAGTAGTTTTGGTGGTTTTTGCCCAAAGGAGATAGTTGTTTCCCTTGAGCATAACCGAAATTGTTACCCTATTAGTCTCCATTTTCTACTAATAATACACAATCTTAGTCCTTTCACAACTTGAAGATCCTATGATCTCAAGGATATTAATCTCAGAGTGAATAGAATTAAGGAAGGTGTATTGTTATAGATTAGAAGCCTTGTAGAGTATTAGAGGAATCAAGAAGAGAATAAGCGGTTTAGTAGATAACCCGCTCTGATACCATGTTGAAATTATAAGTTTAAAGATATTGAAGAATGTTTGGAGACTGAGTGAGAATATCAAGAGATTATGAAAGTTTATGTGTATTTTATTCTCTTAGTCATACTAATCTTTACAAGAGGTTACACATATATTTATAGATATTTGAATGAGAGGAGGCGCAGAAGAAGAGAAGAATGGCGTGAAGAAGGAAGAAGAGACGAGAGGTTTTGCGTGAAGAAGAGAGGAGGGAGCAGCTCACCTACTCCAACAGTATTGCGCTCCATGCCTCTCTCTGGCACCCCATGCTTGTGCCCATGCCTCTCCTTGCTTCCTTACTTAGTTTAGTTAGATCATCTAGTTGAGATCCAACAACTTCCTTTTCTTCTAGTTCCTTCTTAACTTGTTCTCTTTCTAGTTCCTTTTCAACTAGTTTTCTCCTTTTCCCTCCTTCTCTTGTGTTTGAATTCTTCTTCCTGAGATCACATATTTCGACACATTCAATGCCCTTTTCACCTCAAATATCCTTGATATGTTTGAGATGTTTCCATATACCCCTTTGAGTATATCCCAAAGTTCCTTGGCGGTATCCGCATATGAGTAAGCCGCCAAGATAGTTGGTTCTAGTGAGATTTGGAGAAGAGAAAGAGTGTATTATTCTTCTTGCTCTTCCTTAGATTTCTCCTTCTCATTTCTCACTGCCGCTTCTGTTCCTTCTTTTGGCTCAACATATTGCCAAAGTCCTCGGCCTCTAAGAGTAGTTTTGGTGGTTTTTGCCCAAAGGAGATAGTTGTTTCCCTTGAGCATAACCGAAATTGTTACCCTATTAGTCTCCATTTTCTAGTAATAATACACAATCTTAGTCCTTTCACAACTTGAAGATCCTATGATCTCAAGGATATTAATCTCAGAGTGAATAGAACTAAGGAAGGTGTATTGTTATAGATTAGAAGCCTTGTAGAGTATTAGAGGAATCAAGAAGAGAATAAGCGGTTTAGTAGATAACCCGCTCTGATACCATGTTGAAATTATAAGTTTAAAGAGATTGAAGAATGTTTAGAGACTGAGTGAGAATATCAAGAGATTATGAAAGTTTATGTGTATTTTATTCTCTTAGTCATACTAATCTTTACAAGAGGTTACACATATATTTATAGATATTTGAATGAGAGGAGGCGCAGAAGAAGAGAAGAATGGCGTGAAGAAGGAAGAAGAGACGAGAGGTTTTGCGTGAAGAAGAGAGGAGGGAGCAGCTCACCTACTCCAACAGTATTGCGCTCCATGCCTCTCTCTGGCACCCCATGCTTGTGCCCATGCCTCTCCTTGCTTCCTTACTTAGTTTAGTTAGATCATCTAGTTGAGATCCAACAACTTCCTTTTCTTCTAGTTCCTTCTTAACTTGTTCTCTTTCTAGTTCCTTTTCAACTAGTTTTCTCCTTTTCCCTCCTTCTCTTGTGTTTGAATTCTTCTTCCTGAGATTACATATTTCGACACATTCAATGCCCTTTTCACCTCAAATATCCTTGATATGTTTGAGATGTTTCCATATACCCCTTTGAGTATATCCCAAAGTTCCTTGGCGGTATCCGCATATGAGTAAGCCGCCAAGATAGTTGGTTCTAGTGAGATTTGGAGAAGAGAAAGAGTGTATTATTCTTCTTGCTCTTCCTTAGATTTCTCCTTCTCATTTCTCACTGCCGCTTCTGTTCCTTCTTTTGGCTCAACATATTGCCAAAGTCCTCGGCCTCTAAGAGTAGTTTTGGTGGTTTTTGCCCAAAGGAGATAGTTGTTTCCCTTGAGCATAACCGAAATTGTTACCCTATTAGTCTCCATTTTCTAGTAATAATACACAATCTTAGTCCTTTCACAACTTGAAGATCCTATGATCTCAAAGATATTAATCTCAGAGTGAATAGAACTAAGGAAGGTGTATTGTTATAGATTAGAAGCCTTGTAGAGTATTAGAGGAATCAAGAAGAGAATAAGCGGTTTAGTAGATAACCCGCTCTGATACCATGTTGAAATTATAAGTTTAAAGAGATTGAAGAATGTTTAGAGACTGAGTGAGAATATCAAGAGATTATGAAAGTTTATGTGTATTTTATTCTCTTAGTCATACTAATCTTTACAAGAGGTTACACATATATTTATAGATATTTGAATGAGAGGAGGCGCAGAAGAAGAGAAGAATGGCGTGAAGAAGGAAGAAGAGACGAGAGGTTTTGCGTGAAGAAGAGAGGAGGGAGCAGCTCACCTACTCCAACAGTATTGCGCTCCATGCCTCTCTCTGGCACCCCATGCTTGTGCCCATGCCTCTCCTTGCTTCCTTACTTAGTTTAGTTAGATCATCTAGTTGAGATCCAACAACTTCCTTTTCTTCTAGTTCCTTCTTAACTTGTTCTCTTTCTAGTTCCTTTTCAACTAGTTTTCTCCTTTTCCCTCCTTCTCTTGTGTTTGAATTCTTCTTCCTGAGATTACATATTTCGACACATTCAATGCCCTTTTCACCTCAAATATCCTTGATATGTTTGAGATGTTTCCATATACCCCTTTGAGTATATCCCAAAGTTCCTTGGCGGTATCCGCATATGAGTAAGCCGCCAAGATATTTGGTTCTAGAGAGATTTGGAGAAGAGAAAGAGTGTATTATTCTTCTTGCTCTTCCTTAGCTTTCTCCTTCTCATTTCTCACTGCCGCGTCTGTTCCTTCTTTTGGCTCAACATATTGCCAAAGTCCTCGGCCTCTAAGAGTAGTTTTGGTGGTTTTTGCCCAAAGGAGATAGTTGTTTCCCTTGAGCATAACCGAAATTGTTACCCTATTAGTCTCCATTTTCTTGTAATAATACACAATCTTAGTCCTTTCACAACTTGAAGATCCTATGATCTCAAGGATATTAATCTCAGAGTGAATAGAACTAAGGAAGGTGTATTGTTATAGATTAGAAGCCTTGTAGAGTATTAGAGGAATCAAGAAGAGAATAAGCGGTTTAGTAGATAACCCGCTCTGATACCATGTTGAAATTATAAGTTTAAAGAGATTGAAGAATGTTTAGAGACTGAGTGAGAATATCAAGAGATTATGAAAGTTTATGTGTATTTTATTCTCTTAGTCATACTAATCTTTACAAGAGGTTACACATATATTTATAGATATTTGAATGAGAGGAGGCGCAGAAGAAGAGAAGAATGGCGTGAAGAAGGAAGAAGAGAAGAGAGGTTTTGCGTGAAGAAGAGAGGAGGGAGCAGCTCACCTACTCCAACAGTATTGCGCTCCATGCCTCTCTCTGGTACCCCATGCTTGTGCCCATGCCTCTCCTTGCTTCCTTACTTAGTTTAGTTAGATCATCTAGTTGAGATCCAACAACTTCCTTTTCTTCTAGTTCCTTCTTAACTTGTCCTCTTTCTAGTTCCTTTTCAACTAGTTTTCTCCTTTTCCCTCCTTCTCTTGTGTTTGAATTCTTCTTCCTGAGATCACATATTTCGACACATTCAATGCCCTTTTCACCTCAAATATCCTTGATATGTTTGAGATGTTTCCATATACCTCTTTGAGTATATCCCAAAGTTCCTTGGCGGTATCCGCATATGAGTAAGCCGCCAAGATAGTTGGTTCTAGTGAGATTTGGAGAAAAGAAAGAGTGTATTATTCTTCTTGCTCTTCCTTAGCTTTCTCCTTCTCATTTCTCACCGCCGCTTCTGTTCCTTCTTTTGGCTCAACATATTGCCAAAGTCCTCGGCCTCTAAGAGTAGTTTTGGTGGTTTTTGCCCAAAGGAGATAGTTGTTTCCCTTGAGCATAACCGAAATTGTTACCCTATTAGTCTCCATTTTCTAGTAATAATACACAATCTTAGTCCTTTTCACAACATGAAGATCCTATGATCTCAAGGATATTAATCTCAGAGTGAATAGAACTAAGGAAGGTGTATTGTTATAGATTAGAAGCCTTGTAGAGTATTAGAGGAATCAAGAAGAGATAAGCGGTTTAATAGATAACCCGCTCTGATACCATGTTGAAATTATAAGTTTAAAGAGATTGAGGAATGTTTAGAGACTGAGTGAGAATATCAAGAGATTATGAAAGTTTATGTGTATTTTATTCTCTTAGTCATACTAATCTTTACAAGAGGTTACACATATATTTATAGATATTTGAATGAGAGGAGGCGCAGAAGAAGAGAAGAATGGCGTGAAGAAGGAAGAAGAGACGAGAGGTTTTGCGTGAAGAAGAGAGGAGGGAGCAGCTCACCTACTCCAACAGTATTGCGCTCCATGCCTCTCTCTGGCACCCCATGCTTGTGCCCATGCCTCTCCTTGCTTCCTTACTTAGTTTAGTTAGATCATCTAGTTGAGATCCAACAACTTCCTTTTCTTCTAGTTCCTTCTTAACTTGTTCTCTTTCTAGTTCCTTTTCAACTAGTTTTCTCCTTTTCCCTCCTTCTCTTGTGTTTGAATTCTTCTTCCTGAGATCACATATTTCGACACATTCAATGCCCTTTTCACCTCAAATATCCTTGATATGTTTGAGATGTTTCCATATACCCCTTTGAGTATATCCCAAAGTTCCTTGGCGGTATCCGCATATGAGTAAGCCGCCAAGATAGTTGGTTCTAGTGAGATTTGGAGAAGAGAAAGAGTGTATTATTCTTCTTGCTCTTCCTTAGCTTTCTCCTTCTCATTTCTCACTGCCGCTTCTGTTCCTTCTTTTGGCTCAACATATTGCCAAAGTCCTCGGCCTCTAAGAGTAGTTTTGGTGGTTTTTGCCCAAAGGAGATAGTTGTTTCCCTTGAGCATAACCGAAATTGTTACCCTATTAGTCTCCATTTTCTAGTAATAATACACAATCTTAGTCCTTTCACAACTTGAAGATCCTATGACCTCAAGGATATTAATCTCAGAGTGAATAGAACTAAGGAAGGTGTATTGTTATAGATTAGAATCCTGGTAGAGTATTAGAGGAATCAAAAAGAGAATAAGCGGTTTAGTAGATAACCCGCTCTGATACCATGTTGAAATTATAAGTTTAAAGAGATTGAAGAATGTTTAGAGACTGAGTGAGAATATCAAGAGATTATGAAAGTTTATGTGTATTTTATTCTCTTAGTCATACTAATCTTTACAAGAGGTTACACATATATTTATAGATATTTGAATGAGAGGAGGCGCAGAAGAAGAGAAGAATGGCGTGAAGAAGGAAGAAGAGACGAGAGGTTTTGCGTGAAGAAGAGAGGAGGGAGCAGCTCACCTACTCCAACAGTATTGCGCTCCATGCCTCTCTCTGGCACCCCATGCTTGTGCCCATGCCTCTCCTTGCTTCCTTACTTAGTTTAGTTAGATCATCTAGTTGAGATCCAACAACTTCCTTTTCTTCTAGTTCCTTCTTAACTTGTTCTCTTTCTAGTTCCTTTTCAACTAGTTTTCTCCTTTTCCCTCCTTCTCTTGTGTTTGAATTCTTCTTCCTGAGATCACATATTTCGACACATTCAATGCCCTTTTCACCTCAAATATCCTTGATATGTTTGAGATGTTTCCATATACCCCTTTGAGTATATCCCAAAGTTCCTTGGCGGTATCCGCATATGAGTAAGCCGCCAAGATAGTTGGTTCTAGTGAGATTTGGAGAAGAGAAAGAGTGTATTATTCTTCTTGCTCTTCCTTAGCTTTCTCCTTCTCATTTCTCACTGCCGCTTCTGTTCCTTCTTTTGGCTCAACATATTGCCAAAGTCCTCGGCCTCTAAGAGTAGTTTTGGTGGTTTTTGCCCAAAGGAGATAGTTGTTTCCCTTGAGCATAACCGAAATTGTTACCCTATTAGTCTCCATTTTCTAGTAATAATACACAATCTTAGTCCTTTCACAACTTGAAGATCCTATGACCTCAAGGATATTAATCTCAGAGTCAATAGAACTAAGGAAGGTGTATTGTTATAGATTAGAATCCTGGTAGAGTATTAGAGGAATCAAGAAGAGAATAAGCGGTTTAGTAGATAACCCGCTCTGATACCATGTTGAAATTATAAGTTTAAAGAGATTGAAGAATGTTTAGAGACTGAGTGAGAATATCAAGAGATTATGAAAGTTTATGTGTATTTTATTCTCTTAGTCATACTAATCTTTACAAGAGGTTACACATATATTTATAGATATTTGAATGAGAGGAGGCGCAGAAGAAGAGAAGAATGGCGTGAAGAAGGAAGAAGAGACGAGAGGTTTTGCGTGAAGAAGAGAGGAGGGAGCAGCTCACCTACTCCAACAGTATTGCGCTCCATGCCTCTCTCTGGCACCCCATGCTTGTGCCCATGCCTCTCCTTGCTTCCTTACTTAGTTTAGTTAGATCATCTAGTTGAGATCCAACAACTTCCTTTTCTTCTAGTTCCTTCTTAACTTGTCCTCTTTCTAGTTCCTTTTCAACTAGTTTTCTCCTTTTCCCTCCTTCTCTTGTGTTTGAATTCTTCTTCCTGTGATCACATATTTCGACACATTCAATGCCCTTTTCACCTCAAATATCCTTGATATGTTTGAGATGTTTCCATATACCTCTTTGAGTATATCCCAAAGTTCCTTGGCGGTATCCGCATATGAGTAAGCCGCCAAGATAGTTGGTTCTAGTGAGATTTGGAGAAGAGAAAGAGTGTATTATTCTTCTTGCTCTTCCTTAGCTTTCTCCTTCTCATTTCTCACCGCCGCTTCTGTTCCTTCTTTTGGCTCAACATATTGCCAAAGTCCTCGGCCTCTAAGAGTAGTTTTGGTGGTTTTTGCCCAAAGGAGATAGTTGTTTCCCTTGAGCATAACCGAAATTGTTACCCTATTAGTCTCCATTTTCTAGTAATAATACACAATCTTAGTCCTTTCACAACTTGAAGATCCTATGATCTCAAGGATATTAATCTCAGAGTGAATAGAATTAAGGAAGGTGTATTGTTATAGATTAGAAGCCTTGTAGAGTATTAGAGGAATCAAGAAGAGAATAAGCGGTTTAGTAGATAACCCGCTCTGATACCATGTTGAAATTATAAGTTTAAAGAGATTGATGAATGTTTAGAGACTGAGTGAGAATATCAAGAGATTATGAAAGTTTATGTGTATTTTATTCTCTTAGTCATACTAATCTTTACAAGAGGTTACACATATATTTATAGATATTTGAATGAGAGGACGCGCAGAAGAAGAGAAGAATGGCGTGAAGAAGGAAGAAGAGACGAGAGGTTTTGCGTGAAGAAGAGAGGAGGGAGCAGCTCACCTACTCCAACAGTATTGCGCTCCATGCCTCTCTCTGGCACCCCATGCTTGTGCCCATGCCTCTCCTTGCTTCCTTACTTAGTTTAGTTAGATCATCTAGTTGAGATCCAACAACTTCCTTTTCTTCTAGTTCCTTCTTAACTTGTTCTCTTTCTAGTCCCTTTTCAACTAGTTTTCTCCTTTTCCCTCCTTCTCTTGTGTTTGAATTCTTCTTCCTGTGATCACATATTTCGACACATTCAATGCCCTTTTCACCTCAAATATCCTTGATATGTTTGAGATGTTTCTATATACCCCTTTGAGTATATCCCAAAGTTCCTTGGCGGTATCCGCATATGAGTAAGCCGCCAAGATAGTTGGTTCTAGTGAGATTTGGAGAAGAGAAAGAGTGTAATATTCTTCTTGCTCTTCCTTAGCTTTCTCCTTCTCATTTCTCACCGCCGCTTTTGTTCCTTCTTTTGGCTCAACATATTGCCAAAGTCCTCGGCCTCTAAGAGTAGTTTTGGTGGTTTTTGCCCAAAGGAGATAGTTGTTTCCCTTGAACATAACCGAAATTGTTACCCTATTAGTCTCCATTTTCTAGTAATAATACACAATCTTAGTCCTTTCACAACTTGAAGATCCTATGATCTCAAGGATATTAATCTCAGAGTGAATAGAACTAAGGAAGGTGTATTGTTATAGATTAGAAGCCTTGTAGAGTATTAGAGGAATCAAGAAGAGATAAGCGGTTTAATAGATAACCCGCTCTGATACCATGTTGAAATTATAAGTTTAAAGAGATTGAGGAATGTTTAGAGACTGAGTGAGAATATCAAGAGATTATGAAAGTTTATGTGTATTTTATTCTCTTAGTCATACTAATCTTTACAAGAGGTTACACATATATTTATAGATATTTGAATGAGAGGAGGCGCAGAAGAAGAGAAGAATGGCGTGAAGAAGGAAGAAGAGACGAGAGGTTTTGCGTGAAGAAGAGAGGAGGGAGCAGCTCACCTACTCCAACAGTATTGCGCTCCATGCCTCTCTCTGGCACCCCATGCTTGTGCCCATGCCTCTCCTTGCTTCCTTACTTAGTTTAGTTAGATCATCTAGTTGAGATCCAACAACTTCCTTTTCTTCTAGTTCCTTCTTAACTTGTTCTCTTTCTAGTTCCTTTTCAACTAGTTTTCTCCTTTTCCCTCCTTCTCTTGTGTTTGAATTCTTCTTCCTGAGATCACATATTTCGACACATTCAATGCCCTTTTCACCTCAAATATCCTTGATATGTTTGAGATGTTTCCATATACCCCTTTGAGTATATCCCAAAGTTCCTTGGCGGTATCCGCATATGAGTAAGCCGCCAAGATAGTTGGTTCTAGTGAGATTTGGAGAAGAGAAAGAGTGTATTATTCTTCTTGCTCTTCCTTAGCTTTCTCCTTCTCATTTCTCACTGCCGCTTCTGTTCCTTCTTTTGGCTCAACATATTGCCAAAGTCCTCGGCCTCTAAGAGTAGTTTTGGTGGTTTTTGCCCAAAGGAGATAGTTGTTTCCCTTGAGCATAACCGAAATTGTTACCCTATTAGTCTCCATTTTCTAGTAATAATACACAATCTTAGTCCTTTCACAACTTGAAGATCCTATGACCTCAAGGATATTAATCTCAGAGTGAATAGAACTAAGGAAGGTGTATTGTTATAGATTAGAATCCTGGTAGAGTATTAGAGGAATCAAGAAGAGAATAAGCGGTTTAGTAGATAACCCGCTCTGATACCATGTTGAAATTATAAGTTTAAAGAGATTGAAGAATGTTTAGAGACTGAGTGAGAATATCAAGAGATTATGAAAGTTTATGTGTATTTTATTCTCTTAGTCATACTAATCTTTACAAGAGGTTACACATATATTTATAGATATTTGAATGAGAGGAGGCGCAGAAGAAGAGAAGAATGGCGTGAAGAAGGAAGAAGAGACGAGAGGTTTTGCGTGAAGAAGAGAGGAGGGAGCAGCTCACCTACTCCAACAGTATTGCGCTCCATGCCTCTCTCTGGCACCCCATGCTTGTGCCCATGCCTCTCCTTGCTTCCTTACTTAGTTTAGTTAGATCATCTAGTTGAGATCCAACAACTTCCTTTTCTTCTAGTTCCTTCTTAACTTGTCCTCTTTCTAGTTCCTTTTCAACTAGTTTTCTCCTTTTCCCTCCTTCTCTTGTGTTTGAATTCTTCTTCCTGTGATCACATATTTCGACACATTCAATGCCCTTTTCACCTCAAATATCCTTGATATGTTTGAGATGTTTCCATATACCTCTTTGAGTATATCCCAAAGTTCCTTGGCGGTATCCGCATATGAGTAAGCCGCCAAGATAGTTGGTTCTAGTGAGATTTGGAGAAGAGAAAGAGTGTATTATTCTTCTTGCTCTTCCTTAGCTTTCTCCTTCTCATTTCTCACCGCCGCTTCTGTTCCTTCTTTTGGCTCAACATATTGCCAAAGTCCTCGGCCTCTAAGAGTAGTTTTGGTGGTTTTTGCCCAAAGGAGATAGTTGTTTCCCTTGAGCATAACCGAAATTGTTACCCTATTAGTCTCCATTTTCTAGTAATAATACACAATCTTAGTCCTTTCACAACTTGAAGATCCTATGATCTCAAGGATATTAATCTCAGAGTGAATAGAATTAAGGAAGGTGTATTGTTATAGATTAGAAGCCTTGTAGAGTATTAGAGGAATCAAGAAGAGAATAAGCGGTTTAGTAGATAACCCGCTCTGATACCATGTTGAAATTATAAGTTTAAAGAGATTGATGAATGTTTAGAGACTGAGTGAGAATATCAAGAGATTATGAAAGTTTATGTGTATTTTATTCTCTTAGTCATACTAATCTTTACAAGAGGTTACACATATATTTATAGATATTTGAATGAGAGGACGCGCAGAAGAAGAGAAGAATGGCGTGAAGAAGGAAGAAGAGACGAGAGGTTTTGCGTGAAGAAGAGAGGAGGGAGCAGCTCACCTACTCCAACAGTAT
The DNA here is from genome assembly GCA_963854855.1 of Nasturtium officinale. NCBI lineage: Eukaryota > Viridiplantae > Streptophyta > Magnoliopsida > Brassicales > Brassicaceae > Nasturtium > Nasturtium officinale. The sequence goes on along the minus strand of OY978504.1, from coordinate 9,779,633 downwards.
TGCGCTCCATGCCTCTCTCTGGCACCCCATGCTTGTGCCCATGCCTCTCCTTGCTTCCTTACTTAGTTTAGTTAGATCATCTAGTTGAGATCCAACAACTTCCTTTTCTTCTAGTTCCTTCTTAACTTGTTCTCTTTCTAGTCCCTTTTCAACTAGTTTTCTCCTTTTCCCTCCTTCTCTTGTGTTTGAATTCTTCTTCCTGTGATCACATATTTCGACACATTCAATGCCCTTTTCACCTCAAATATCCTTGATATGTTTGAGATGTTTCTATATACCCCTTTGAGTATATCCCAAAGTTCCTTGGCGGTATCCGCATATGAGTAAGCCGCCAAGATAGTTGGTTCTAGTGAGATTTGGAGAAGAGAAAGAGTGTATTATTCTTCTTGCTCTTCCTTAGCTTTCTCCTTCTCATTTCTCACCGCCGCTTCTGTTCCTTCTTTTGGCTCAACATATTGCCAAAGTCCTCGGCCTCTAAGAGTAGTTTTGGTGGTTTTTGCCCAAAGGAGATAGTTGTTTCCCTTGAGCATAACCGAAATTGTTACCCTATTAGTCTCCATTTTCTAGTAATAATACACAATCTTAGTCCTTTTCACAACATGAAGATCCTATGATCTCAAGGATATTAATCTCAGAGTGAATAGAACTAAGGAAGGTGTATTGTTATAGATTAGAAGCCTTGTAGAGTATTAGAGGAATCAAGAAGAGATAAGCGGTTTAATAGATAACCCGCTCTGATACCATGTTGAAATTATAAGTTTAAAGAGATTGAGGAATGTTTAGAGACTGAGTGAGAATATCAAGAGATTATGAAAGTTTATGTGTATTTTATTCTCTTAGTCATACTAATCTTTACAAGAGGTTACACATATATTTATAGATATTTGAATGAGAGGAGGCGCAGAAGAAGAGAAGAATGGCGTGAAGAAGGAAGAAGAGACGAGAGGTTTTGCGTGAAGAAGAGAGGAGGGAGCAGCTCACCTACTCCAACAGTATTGCGCTCCATGCCTCTCTCTGGCACCCCATGCTTGTGCCCATGCCTCTCCTTGCTTCCTTACTTAGTTTAGTTAGATCATCTAGTTGAGATCCAACAACTTCCTTTTCTTCTAGTTCCTTCTTAACTTGTTCTCTTTCTAGTCCCTTTTCAACTAGTTTTCTCCTTTTCCCTCCTTCTCTTGTGTTTGAATTCTTCTTCCTGTGATCACATATTTCGACACATTCAATGCCCTTTTCACCTCAAATATCCTTGATATGTTTGAGATGTTTCTATATACCCCTTTGAGTATATCCCAAAGTTCCTTGGCGGTATCCGCATATGAGTAAGCCGCCAAGATAGTTGGTTCTAGTGAGATTTGGAGAAGAGAAAGAGTGTATTATTCTTCTTGCTCTTCCTTAGCTTTCTCCTTCTCATTTCTCACCGCCGCTTCTGTTCCTTCTTTTGGCTCAACATATTGCCAAAGTCCTCGGCCTCTAAGAGTAGTTTTGGTGGTTTTTGCCCAAAGGAGATAGTTGTTTCCCTTGAGCATAACCGAAATTGTTACCCTATTAGTCTCCATTTTCTAGTAATAATACACAATCTTAGTCCTTTTCACAACATGAAGATCCTATGATCTCAAGGATATTAATCTCAGAGTGAATAGAACTAAGGAAGGTGTATTGTTATAGATTAGAAGCCTTGTAGAGTATTAGAGGAATCAAGAAGAGATAAGCGGTTTAATAGATAACCCGCTCTGATACCATGTTGAAATTATAAGTTTAAAGAGATTGAGGAATGTTTAGAGACTGAGTGAGAATATCAAGAGATTATGAAAGTTTATGTGTATTTTATTCTCTTAGTCATACTAATCTTTACAAGAGGTTACACATATATTTATAGATATTTGAATGAGAGGAGGCGCAGAAGAAGAGAAGAATGGCGTGAAGAAGGAAGAAGAGACGAGAGGTTTTGCGTGAAGAAGAGAGGAGGGAGCAGCTCACCTACTCCAACAGTATTGCGCTCCATGCCTCTCTCTGGCACCCCATGCTTGTGCCCATGCCTCTCCTTGCTTCCTTACTTAGTTTAGTTAGATCATCTAGTTGAGATCCAACAACTTCCTTTTCTTCTAGTTCCTTCTTAACTTGTTCTCTTTCTAGTTCCTTTTCAACTAGTTTTCTCCTTTTCCCTCCTTCTCTTGTGTTTGAATTCTTCTTCCTGAGATCACATATTTCAACACATTCAATGCCCTTTTCACCTCAAATATCCTTGATATGTTTGAGATGTTTCCATATACCCCTTTGAGTATATCCCAAAGTTCCTTGGCGGTATCCGCATATGAGTAAGCCGCCAAGATAGTTGGTTCTAGTGAGATTTGGAGAAGAGAAAGAGTGTATTATTCTTCTTGCTCTTCCTTAGCTTTCTCCTTCTCATTTCTCACCGCCGCTTCTGTTCCTTCTTTTGGCTCAACATATTGCCAAAGTCCTCGGCCTCTAAGAGTAGTTTTGTTGGTTTTTGCCAAAAGGAGATAGTTGTTTCCCTTGAGCATAACCGAAATTGTTAGCCTATTAGTCTCCATTTTCTAGTAATAATACACAATCTTAGTCCTTTCACAACTTGAAGATCCTATGATCTCAAGGATATTAATCTCAGAGTGAATAGAACTAAGGAAGGTGTATTGTTATAGATTAGAAGCCTTGTAGAGTATTAGAGGAATCAAAAAGAGAATAAGCGGTTTAGTAGATAACCTGCTCTGATACCATGTTGAAATTATAAGTTTAAAGAGATTGAAGAATGTTTAGAGACTGAGTGAGAATATCGAGATTATGAAAGTTTATGTGTATTTTATTCTCTTAGTCATACTAATCTTTACAAGAAGTTACACATATATTTATAGATATTTGAATGGAGGAGGCGCAGAAGAAGAGAAGAATGGCGTGAAGAAGGAAGAAGAGACGAGAGGTTTTGCGTGAAGAAGAGAGGAGGGAGCAGCTCACCTACTCCAACAGTATTGCGCTCCATGCCTCTCTCTGGCACCCCATGCTTGTGCCCATGCCTCTCCTTGCTTCCTTAGTTTAGTTAGATCATCTAGTTGAGATCCAACAACTTCCTTTTCTTCTAGTTCCTTCTTAACTTGTTCTCTTTCTAGTTCCTTTTCAACTAGTTTTCTCCTTTTCCCTCCTTCTCTTGTGTTTGAATTCTTCTTCCTGAGATCACATATTTCGACACATTCAATGCCCTTTTCACCTCAAATATCCTTGATATGTTTGAGATGTTTCCATATACCCCTTTGAGTATATCCCAAAGTTCCTTGGCGGTATCTGCATATGAGTAAGCCGCCAAGATAGTTGGTTCTAGTGAGATTTGGAGAAGAGAAAGAGTGTATTATTCTTCTTGCTCTTCCTTAGCTTTCTCCTTCTCATTTCTCACCGCCGCTTCTGTTCCTTCTTTTGGCTCAACATATTGCCAAAATCCTCGGCCTCTAAGAGTAGTTTTGGTGGTTTTTGCCCAAAGGAGATAGTTGTTTCCCATGAGCATAACCGAAATTGTTACCCTATTAGTCTCCATTTTCTAGTAATAATACACAATCTTAGTCCTTTCACAACATGAAGATCCTATGATCTCAAGGATATTAATCTCAGAGTGAATAGAACTAAGGAAGGTGTATTGTTATAGATTAGAAGCCTTGTGGAGTATTAGAGGAATCAAGAAGAGAATAAGCGGTTTAGTAGATAACCCGCTCTGATACCATGTTGAAATTATAAGTTTAAAGAGATTGAAGAATGTTTAGAGACTGAGTGAGAATATCAAGAGATTATGAAAGTTTATGTGTATTTTATTCTCTTAGTCATACTAATCTTTACAAGAGGTTACACATATATTTATAGATATTTGAATGAGAGGAGGCGCAGAAGAAGAGAAGAATGGCGTGAAGAAGGAAGAAGAGACGAGAGGTTTTGCGTGAAGAAGAGAGGAGGGAGCAGCTCACCTACTCCAACAGTATTGCGCTCCATGCCTCTCTCTGGCACCCCATGCTTGTGCCCATGCCTCTCCTTGCTTCCTTACTTAGTTTAGTTAGATCATCTAGTTGAGATCCAACAACTTCCTTTTCTTCTAGTTCCTTCTTAACTTGTTCTCTTTCTAGTTCCTTTTCAACTAGTTTTCTCCTTTTCCCTCCTTCTCTTGTGTTTGAATTCTTCTTCCTGAGATCACATATTTCAACACATTCAATGCCCTATTCACCTCAAATATCTTTGATATGTTTGAGATGTTTCCATATACCCCTTTGAGTATATCGCAAAGTTCCTTGGCGGTATCCGCATATGAGTAAGCCGCCATGATAGTTGGTTCTAGTGAGATTTGGAGAAGAGAAAGAGTGTATTATTCTTCTTGCTCTTCCTTAGCTTTCTCCTTCTCATTTCTCACCGCCGCTTCTGTTCCTTCTTTTGGCTCAACATATTGCCAAAGTCCTCGGCCTCTAAGAGTAGTTTTGGTGGTTTTTGCCCAAAGGAGATAGTTGTTTCCCTTGAGCATAACCGAAATTGTTACCCTATTAGTCTCCATTTTCTACTAATAATACATAATCTTAGTCCTTTCACAACATGAAGATCCTATGATCTCAAGGATATTAATCTCAGAGTGAATAGAACTAAGGAAGGTGTATTGTTATAGATTAGAAGCCTTGTAGAGTATTAGAGGAATCTAGAAGAGAATAAGCGGTTTAGTAGATAACCCGCTCTGATACCATGTTGAAATTATAAGTTTAAAGAGATTGAAGAATGTTTAGAGACTGAGTGAGAATATCAAGAGATTATGAAAGTTTATGTGTATTTTATTCTCTTAGTCATACTAATCTTTACAAGAGGTTACACATATATTTATAGATATTTGAATGAGAGGAGGCGCAGAAGAAGAGAAGATTGGCGTGAAGAAGGAAGAAGAGACGAGAGGTTTTGCGTGAAGAAGAGAGGAGGGAGCAGCTCACCTACTCCAACAGTATTGCGCTCCATGCCTCTCTCTGGCACCCCATGCTTGTGCCCATGCCTCTCCTTGCTTCCTTAGTTTAGTTAGATCATCTAGTTGAGATCCAACAACTTCCTTTTCTTCTAGTTCCTTCTTAACTTGTTCTCTTTCTAGTTCCTTTTCAACTAGTTTTCTCCTTTTCCCTCCTTCTCTTGTGTTTGAATTCTTCTTCCTGAGATCACATATTTCGACACATTCAATGCCCTTTTCACCTCAAATATCCTTGATATGTTTGAGATGTTTCCATATACCCCTTTGAGTATATCCCAAAGTTCCTTGGCGGTATCTGCATATGAGTAAGCTGCCAAGATAGTTGGTTCTAGTGAGATTTGGAGAAGAGAAAGAGTGTATTATTCTTCTTGCTCTTCCTTAGCTTTCTCCTTCTCATTTCTCACCGCCGCTTCTGTTCCTTCTTTTGGCTCAACATATTGCCAAAATCCTCGGCCTCTAAGAGTAGTTTTGGTGGTTTTTGCCCAAAGGAGATAGTTGTTTCCCATGAGCATAACCGAAATTGTTACCCTATTAGTCTCCATTTTCTAGTAATAATACACAATCTTAGTCCTTTCACAACATGAAGATCCTATGATCTCAAGGATATTAATCTCAGAGTGAATAGAACTAAGGAAGGTGTATTGTTATAGATTAGAAGCCTTGTAGAGTATTAGAGGAATCAAGAAGAGAATAAGCGGTTTAGTAGATAACCCGCTCTGATACCATGTTGAAATTATAAGTTTAAAGAGATTGAAGAATGTTTAGAGACTGAGTGAGAATATCAAGAGATTATGAAAGTTTATGTGTATTTTATTCTCTTAGTCATACTAATCTTTACAAGAGGTTACACATATATTTATAGATATTTGAATGAGAGGAGGCGCAGAAGAAGAGAAGAATGGCGTGAAGAAGGAAGAAGAGACGAGAGGTTTTGCGTGAAGAAGAGAGGAGGGAGCAGCTCACCTACTCCAACAGTATTGCGCTCCATGCCTCTCTCTGGCACCCCATGCTTGTGCCCATGCCTCTCCTTGCTTCCTTACTTAGTTTAGTTAGATCATCTAGTTGAGATCCAACAACTTCCTTTTCTTCTAGTTCCTTCTTAACTTGTTCTCTTTCTAGTTCCTTTTCAACTAGTTTTCTCCTTTTCCCTCCTTCTCTTGTGTTTGAATTCTTCTTCCTGAGATCACATATTTCAACACATTCAATGCCCTATTCACCTCAAATATCTTTGATATGTTTGAGATGTTTCCATATACCCCTTTGAGTATATCGCAAAGTTCCTTGGCGGTATCCGCATATGAGTAAGCCGCCATGATAGTTGGTTCTAGTGAGATTTGGAGAAGAGAAAGAGTGTATTATTCTTCTTGCTCTTCCTTAGCTTTCTCCTTCTCATTTCTCACCGCCGCTTCTGTTCCTTCTTTTGGCTCAACATATTGCCAAAGTCCTCGGCCTCTAAGAGTAGTTTTGGTGGTTTTTGCCCAAAGGAGATAGTTGTTTCCCTTGAGCATAACCGAAATTGTTACCCTATTAGTCTCCATTTTCTACTAATAATACATAATCTTAGTCCTTTCACAACATGAAGATCCTATGATCTCAAGGATATTAATCTCAGAGTGAATAGAACTAAGGAAGGTGTATTGTTATAGATTAGAAGCCTTGTAGAGTATTAGAGGAATCTAGAAGAGAATAAGCGGTTTAGTAGATAACCCGCTCTGATACCATGTTGAAATTATAAGTTTAAAGAGATTGAAGAATGTTTAGAGACTGAGTGAGAATATCAAGAGATTATGAAAGTTTATGTGTATTTTATTCTCTTAGTCATACTAATCTTTACAAGAGGTTACACATATATTTATAGATATTTGAATGAGAGGAGGCGCAGAAGAAGAGAAGATTGGCGTGAAGAAGGAAGAAGAGACGAGAGGTTTTGCGTGAAGAAGAGAGGAGGGAGCAGCTCACCTACTCCAACAGTATTGCGCTCCATGCCTCTCTCTGGCACCCCATGCTTGTGCCCATGCCTCTCCTTGCTTCCTTAGTTTAGTTAGATCATCTAGTTGAGATCCAACAACTTCCTTTTCTTCTAGTTCCTTCTTAACTTGTTCTCTTTCTAGTTCCTTTTCAACTAGTTTTCTCCTTTTCCCTCCTTCTCTTGTGTTTGAATTCTTCTTCCTGAGATCACATATTTCGACACATTCAATGCCCTTTTCACCTCAAATATCCTTGATATGTTTGAGATGTTTCCATATACCCCTTTGAGTATATCCCAAAGTTCCTTGGCGGTATCTGCATATGAGTAAGCTGCCAAGATAGTTGGTTCTAGTGAGATTTGGAGAAGAGAAAGAGTGTATTATTCTTCTTGCTCTTCCTTAGCTTTCTCCTTCTCATTTCTCACCGCCGCTTCTGTTCCTTCTTTTGGCTCAACATATTGCCAAAATCCTCGGCCTCTAAGAGTAGTTTTGGTGGTTTTTGCCCAAAGGAGATAGTTGTTTCCCATGAGCATAACCGAAATTGTTACCCTATTAGTCTCCATTTTCTAGTAATAATACACAATCTTAGTCCTTTCACAACATGAAGATCCTATGATCTCAAGGATATTAATCTCAGAGTGAATAGAACTAAGGAAGGTGTATTGTTATAGATTAGAAGCCTTGTAGAGTATTAGAGGAATCAAGAAGAGAATAAGCGGTTTAGTAGATAACCCGCTCTGATACCATGTTGAAATTATAAGTTTAAAGAGATTGAAGAATGTTTAGAGACTGAGTGAGAATATCAAGAGATTATGAAAGTTTATGTGTATTTTATTCTCTTAGTCATACTAATCTTTACAAGAGGTTACACATATATTTATAGATATTTGAATGAGAGGAGGCGCAGAAGAAGAGAAGAATGGCGTGAAGAAGGAAGAAGAGACGAGAGGTTTTGCGTGAAGAAGAGAGGAGGGAGCAGCTCACCTACTCCAACAGTATTGCGCTCCATGCCTCTCTCTGGCACCCCATGCTTGTGCCCATGCCTCTCCTTGCTTCCTTACTTAGTTTAGTTAGATCATCTAGTTGAGATCCAACAACTTCCTTTTCTTCTAGTTCCTTCTTAACTTGTTCTCTTTCTAGTTCCTTTTCAACTAGTTTTCTCCTTTTCCCTCCTTCTCTTGTGTTTGAATTCTTCTTCCTGAGATCACATATTTCAACACATTCAATGCCCTATTCACCTCAAATATCTTTGATATGTTTGAGATGTTTCCATATACCCCTTTGAGTATATCGCAAAGTTCCTTGGCGGTATCCGCATATGAGTAAGCCGCCATGATAGTTGGTTCTAGTGAGATTTGGAGAAGAGAAAGAGTGTATTATTCTTCTTGCTCTTCCTTAGCTTTCTCCTTCTCATTTCTCACCGCCGCTTCTGTTCCTTCTTTTGGCTCAACATATTGCCAAAGTCCTCGGCCTCTAAGAGTAGTTTTGGTGGTTTTTGCCCAAAGGAGATAGTTGTTTCCCTTGAGCATAACCGAAATTGTTACCCTATTAGTCTCCATTTTCTACTAATAATACATAATCTTAGTCCTTTCACAACATGAAGATCCTATGATCTCAAGGATATTAATCTCAGAGTGAATAGAACTAAGGAAGGTGTATTGTTATAGATTAGAAGCCTTGTAGAGTATTAGAGGAATCTAGAAGAGAATAAGCGGTTTAGTAGATAACCCGCTCTGATACCATGTTGAAATTATAAGTTTAAAGAGATTGAAGAATGTTTAGAGACTGAGTGAGAATATCAAGAGATTATGAAAGTTTATGTGTATTTTATTCTCTTAGTCATACTAATCTTTACAAGAGGTTACACATATATTTATAGATATTTGAATGAGAGGAGGCGCAGAAGAAGAGAAGAATGGCGTGAAGAAGGAAGAAGAGACGAGAGGTTTTGCGTGAAGAAGAGAGGAGGGAGCAGCTCACCTACTCCAACAGTATTGTGCTCCATGCCTCTCTCTGGCACCCCATGCTTGTGCCCATGCCTCTCCTTGCTTCCTTACTTAGTTTAGTTAGATCATCTAGTTGAGATCCAACAACTTCCTTTTCTTCTAGTTCCTTCTTAATTTGTTCTCTTTCTAGTTCCTTTTCAACTTGTTTTCTCCTTTTCCCTCCTTCTCTTGTGTTTGAATTCTTCTTCCTGAGATCACATATTTCAACACATTCAATGCCCTTTTCACCTCAAATATCCTTGATATGTTTGAGATGTTTTTATATACCCCTTTGAGTATATCCCAAAGTTCCTTGGCGGTATCCGCATATGAGTAAGCCGCCAAGATAGTTGGTTCTAGTGAGATTTGGAGAAGAGAAAGAGTGTATTATTCTTCTTGCTCTTCCTTAGCTTTCTCCTTCTCATTTCTCACCGCCGCTTCTGTTCCTTCTTTTGGCTCAACATATTGCCAAAGTCCTCGGCCTCTAAGAGTAGTTTTGGTGGTTTTTGCCCAAAGGAGATAGTTGTTTCCCTTGAGCATAACCGAAATTGTTACCCTATTAGTCTCTATTTTCTAGCAATAATACACAATCTTTGTCCTTTCACAACTTGAAGATCCTATGATCTCAAGGATATTAATCTCAGAGTGAATAGAACTAAGGAAGGTGTATTGTTATAGATTAGAAGCCTTGTAGAGTATTAAAAGAATCAAGAATAGGATAAGCGGTTTAGTAGATAACCCGCTCTGATACCATGTTGAAATTATAAGTTTAAAGAGACTGAAGAATGTTTAGAGACTAAGAGTCAGAATAGCAAGAGATTATGGAAGTTTGTATGTATTTTATTCTCTTAGTCACACTTATCTTTACAAGAGGTTACACATATATTTATAGATATTTGAATGAGAGGAGGCGCTGAAGAAGAGAAGGATGGCGTGAAGAAGGAAGAAGAGACGAGAGGTTTTGCGTGAAGAAGAGAGGAGGGAGCAGCTCACCTACTCCAACAGTATTGCGCTCCATGCCTCTCTCTGGCACCCCATGCTTGTGCCCATGCCTCTCCTTGCTTCCTTACTTAGTTTAGTTAGATCATCTAGTTGAGATCCAACAACTTCCTTTTCTTCTAGTTCCTTCTTAACTTGTTCTCTTTCTAGTCCCTTTTCAACTAGTTTTCTCCTTTTCCCTCCTTCTCTTGTGTTTGAATTCTTCTTCCTGTGATCACATATTTTGACACATTCAATGCCCTTTTCACCTCAAATATCCTTGATATGTTTGAGATGTTTCTATATACCCCTTTGAGTATATCCCAAAGTTCCTTGGCGGTATCCGCATATGAGTAAGCCGCCAAGATAGTTGGTTCTAGTGAGATTTGGAGAAGAGAAAGAGTGTATTATTCTTCTTGCTCTTCCTTAGCTTTCTCCTTCTCATTTCTCACCGCCGCTTCTGTTCCTTCTTTTGGCTCAACATATTGCCAAAGTCCTCGGCCTCTAAGAGTAGTTTTGGTGGTTTTTGCCCAAAGGAGATAGTTGTTTCCCTTGAGCATAACCGAAATTGTTACCCTATTAGTCTCCATTTTCTACTAATAATACACAATCTTAGTCCTTTCACAACATGAAGATCCTATGATCTCAAGGATATTAATCTCAGAGTGAATAGAACTAAGGAAGGTGTATTGTTATAGATTAGAAGCCTTGTAGAGTATTAGAGGAATCAAGAAGAGAATACCCGCTCTGATACCATGTTGAAATTATAAGTTTAAAGAGATTGAAGAATGTTTAGAGACTGAGTGAGAATATCAAGAGATTATGAAAGTTTATGTGTATTTTATTCTCTTAGTCATACTAATCTTTACAAGAGGTTACACATATATTTATAGATATTTGAATGAGAGGATGAAGAAGAGAAGGATGGCGTGAAGAAGGAAGAAGAGACGAGAGGTTTTGCGTGAAGAAGAGAGGAGGGAGCAGCTCACCTACTCCAACAGTATTGCGCTCCATGCCTCTCTCTGGCACCCCATGCTTGTGCCCATGCCTCTCCTTGCTTCCTTACTTAGTTTAGTTAGATCATCTAGTTGAGATCCAACAACTTCCTTTTCTTCTAGTTCCTTCTTAACTTGTTCTCTTTCTAGTTCCTTTTCAACTAGTTTTCTCCTTTTCCCTCCTTCTCTTGTGTTTGAATTCTTCTTCATGAGATCACATATTTCAACACATTCAATGCCCTTTTCACCTCAAATATCCTTGATATAATTGAGATGTTTCTATATACCCCTTTGAGTATATCCCAAAGTTCCTTGGCGGTATCCGCATATGAGTAAGCCGCCAAGATAGTTGGTTCTAGTGAGATTTGGAGAAGAGAAAGAGTGTATTATTCTTCTTGCTCTTCCTTAGCTTTCTCCTTCTCATTTCTCACCGCCGCTTCTGTTCCTTCTTTTGGCTCAATATATTGCCAAAGTCCTCGGCCTCTAAGAGTAGTTTTGGTGGTTTTTGCCCAAAGGAGATAGTTGTTTCCCTTGAGCATAACCGAAATTGTTACCCTATTAGTCTCCATTTTCTACTAATAATACACAATCTTAGTCCTTTCACAACATGAAGATCCTATGATCTCAAGGATATTAATCTCAGAGTGAATAGAACTAAGTGTTGAAATATGTGATCTCAAGAAGAAGAATAATTCAAACTTAAGAGAAGGAGGGAAGGAAAAAGAGAACTAGTTGTGAAGAAACTAGAAGGAGAACTAGTTGAGAAGGAACTAGAAGAAAAGAAAGCTGTTGGATCTCAACTAGACAATCTAACTAAACTAAGTGAGGAAGCAAAGAGAGGTATGGGCACAAGCATGGGCGCATCAGAGCAGGGCATGGTGCGCGTCAGAGCAGGGCATGGTGCAACAAGACTATTGGAGCAGCTCACCCATCTCTCTTCCCTTCTTCACGCCCCTCCTCTCCTCTTCCTTGATTCTTCTTCATTTCATTGTAAAAAGTCTATAAATACATGTAATCTCTTGTAAAGAAGTGTGTGTGAATAAGAAGAAATATTCAGCAATCTTTCTCTTCCTTATTACGCCAATTCTCTCATCTCCATCCTTATCTCTTTCTAAACCTCTAAAATCAACATGGTATCAGAGCGGGTTTATCCTTCAACCGCTTAAATCTCACCTTATAACTCTTCTAGCACTCTACAAATCTTCTAATCTATAACAATACATCCTCCTAGTTCTATTCACTCTGAGATTAATATCTTTGGGATCATAGGATCTTCAAGTTGTGAAAGAACTAGAATTGTGTATTGTCACTAGAAAATGGAGACAAATAGAGTAGCAATCTCAGTCATGCTCAAAGGAAACAACTATCTCCTTTGGGCAAAAACCACTAAGACCATCCTTAGAGGAAGAGGACTTTGGCGATATGTTGAGCCAAAAGAGGTAGCGGAAGCTGTAGTGAGAAATGAAAAAGAAGAAGCTAAAGAAGAACAAGAGGAACAATACACGCTCTCTCTTCTTCAAAGCTCACTAGAGTCATCCATCTTGGCGGCCTACTCATATGCCGATTCTGCCAAAGAACTATGGGATATACTCAAGGGAGTATATGGAAATGTCTCAAATATATCAAGAATATTTGAGGTGAAGAGGGCGCTGAATGAGCTTCAACAAGAGGAGAAGCCATTCAAGGAAATGTTTGGGGAGTATAGAAGCTTGTGGGCCGAGTTAGAGATTTTGAGGCCACACACAATCGACCCCAAGGAGTTAGGAGAAAGACGTGACCAAGACCAAGTGTTTGGACTTCTCTTGGCACTCAATGCATCCTACAAAGATCTTCTCAAGCACATACTCAGATTTGAGAAGCTGCCAAGTCTAGCTGAAGTATGTGGCATGATACAAAGGGAGGAAGGGTCAAGAGACCTATTCCGTGCACCAAGTGAGGCCGCACATCTTGCAAAGAGGAATCTCACATTCGACAAGAGGGTTTTGGAATGTGAGCATTGTAAGATGAAGGGGCACACTAAGGAGAAGTGTTGGACTCTTTACCCACACTTAAGGCCTAAGCGGCTAAAGGAGAATGGAGGTGGACCTAGAGCCTTCATGGGAGTCACGCAACCTGTTGAAGAGATGGTCAGAAGATCCGAGTTTGAGGCTCTCATCAAGAGTCTATCCAAGCTCACAGAATCCGGTAAGAGCCTATTTAGCTCTAAAAGCTCCATTAAGAAGAATATGATCATTGTGGATTCGGGGGCTTCTCATCACATGATTAAGGATCAAGACATGCTGAAAAATCTTGAGCCTTATCATGGAAATGTATAAATAGCCAATGGAAGCTCAGTTCCGATTGAAGGGATAGGAGAGTTAGAGCTTTTCACAAAAGAAACTAAAGCATTATACATGTCTAGCTTCTCATCCAACCTTTTATCAGTTCATAAAGCAACAAAAGATTTGGATTGTGTGGCAATGTTTGGGACTGACTTTGTGAAGTTTCAGGACCCTAAAACAAATCATGTACTCGGAGAAGGGAAGGTGGAGGATGGAGTGTATCTGTTGGAAACAAATAAACAAGAAAAGCTAAAAGCTCTTGGAGTGAAGGCGGATAAGGAAGTTTTTAACAAGAAGGAGATTGGAGATAGCTCATTATGGCATGGAAGGCTAGGACATCCAAGTTCAGCTATCCTCAAGATGGTCTTACCCAATCTCGTTCAAGAAGAAGAAGTTTGTGAAGCATGTGTACTAGGGAAACATTGTAGACAGTTTTTCCCCTCTTCATCTACAACTTGTGATGAAGCTTTTGGCATTGTACACTCGGATGTATGGACCGCCCCATGTAACTCAAGAGATCAATATAAATATTTTGTTTCATTCATTGATGACTACTCAAGATACACATGGATCACACTCTTACATTCAAAGGATAAAGTATATGAAGCGTTTACTAACTTCACCAAATATATCTCTACCCAATTCAAGACCAAAATCAAGATCTTAAGAAGTGATAATGGAGGGGAGTATGTGAGCAAACGATTCAAGGAGTTACTCAATAATCTTGGTATCATACACCAAACATCGTGTGCATACACTCCACAACAAAATGGGGTAGCAGAAAGAAAGAATAGGCATCTCATGGAAGTTGCAAGAACCCTCATGATTGCCAAAGGAGTACCTAAGTTTCATTGGGGAGATGCAGTAATGACTTCAAGTTACTTGATCAACCGGCTTCCAACGAAAAATATGGATAATAAATCACCATTTGAAGTGCTACACAAAAGCAAGCCAAGCGTGAACCATATGAAGACCTTTGGATGTTCTTGTTATATGTTTCTACCGGAGGGACAAAGAAGCAAGCTTGAACCTCGAAGTATGAAGTGTGTGTTCATTGGCTACTCACCAACACAAAAAGGATACAAGGTCTACAATCCGGAGACAAGGAGGGTCTATGTATCTAGAGAGGTGAGATTCAATGAAGAAGAAGGATTTATGGAAACAAGAACCATGAAGCTCCGGAGGATGTGACTTCATTACCTATGGATTGGATGCGGGTTAATGACGCTCTAATAAATGAAGTACAAGGAGAGAGCGAATCATCTGAAACCAGAGTAGAAGATGAGGCACATGTGGAGCAAGATCAGAATTCTGTTGAAGAAGAAGCGAATGATGGTGAGGGAGAACTTGAGCCAACCGTACCCCTAAGAAGAAGTACAAGACAAAGGCGACAACGTGTTTACTATGGCTACAACAACTCTGCCATGCTCCAAGGGGAGTCTAGTGCGAGTAATCTTCCTTGTGTGATAAGAGAATGTCCTGTGCGTACGGCGAGCTTAGATCTCGATCCTATTGGCGACAGCATTCTCTTATCACAAGGGGGAGATAACACTCAAACTAGCACTATCACATATCCCATTGAGCATTTTTGCTCGTTGGCATCCTTACCTATGGAGCATGAAGCTTTTCTTGGAAGAATCAGCAAGGAATCCATACCTAACTCATATGAAGAAGCGTGTGAGAATGGAGTATGGGTAAAAGCCATGGAAGAGGAAATGAAGTCCATGGAAAAGAACCACACTTGGTACTTGACCGAATTACCAAAGGATAAGAAATCAGTTGGGTGTAGATGGGTTTACACAATCAAGTATACAAGTGATGGGAAAATAGAGAGGTATAAAGCAAGGCTGGTGGCAAAAGGATACACTCAAATCTATGGGGAGGATTATACCGAGACATTTGCTCCGGTTGCTAAGCTCCACTCCATAAGAATCCTAATCTCAGTGGCAGTGAACTTGAAGTGGGATCTATGGCAGATGGATGTCAAGAACGCCTTCTTGCAAGGAGATTTGGAAGAAGAGATATATATGGATCCACCCCAAGGATATCATAAGGAAGGCAACAAGGTTTGCAGATTGAAGAAAGCAATCTATGGGCTAAAGCAATCTCCAAGAGCATGGTACCAAAGGCTAAGCGCTTGTCTATTGGATAAGGAGTTCATAAGATCTGAAGCTGATCATACCCTCTTCACAAGGCAAAGTGAAGGAGGAGTAGTGGTGGTCTTGATCTATGTTGATGATCTAATCATCACAGGAAGTGATAAAGATGGAGTAGATCAAATCAAGAAACTCTTGAAGATCGCTTTTGATATAAAGGATCTGGGAGAGCTTAAATACTTCCTAGGGATTGAGATGACACGGTTTGAAGATGGGATGTTCATCTCTCAAAGGAAATATGTGCTGGATCTCTTGGAAGAAACTGGCAAGTTAGGATCCAAGCCGGCTAAAACTCCAATAGAAGAAGGCTACTAAGATAATCCTGAGGGGGAGCCATTGGAAGATATTAAGAGGTATCAAAGGATGGTGGGCAAGCTCATCTACCTCACTATCACAAGGCCGGACATTTGCTTTGCAGTGAACCGTGTGAGTCAACATATGCAAAAACCAACTATGCAGCATTGGAACATGATTGAGAGGCTGCTAAGGTACTTAAAAAACAGCCCTGGAAAAGGCATATGGATGAAGGCTAATGGAAACACAAAGGTTCAAGGATATTGTGATGCGGATTGGGCTGGAGATAAGCAAGATAGAAAGTCCACATCCGGTTTTTGTACCTTTGTGGGAGGTAATCTAGTCACTTGGAGAAGTAAGAAGCAGAAAGTTATAGCCTTATCAAGTGCTGAAGCCGAGTATAGGGCTATGAAGGAGGTGACAAAAGAATTGATATGGGTGAAGGCATTCCTAGAAGATCTTGGAATACATGAGGCTGAGGAGATGCTGTTGTATTGTGATAATCAAGCTGCAATACATATAGCATCCAATCCGGTATTCCATGAAAGGACCAAGCATATAGAAGTGGATTGTCACTTTGTGAGGGGAAAGATTCAAGAAGGAATCATCAAACCCGCATTTGTAGCAAGTGGGGAACAGCTAGCGGATATCTTCACCAAGGCAACATCCTCTATCATTGGGGATCACATACATGGCAAGATCGGTCTAAAGGATCTTCACCGACCAATCTTGAGGGGGAGTGTTGAAATATGTGATCTCAAGAAGAAGAATAATTCAAACTTAAGAGAAGGAGGGAAGGAAAAAGAGAACTAGTTGTGAAGAAACTAGAAGGAGAACTAGTTGAGAAGGAACTAGAAGAAAAGGAAGCTGTTGGATCTCAACTAGACAATCTAACTAAACTAAGTGAGGAAGCAAAGAGAGGTATGGGCACAAGCATGGGCGCATCAGAGCAGGGCATGGTGCAACAAGACTATTGGAGCAGCTCACCCATCTCTCTTCCCTTCTTCACGCCCCTCCTCTCCTCTTCCTTGATTCTTCTTCATTTCAATGTAAAAAGTCTATAAATACATGTAATCTCTTGTAAAGAAGTGTGTGTGAATAAGAAGAAATATTCAGCAATCTTTCTCTTCCTTATTACGCCAATTCTCTCATCTCCATCCTTATCTCTTTCTAAACCTCTAAAATCAACACTAAGGAAGGTGTATTGTTATAGATTAGAAGCCTTGTAGAGTATTAGAGGAATCTAGAAGAGAATAAGCGGTTTAGTAGATAACCCGCTCTGATACCATGTTGAAATTATAAGTTTAAAGAGATTGAAGAATGTTTAGAGACTGAGTGAGAATATCAAGAGATTATGAAAGTTTATGTGTATTTTATTCTCTTAGTCATACTAATCTTTACAAGAGGTTACACATATATTTATAGATATTTGAATGAGAGGAGGCGCAGAAGAAGAGAAGAATGGCGTGAAGAAGGAAGAAGAGACGAGAGGTTTTGCGTGAAGAAGAGAGGAGGGAGCAGCTCACCTACTCCAACAGTATTGCGCTCCATGCCTCTCTCTGGCACCCCATGCTTGTGCTCATGCCTCTCCTTGCTTCCTTACTTAGTTTAGTTAGATCATCTAGTTGAGATCCAACAACTTCCTTTTCTTCTAGTTCCTTCTTAACTTGTTCTCTTTCTAGTTCCTTTTCAACTAGTTTTCTCCTTTTCCCTCCTTCTCTTGTGTTTGAATTCTTCTTCCTGAGATCACATATTTCAACACATTCAATGCCCTTTTCACCTCAAATATCCTTGATATGTTTGAGATGTTTCTATATACCCCTTTGAGTATATCCCAAAGTTCCTTGGCGGTATCCGCATATGAGTAAGCCGCCAAGATAGTTGGTTCTAGTGAGATTTGGAGAAGAGAAAGAGTGTATTATTCTTCTTGCTCTTCCATAGCTTTCTCTTTCTCATTTCTCACCGCCGCTTCTGTTCCTTCTTTTGGCTCAACATATTGCCAAAGTCCTCGGCCTCTAAGAGTAGTTTTGGTGGTTTTTGCCCAAAGGAGATAGTTGTTTCCCTTGAGCATAACCGAAATTGTTACCCTATTAGTCTCTATTTTCTAGCAATAATACACAATCTTTGTCCTTTCACAACTTGAAGATCCTATGATCTCAAGGATATTAATCTCAGAGTGAATAGAACTAAGGAAGGTGTATTGTTATAGATTAGAAGCCTTGTAGAGTATTAAAAGAATCAAGAATAGGATAAGCGGTTTAGTAGATAACCCGCTCTGATACCATGTTGAAATTATAAGTTTAAAGAGACTGAAGAATGTTTAGAGACTAAGAGTCAGAATAGCAAGAGATTATGGAAGTTTGTATGTATTTTATTCTCTTAGTCACACTTATCTTTACAAGAGGTTACACATATATTTATAGATATTTGAATGAGAGGAGGCGCTGAAGAAGAAAAGGATGGCGTGAAGAAGGAAGAAGAGACGAGAGGTTTTGCGTGAAGAAGAGAGGAGGGAGCAGCTCACCTACTCCAACAGTATTGCGCTCCATGCCTCTCTCTGGCACCCCATGCTTGTGCCCATGCCTCTCCTTGCTTCCTTACTTAGTTTAGTTAGATCATCTAGTTGAGATCCAACAACTTCCTTTTCTTCTAGTTCCTTCTTAACTTGTTCTCTTTCTAGTTCCTTTTCAACTAGTTTTCTCCTTTTCCTCCTTCTCTTGTGTTTGAATTCTTCTTCTTGAGATCACATATTTCAACACATTCAATGCCCTTTTCACCTCAAATATCCTTGATATGTTTGAGATGTTTCCATATACCCCTTTGAGTATATCCCAAAGTTCCTTGGCGGTATCCGCATATGAGTAAGCCGCCAAGATAGTTGGTTCAAGTGAGATTTGGAGAAGAGAAAGAGTGTATTATTCTTCTTGCTCTTCCTTAGCTTTCTCCTTCTCATTTCTCACCGCCGCTTCTGTTCCTTCTTTTGGCTCAACATATTACCAAAGTCCTCGGCCTCTAAGAGTAGTTTTGATGGTTTTTGCCCAAAGGAGGTAGTTGTTTCCCTTGAGCATAACCGAGATTGTTACCCTATTAGTCTCAATTTTCTAGCAATAATACACAATCTTAGTCCTTTCACAACTTGAAGATCCTATGATCTCAAGGATATTAATCTCAGAGTGAATAGAACTAAGGAATGTGTATTGTTATAGATTAGAAGCCTTGTAGAGTATTAGAAGAATCAAGAAGAGGATAAGCGGTTTAGTAGATAACCCGCTCTGATACCATGTAGAAATTATAAGGTTAAAGAGATTGAAGAATGTTTAGAGACTAAGAGTCAGAATAGCAAGAGATTATGGAAGTTTGTATGTATTTTATTCTCTTAGTCACACTTATCTATACAAGAGGTTACACATATATTTATAGACTTTACATAGAGGAAGAAGAGGAGGGAGCAGCTCACCTACTCCAACAGTATTGCGCTCCATGCCCCTCTCTGGCGCCCCATGCTTGTGCCCATACCTCTCCTTGCTTCCTTACTTAGTTTAGTTAGATCATCTAACTTGTTCTCCTTCTAGTTCCTTATCAACTAGTTTTCTCCTTTTCCCTCCTTCTCTTGTGTTTGAATTCTTCTTCTTGAGATCACACATTTTAACACTAAACATCCATAGAGGTAGTGACTCAAAGCATTGCTTCATCATATAAGCATCCATAGGTGTTTTTTAACCTTTGAACTAACTTGTCTTGGTACTACTCCTATCATCAGTCCCAAAAACTTCCTCAAGATTCAATGGTTCTCTAGCCTTTCACTGTTATGGATAATGCTTCTTAGTTATGTTGGATTGCTTCTCGACCTTAATATAGCATGCTTCTTCTCATAACAAAGTGTCCAAAGTGGCTTAAGCCCAAGCTTTTTCACTATTCATTCGTTTAGACCAAGTCCAAAGCACACCGCGGCTGTAACTTATGCCTACTAAACATCCATTGATAGTAAATCAAACCATTGCTTCATCATATAAGCATCCATAGGTGTTGTTTAAGCCTTGAAGTAACTCGTCCTTGTACTACTCCTATCTTCAGTCCCAAAAACTTCCTTAAAATTCAATGGTTCTCTAGCCTTTCATGGTTATGGATAATGCTTCTTAGTTGCGTTGGATTTCTTCTCTACCTTACTATAGCATGCATCTTCTCATAACAAAGTGTCAAAATAGGCTTAAGCCCAAGCTTTTTTTATTATTCATTCATTTAGACCAAGTCAAAAGCACACTGCGGCTGTAACTTATGCCTTCTAACATCCATATAGGTACTAACTCAAAGCATTGCTTCATCATATAAGCATCCATAGGTGTTGTTTAAGCCTTGAACTAACTCGTGTTGGTACTACTCCTATCTTCAGTCCAAAAAACTTCCTCAAGATTCAATGGTTCTCTAGCCTTTCATGGTTATGGATAATGCTTCTTAGTTACGTTGGATTGCTTCTCCACGTTAATAGAGCATGCATCTTCTCATAACAAAGTGTTCAAAGTGGCTTAAGCCCAAACTTTTTCACTATTCATTCGTTTACACCAAGTCCAAAGCACACTGCAGCCGTAACTTATGCCTACTAAACATCCATAGAGGTAGTGACTCAAAGCATTGCTTCATCATATAAGCATCCATAGGTGTTGTTTAAGCCTTGAACTAACTCGTCTTGGTACTACTCCTATTTTTAGTCCCAAAAACTTCTTCAAGATTCAATGGTTCTCTAGCCTCTCATGGTTATGGATAATGCTTCTTAGTTACATTGGATTGCTTCTCCACCTTAATATAGCATGCATCTTCTCATAACAAAGTGTCCAAAGTGGCTTAAGCCCAAGCTTTTTCACTATTCATTCGTTTAGACCAAGTCCAAAGTGTTGAAATTATAAGTTTAAAGAGATTGAAGAATGTTTAGAGACTAAGAGTGAGAATAGCAAGAGATTATGAAAGTTTGTATGTATTTTATTCTCTTAGTCTTACAAATCTTTACAAGAGGTTACACATATATTTATAGACATTTGAATGAGAGGAGGTGCAGAAGAAGAGAGGAATGGCGTGAAGAAGGAAGAGGAGAAGAGAGGTTTTGCGTGAAGAAGAGAGGAGGGAGCAGCTCACCTACTCCAACAGTATTGCACTCCATGCCTCTCTCTGGCGCCCCATGCTTGTGCCCATGCCTCTCCTTGCTTCCTTACTTAGTTTAGTTAGTTCATCTAGTTGAGATCCAACAACTTCCTTTTCTTCTAGTTCCTTCTTAACTTGTTTTCTCCTTTTCCCTCCTTCTCTTGTGTTTGAATTCTTCTTCTTGAGATCACATATTTCAACACTCCCCCTCAAGATTGGTCGGTGGAGATCCTTAAGACCGATCTTGCCATGAATGTGATCACAAGTAATAGTTGAAGTTGCCTTAGTGAAGATATCAGCTAATTGATCCTTGCTTGCTACAAAGGCGGTTTTGATAATTCCTTCTTGTATCTTCCCTCTCACAAAATGGCAATCAACTTCTATGTGCTTGGTTCTTTCATGAAATACCGGATTTGATGCTATATGCATTGCAGCTTGATTATCACAATACAACAGCATTTCTTCATCTCCCTGGATTCCAAGGTCTTTTAGAAGCGCTTTTATCCATATCAACTCCTTTGTCAATTCTTTCATGGCTCTGTACTCTGCTTCAGCACTTGATAAGGCTATGACCTTCTGTTTTTTGCTCCTCCAGGTTACTAGATTTCCTCCCACAAATGTGCAAAAACCAGATGTGGACTTTCTATCCTTTTTATCTCCAGCCCAATCCGCATCACAATAACCTTGGACCTTTGTGTTCCCATTAACATGCATCCATACACCTTTTCCAGGGCTATTCTTTAGGTACCTTAGCAACCTCTCAATCATGTTCCAATGTTGTGAGGTTGGCTTTTGCATATGCTGGCTCACACGGTTTACTGCAAAGCAGATGTCAGGTCTTGTAATGGTAAGATAGATAAGTTTGCCCACCATCCTTTGGTATCTTTTAATGTTCTCAAAAGGCTCCCCCTCAGGACTATCTTGGTATCCTTCTTCTATTGGAGTTTTGGCCGGCTTGGATCCTAACTTCCCGGTTTCTTCCAAGAGATCCAGCACATATTTCCTTTGAGATATGAACATTCCATCTCCAAATCGTGTCATCTCAATCCCTAGGAAGTACTTGAGCTCCCCTAGATCCTTTATATCAAAGTCGGCCTTCAAGAGTCCCTTGATTTGATCTACTCCATCTTTGTCACTTCCTGTGATGATTAGATCATCAACATAAATCAAGACTACCACTACTCCTCCTTCACTTTGTCTTGTGAATAGAGTATGATCCGCTTCAGATTTTATGAACTCCTTCTTCAAGAGACAAGCACTTAGCCTTTGGTACCATGCTCTTGGAGATTGCTTCAGCCCATAGATTGCTTTCTTCAATCTACACACTTTGTTGCCTCCATTATGATACCCTAGGGGTGGATCCATATATACTTCTTCTTCCAAATCCCCCTGCAAGAAGGCATTCTTGACGTCCATTTGCCATAAGTCCCATTCCAAGTTTACAGCTACCGAGATTAGAATTCTTATGGAATGAAGCTTAGCCACTGGAGCAAATGTTTCAGTATAGTCCTCCCCATAGACTTGAGTATATCCTTTTGCTACCAGCCTTGCTTTGTACCTTTCTATTTCCCCATCACTTGTGTATTTAATTGTATACACCCATCTACTCCCAACCGACTTCTTATCCTTTGGTAAGTCGGTTAAGTACCAAGTATTATTCCTTTCCATGGACTTCATTTCCTCTTCCATGGCTTTCACCCATACTTCACTCTCACATGCTTCTTCATATGAGCTAGGAATGTATTCCTTGCTGATTTTTGTGAGAAACACTTCATGCTCCATGGGTAATGTCGCCAAGGAACAGAAATGCTCAATGGGATATGTGATAATACTAGTTTGAGTGTGATCTCCTCCTTGTGATATGAGAGTGCTGTCGCCAATAGGATCGAGATCTAAGCTCGCCGTACGCTCAGGACACTCTCTTATCACACAAGGAAAAATACTCGTACTAGACTCTCCTTGGAGCATAGCAGAATTGTTATAGCCATAAAAGACACGTTGTCGCCTCTGTCTTGTACTTCTTCTTAGAGGTATGGTTGGCTCCTGTCCTTCTTCAGCATCCGCTCCCTCTTCATCCAAATTCTGATCCACTTCCTCATGTGCATTATCCGCACTATCTTGCTCTATGAAGTTCTCAGATGTTTCTTCTTGTACTTCTTCACATAGGCTTGGCGTTTCATCAAACACCATCCAGTCCATGGATGAATAGATCATTCCTTTAGAAGCATCATGATCCTTAGCCCCATAGAAACTCTCTTGTTCATTAAACCTTACTTCTCTAGACACATACACTCTTCTTGTTTCCGGATTGTAGACCTTGTAGCCCTTTTGTGTTGGTGAATATCCAATGAACACACACCTCATGCTTCGAGGTTCAAGTTTGCTTCTGTGTCCTTCTGGTAAAAACATGAAGCATGTGCATCCAAACGTTTTGATATGATTTAAGCTTGGTTTCTTCTTGTTCAACACTTCAAATGGGGACTTATCATCCAGATTTTTGGTTGGAAGTCGGTTGATTAAGTAGCTTGATGTCATTACGGCATCTCCCCAATGGAACTTTGGTACTCTTTTGGCAATCATGAGAGTCCTTGCTACTTCCATTAGGTGTCTATTCTTCCTTTCAGCTATCCCGTTCTGCTGAGGAGTGTATGCACACGATGTTTGATGAATGATGCCAAAGTTGTTGAGCAACTCTTTGAATCGTTTACTCACATATTCACCTCCATTATCACTACGCAATACTTTGATCTTTGTTTTGAATTGGGTAGAGATATAGTTAATGAAGTTGGTGAAGGCTTCATACACTTGATCTTTGGTATGTAGAAGAGTGATCCATGTATATCTTGAGTAGTCATCAATGAATGAAACAAAATATTTATATTGATCTCTTGAATTACATGGTGAGGTCCATACATCCGAGTGTACAATGCCAAACGCTTCATCACAAGTTGTAGATGAAGTAGGAAAAGCTTGTCTACAATGCTTCCCTAGTACACACGCCTCACACACTACTTCTTCTTGGATGAGATTGGGTAAGACCATCTTGAGGACTGCTGAACTTGGATGTCCTAGCCTTCCATGCCATAATGGGCTATCTTCAATCTCTTTCCTCCCAAAAAACTTTGCATCTGCCTTCATTCCAAGAGTCATTGGTTCCTCTTGTTTATTTGATTCCAAGATATACACACCATCTTCTACCTTCCCTTCTCCGAGCACATGGTTTGTTTTAGGGTCCTGAAACTTAACAAAGTCAGTCCCAAACACAGCCACACACTCCAAATCCTTTGTAGCTTTATTAACGGATAAAAGATTAGATGAGAAGTTAGGCATGTATAATGCTTTTGTTTCCCTTTTAAAAAGCTCTAACTCTCCTATCCCTTTAATTGGAACTGAGCTTCCATTGGCTACTTGTACACTTCCATGGCATGGTTCAAGATTCTTTAACATATCTTGATCCTTGATCATGTGATGAGAAGCCCCTGAATCCACAATGATTCTAGTCTTCTTTATGGGTGTTTTAGAGCTGAAAAAACTCTTACCCGAATCTGTGAGTTTGGCTAGGCTCTTGATGAGAGCTTCAAACTCAGACCTTCTAACCAGTTCTTCAACAGGTTGTGCAATTCCCGTGAAGGCTCTAGGTCCATTCCCATTCTCCCTTAGCCGCTTAGGCCTCAAGTGTGGATGGAGAGTCCAACACTTCTCCTTAGTGTGTCCTTTCATCTTGCAATGCTCACACTCCAACGTCCTCTTGTCTCCAAATGTGAGATTCTTTCTTGCAAGATGTGCAGCTTCACTTGGTGCACGAAACAGGTCTCTAGACCCTTCTTCCCTTTGTATCATACCGCATACTTCCGCTAGACTTGGCAGATTCTCAAATCGAAGTATATGCTTGATAAGATCCTTGTATGATGCATTGAGTGCCAAGAGAAGCCCAAACACTTGATCTTGGTCACGCCTTTCTCCTAACTCCTTGGGGTCTATAGTGTGTGGCCTCAAGATCTCCAACTCGGCCCATAAGCTTCTATACTCCCCAAACATTTCCTTGAATGACTTTTCCTCTTGTTGGAGCTCATTCAATGCCCTTTTCACCTCAAATATCCTTGATATGTTTGAGATGTTTCCATAAACTCCTTTGAGTATATCCCAAAGTTCCTTGGCGGTATCCGCATATGAGTAAGCCGCCAAGATAGTTGGTTCTAGTGAGCTTAGGAGAAGAGAAAGAGTGTATTGTTCTTCTTGCTCTTCCTTAGCTTCCTCCTTCTCATTTCTCACCGCCGCTTCTGTTCCTTCTTTTGGCTCAACATATTG
Source organism: Nasturtium officinale (assembly GCA_963854855.1). Classification (NCBI taxonomy): domain Eukaryota; kingdom Viridiplantae; phylum Streptophyta; class Magnoliopsida; order Brassicales; family Brassicaceae; genus Nasturtium; species Nasturtium officinale. Next base: position 9,754,509 of record OY978504.1, on the reverse strand, counting down.
CCAAAGTCCTCGGCCTCTAAGAGTAGTTTTGGTGGTTTTTGCCCAAAGGAGATAGTTGTTTCCCTTGAGCATAACCGAGATTGTTACCCTATTAGTCTCCATTTTCTAGTAATAATACACAATCTTAGTCCTTTCACAACTTGAAGATCCTATGATCTCAAGGATATTAATCTCAGAGTGAATAGAACTAAGGAAGGTGTATTGTTATAGATTAGAAGCCTTGTAGAGTATTAGAGGAATCAAGAAGAGAATAAGCGGTTTAGTAGATAACCTGCTCTGATACCATGTTGAAATTATAAGTTTAAAGAGATTGAAGAATGTTTAGAGACTAAGAGTGAGAATAGCAAGAGATTATGAAAGTTTGTATGTATTTTATTCTCTTAGTCTTACAAATCTTTACAAGAGGTTACACATATATTTATAGACATTTGAATGAGAGGAGGTGCAGAAGAAGAGAGGAATGGCGTGAAGAAGGAAGAGGAGAAGAGAGGTTTTGCGTGAAGAAGAGAGGAGGGAGCAGCTCACCTACTCCAACAGTATTGCACTCCATGCCTCTCTCTGGCGCCCCATGCTTGTGCCCATGCCTCTCCTTGCTTCCTTACTTAGTTTAGTTAGTTCATCTAGTTGAGATCCAACAACTTCCTTTTCTTCTAGTTCCTTCTTAACTTGTTTTCTCCTTTTCCCTCATTCTCTTGTGTTTGAATTCTTCTTCTTGAGATCACATATTTCAACACAAAGCACACTGCGGCTGTAACTTATGCCTACTAAACATCCATTGATAGTAAATCAAAGCATTGATTCATCATATAAGCATCCATAGGTGTTGTTTAAGCCTTCAAGTAACTCGTCTTGGTACTACTCCTATCTTCAGTCCTGAAAACTTCCTTAAAATTCAATGGTTCTCTAGCCTTTCATGGTTATGGATAATGCTTCTTAGTTGCGTTGAATTGCTTCTCCACCTTAAAATAGCATGCATCTTTCCATAACAAAGTGTCCAAAGTGGCTTAAGCCCAAGCTTTTTCACTATTCATTCGTTTAGACTAAGTTAAAAGCACACTGCGGCTGTAACGTATGCCTACTAAACATCCATAGATCGTAAATCAAAGCATTGCTTCATCATATAAGCATCCAAAGAAGTTGTTTAAGCTTTGAACTAACTCGTCTTGGTACTACTCCTATTTTCAGTCCCGAAAACTTCCTCAAGATTCAATGGTTTTCTAGCCTCTCATGGTTATGGATAATGCTTCTTATTTGCATTGGAATGGTTCTCCACGTTAATATAGCATGCATCTGCTCATAACAAAGTGTCCAAAGTGGCTTACACCTAAACAGTTCACTATTCATTCGTTTAGACAAAGCCCAAAGCACACTGCGACTGTAACTTATGCCTACTAAACATCCATAGAGTTACTGACTCAAAGCATTGCTTCATCATATAAGCATCCATAGGTGTTGTTTAAGCCTTGAACTAACTCATCTTGGTACTACTATTTTCAGTCCTGAAAACTTCCTCAAGATTCAATGCTTCTCTAGCCTTTCACGGTTATGGATAATGCTTCTTAGTTACGTTGGATTACATCTCCACCTTAATATAGCATGCATCTTTTCATAACAAAGTGTCCAACATGGCTTAAGCCCAAGGTTTTTTACTATTCAATTGTTTAGACCAAGTCCAAAGAACACTGTGGCAGTAACTTATGCCTACTATCCATAGAGGTAGTAACTCAAAGCATTGCTTAATCATATAAGCATCTATAGGTGTTGTTTAAGCTTTGGACTAACTCGTCTTGGTACTACTCCTATCTTCAGTCCCAAAAAGCTCCTCAAGATTCAATGGTTCTCTAGCCTTTCATGGTTATGGATAATGTTTCTTAGTTGCGTTGGATTACTTCTCCACCCTAATATAGCATGTATCTTCCCATAACAAAGTGTTCAAAGTGGCTTAAGCCCAAGCGTTTTCACTATTCATTAGTTTAGACCAAGTCAAAAGCACACTGCAGCTGTAACTTATGCCTACTAAACATCAATATAGGTAGTAACTCAAAGCATTGCTTCATCATATAAGTCTCCATAGGTGTTGTTTAAGCCTTGAACTAACTCGTCTTGGTACTACTCCTATCTTCAGTCCCAAAAAACTTCCTCAAGATTCAATGGTTATCTAGCCTTTCAGGGTTATGGATAATGCTTCTTATTTACGTTGGATTGCTTCTCCACCTTAATATAGCATGCATCTTCTCATAACAAAGTGTCAAAATAGGCTTAAGCCCAAGCTTTTTTTATTATTCATTCATTTAGACCAAGTCAAAAGCACACTGCGGCTGTAACTTATGCCTTCTAACATCCATATAGGTACTAACTCAAAGCATTGCTTCATCATATAAGCATCCATAGGTGTTGTTTAAGCCTTGAACTAACTCGTGTTGGTACTACTCCTATCTTCAGTCCAAAAAACTTCCTCAAGATTCAATGGTTCTCTAGCCTTTCATGGTTATGGATAATGCTTCTTAGTTACGTTGGATTGCTTCTCCACGTTAATAGAGCATGCATCTTCTCATAACAAAGTGTTCAAAGTGGCTTAAGCCCAAACTTTTTCACTATTCATTTGTTTACACCAAGTCCAAGGCACACTGCAGCCGTAACTTATGCCTACTAAACATCCATAGAGGTAGTGACTCAAAGCATTGCTTCATCATATAAGCATCCATAGGTGTTGTTTAAGCCTTGAACTAACTCGTCTTGGTACTACTCCTATTTTTAGTCCCAAAAACTTCTTCAAGATTCAATGGTTCTCTAGCCTCTCATGGTTATGGATAATGCTTCTTAGTTACATTGGATTGCTTCTCCACCTTAATATAGCATGCATCTTCTCATAACAAAGTGTCCAAAGTGGCTTAAGCCCAAGCTTTTTCACTATTCATTCGTTTAGACCAAGTCCAAAGCACACTGCGGCTGTAACTTATGCCTACTAAACATCCATTGATAGTAAATCAAAACATTGATTCATCATATAAGCATCCATAGGTGTTGTTTAAGCCTTCAAGTAACTCGTCTTGGTACTACTCCTATCTTCAGTCCTGAAAACTTCCTTAAAATTCAATGGTTCTCTAGCCTTTCATGGTTATGGATAATGCTTCTTAGTTGCGTTGAATTGCTTCTCCACCTTAAAATAGCATGCATCTTTCCATAACAAAGTGTCCAAAGTGGCTTAAGCCCAAGCTTTTTCACTATTCATTCGTTTAGACAAAGTCAAAAACACACTGCGGCTGTAACTTATGCCTACTAAACATCTATAGATAGTAACTCAAAGCATTACTTCATCATATAAGCATCCAAAGGTGTTGTTTAAGCCTTGAAATAACTCGTCTTGGTACTGTAGTAATTTAAGTTAGGAGATGATAGAGAATGAAGGAGAATGGAGGAGAATGGCGAGATAAGAGAGAAAGAGAGTTCCTGAAATTTCTTGTGTTCTTATTCTCTTATTCACTTTCTCTACATTTACAAGAGGTTTACATGAGTTTATATAGACTTTACAAATACGAGAAGAAGAAAGGAGAAGCATATAACAAGAGAGGCGTGCAAGGAAGGAGAAGCATGGGAGATGAGAAGCCAAACTACTCCAACAGTGTCTCAACAGTCACCAGCGCCCATACTTCACCCATGCTGCGCCCATACCTTCACCCATACCTTCTTGCTTCCTAGTTAGCTTGTTTAGTTTATATCCAACAGCTTCCTTTTCCTTCTAGTTCCTTTTCAACTAGTTCATTCCTTTTCCCTCCTTTCTTTGGTTTTGAATTCCTTTTGATTATTCTATCACTTGAATAAGCATCTACCTCACCACTCCCCCTCAAGATTGGTCGGTGAAGATCCTTTAGACCGATCTTGTTATGGATGTGATCAGAAGTGACATATGAGGTTGCTTTGGTGAAGATATCAGCTAGTTGGTTCTCACTTGTTACAAAAGCAGGTTTAATGATTCCTTCTTGAATCTTTCCCCTCACAAAGTGACAATCCACCTCTATATGCTTGGTCCTTTCATGGAATACCGGATTGGATGCTATATGTATTGCAGCTTGATTATCACAATATAACAACATTACCTCAGCTTCATGTATTCCAAGATCCTCTAGGAATGCCTTTACCCAAATAAGTTCTTTTGTCATTTCCTTCATAGCTATATACTCGGCTTCAGCACTAGACAAGGCTATGACCTTCTGCTTTTTACTCCTCCAAGTCACTAGATTGCCTCCTACAAAGGTACAAACACCGGATGTGGACTTCTTATCCTTCTTATCTCCGGCCCAATCTGCATCGCAATATCCTTGAACCTTTGAGTTTCCATTAGCCTTCATCCATATGCCTTTTCTGGGGTTGTTTTTTAGATATCTTAGCAGCCTCTCAATCATGTTCCTGTAGAAATATAGATTTGAAGTTTAGAGAGAATGAAGAATGATTGAAGAATAAGAGAAAGAATTGCGAGAATGGAGAGATTTTATGCAAGTTTTAATAATCTTATTCTCTTCTTTTCTTTTCATGTCCTTTACAAGAGATTTACAAGGATATATATAGACTTTACAAGGAGAAGAAGAAAGGGGCGTGGAGAAGAGAGAAGAAGAGAAGGAGACTTGTGGCTGAGCTATACCAACAGTATCTTAACAGTAAATGGTGCCCATACCTCACCCATGCTGCGCCCATACCATCACCCATACCTCCTTGCTTCCTAGTTTGCTTATCTAGTTGATATCCAACATCTTCCTTTCTTTTCTAGTTCCTTTTCAACTAGTTCATTCCTTTTCCCTCCTTTCTTTTGTTTTGAATTCCTTTTGATCACTCTGTCACTTGAATAAGCATCTATCTCAACACTCCCCCTCAAGATTGGTCGGTGAAGATTCTTTAGACCGATCTTGCTATGGATGCGATCACAAGTGACAGATGAGATTGCTTTGGTGAAGATATCAGCTAGTTGGTTCTCACTTGTTACAAAGGCAGGTTTAATGATTCCTTCTTGAATCTTTTCCCTCACAAAGTGACAATCCACCTCTATATGTTTGGTCATTTCATGGAATACCGGATTGGATGCCATATGTAATGCAGCTTGATCATCACAATATAGCAACATTACCTCAGCTTCATGTATTCCAAGATCCCCTAAGAATGCCTTTACCCAAATAAGTTCTTTTGTCATTTCCTTCATAGCTCTATACTCGGCTTCAACACTAGACAAGGCTATAACCTTCTGCTTTTTACTCCTCCAAGTCACAAGATTGCCTCCTACAAAGGTACAAACACCGGATGTGGACTTCCTATCCTTCTTATCTCCAGCCCAATCTGCATCATAATATCCTTGAACCTTTGTGTTTCCATTAGCCTTCATCCATATGCCTTTTCCGGGATTTTGTTTCAGATATCTTAGCAGCCTTTCAATCATGTTCCAATGCTGCATGGTTGGCTTTCGCATATGTTGGCTCACACGGTTTACTGCAAAGCAAATGTCCGGCCTTGTGATAGTAAGATAGATGAGCTTGCCCACCATCCTTTGATATCTCTTAATGTTCTCCAAAGGCTCACCCTCAGGACTATCTTGATAGCCTTCATCTATTGGAGTTTTAGCCGGTTTGGATCCTAGCTTCCCAGTTTCTTCTAAGAGATCAACCACATATTTCCTTTGAGAGATGAACATTCCATCTTCAAACCATGTCATCTCAATTCCTAGGAAGTACTTAAGCTCCCCCAAGTCTTTTATATCAAAATTGGCCTTCAAGATCTTCTTGGTTTGATCTACTCCATCTTTGTCACTTCCTGTGATGATTAGATCATCCACATATATTAATACCACAACCATTCCTCCTTCACTTTGTCTTGTGAACAAAGTGTGATCAGCTTCAGATCTTATGAACCCTCTCTCCAAAAGACAAGCGCTTAGCCTTTGGTACCATGCTCTTGGAGATTGCTTCAGCCCATAGATTGCTTTCTTTAACCTGCAAACCTTGTTGCCTTCCTTATGATATCCTTGAGGTGGATCCATATACACATCTTCTTCCAAATCTCCTTGCAAGAAGGCGTTCTTGACATCCATCTGCCATAGATCCCACTTCAAGTTAACTGCCACTGAGATTAGGATTCTTATTGAGTGGAGCTTAGCAACTGGAGCAAATGTCTCTGTATAGTCTTCCCCATAGACTTGAGTATATCCTTGTGCTACCAGCCTTGCTTCGTACCTTTCTATTTTCCCATCACTTGTATACTTGATCGTATAAACCCATCTACACCCAACTGTTTCTTATCAATTGGCAATTCGGTCAAGTACCAAGTGTGGTTCTTTTCCATAGACTTCATTTCTTCTTCAATGGCTTGTACCCATACTCCATTCTCACATGCTTCTTCATATGAGCTAGGGATAGATTCCTTGCTGATTTTTGCAAGAAATGTTTCATGCTCTATAGGTAAGGATGCCAATGAGCAAAAATGCTCAATGTGATATGTGACAGTGCTAGTTTGAGTGTTATCTTCCCCTTGTGGTATGAGAGTGCTGTTGCCAATAGGATCGAGATCTAAGCTCGCTGTACGCTCAGGACACTCTCTTATCACACAAAGAAGATTACTCGTACTAGACTCTCCTTGGAGCACGGCAGAGTTGTTGTAGTAAACACGAGTGTGTTTCCAATGTTCTGGGCCAAATTTCTGTCTTGTACTACTTCTTAGAGTTATGGTTGGCTCAGATTCTCCTTCCTCAACATCCGCTTCTTCTTCAGCTGAATCATGATCTGGTTCCATATGTGTATCTTCTGCATCTCCATGTTCCATGATGCTCTCAGATGGTGCACTCTCTCCTTGTATTTCATCCCTTGTTATTGGCGCTTCATTGAACAGCATCCAATCCATAGATGATGAGACTATACCTTCAAGAGTATCATGATTCTTGGCTCCATAAAACTTTCTTTTTCATTGAACTTTACCTCTTTAGACACATAGACCCTTCTTGTCTCCGGATTGTAGACCTTGTAGCCCTTTTGAGTTGGTGAGTATCCAATGAAAACACACTTCATGCTTCTAGGTTTAAGCTTGTTTCTTTGTCGTTCTGGTAGAAACATGAAACACTTACATCCAAATGTCCTAAGGTGATGTAAGCTTGGCCTTCTTGTACAACACTTCAAACGGTGATCTATCTTCCAGGTTCTTTGTTGGAAGCCGGTTAATCAAATAGTTTGAAATCATTACCGCATCTCCCCAATGAGATTTAGGTACTCCTTTGGCAATCATGATAGTCCTTGCTACTTCCATTAGATGCATGTTCTTTCTTTCTGCCACCCCATTTTGTTGTGGAGTGTATGCACAAGATGTTTGATGAATGATGCCAAAGTTTTTGAGTAGCTCCTTAAATCTCTTGCTTACATATTCTCCTCCATTATCACTTCTTAAGACCTTGATTGTTGTTTTGAATTGTGTAGAAACATAGTTAATGAAGTTGGTGAATACTTCATAAACTTGGTCCTTGGAGTGTAAGAATGTGACCCATGTGTATCTTGAGTAATCATCAATGAAAGAAACAAAGTACTTATATTGATCCCTTGAATTACATGGTGCAGTCCATACATCTGAGTGTACAATGCCAAAAACTTCATCACAAGTTGTGGATGAGATAGTGATATGAGCATGGAAACGCCAACACTTGGAGGAAAAGAAGAAGGAACCATGGCCATTCCCAAAGGTCCTATGACCCGGGCAAGATCAAGAAAACTTCAAGAAGATGTAGGAAACATCTTAAGGATCACATGGAAGCATAAAGAAGCTAAGGAAAAACAACACCAAGACATGCTCACTTCCATTCAAGTCGCTCTAAGCTAAATCATCTTCAAAGTAACTTGAGTATGCTCTTTTTCCCTTAAGCTCGGTTTTATCCCTATGGGGTTTCCGGCTAAGGGTTTTAATGAGGCCTCAAGTTCACTTATATCTCTTAGATGATTAGCTTAGGAGCTTCTTTGATGCCTTGGACGATTTCATTAAGCTATGGACCGACTCAAGCATCAACTTTATGATATAACTTAGATTATGGTTTTATTTCATCTTTTCTATTTCGCAAACTCTTTTATTTTCTTGTCTAGTCGACTTCTAGTCTTTGTTCAAAGTCTTAGGTGATTGTTTAGAGTCCCAAGAAGTAGTAATCACGAGGCACTTGAGTCTTTCAAGTCACCTCTCTTTATAAGTCGATTGTATGCCTCACTCGGCAATCATCCAACTTTTTAATCAACTTCTTTTCAGAGAAAATTCTCTAAGTTCTTTTAGAACATTTCCGATTGTTTGGTGTGTCATATCCAACAATCAACCTCGGTTCTCTGGTGTGTCATATCCAGAAAATCAACCTTTGTCTTCCCCGAGTGTGTCATATCTTGGAGAGACATTGTTGAGTGTTTATTAGGTGTGTAATATCCAAAATAAACCTTAAGGAGTATCAAGGAGCCTTCCGCAACTTCTTGTGTCCCGTATCAATCCATCACCTTGTCCAGTTTGAGTCATTGATTCGCTAAGGCAAGGATCTATCCCATATCTATCCAAAGAACCATTCGGCCGCTTCAAAGAAGACCCTTCAAACGGTCCATTTCATCATCAACTCGGCCTTATGTCTTCTTCTATTCTTCTGTCTATCATTCCAACCTACCAACGAGAAAGTTGAATCTTGGGCATGACCGAGATCGTGTCATTTGGTATCAGAGCAGCTTTTTCGATTTGGTAGTAAGTTGTTCATCTTCTTGTTCTTTCATCTTCTTGATCTTTCATCTTCTGTCTTTTCATTTCCAACTCCTCATCTTCTTGGCCGAGATTCTCATCTCGCCAATTTTGTTCTTCTATTTTTTCTATTCTATTTCTTCTAAAGATCCGTTGGATCTCATTCAAAAAAATAAAAAATGAAACAAAGCAAAAAGAAAAACAAAAACAAAACAAAAAGTCACCAAGAAACATACTACATATCATTGGATTCGGGGTTGTTGTTATATTTCTCATCAAATTTGATTTGATTTGTTTGATAAGAACTCTGTGAGAAAATCTTTGAGAGAAGTATTTGAGAGAAACACTTAAGAGAAACACTTGAGAGGAAACACTTGAGAGGAAACACTTGAGAGAAACACTTAAGAGGAAACACTTAAGAGGAAAACACTTGAGAGAAACACTAGTGAGAGCTTATTCTTCTAACTTTTTGTTAAATTTTGCAGGGAAGATGTCTCATAGTGAAGCTGGGAGTGAAAATACCAACCGCCCAAGAAGAGCCAGACAACCAAACATGGACGTACAAACCCTCATGGAAGAGATGAGGCGGCTCTTAAGGCAGGAACTGGACCCTGTCCATGATAGAATGGACACCATTCAGCAATCGGTGAACCAAGGACTTCCCCAACGTCCTGCTGAAAGGAGAAGAAGGGCGCAAATGCCAATAGATGAAGATGAAGGGCCAGATTATGACAGCCATGGAAGCCAAGCTTCTAATGGACGTCCAAGACGTGCAAGAGAAGTAAGGGAACACCATGAAGATAATCTTAATGGTCTTAATTTGAAAATACCACCATTCTATGGAAAGAATGATCCAGACGCCTACTTGGAGTGGGAGAAGAAGATAGAACTTGTCTTCGATTGCCAGCCTTACACTGAACGGAAGAAGGTTCAAGTGGCAGCAACCGAGTTCTATGAGTATGCAATCAATTAGTGGGATCAACTTGTTACCAATAGGAGACGCAACCAAGAACCACATGTAGAGACTTGGGAGATGATGAAGAACCTAATGAGAAAGCAGTTTGTTCAAAGTCACTATCACCGGGAGTTGCACCAGAGGCTTAGGAGGTTAAGCCAAGGCAGTAAGAGTGTGGAGGATTATTACCAAGATATGGAATCTCTCATGATCAAAGCCGACATAGATGAGGATCATGAGGCAACAATGGCAAGATTTCTAAGTGGTTTAGCGAGAGACATTCAAGACAGGATGGAGCTTCAAACTTATGGAGAGTTAGAAGAGATGCTTCACAAGGCTATCCTTGTGGAACAGCAGATCAAAAGAAGGAGTCCTTCTAAGAATTCCTATGGAGCCGGAACAAACTATTCTAGATCAAGCTACAAACCGGAGGACAAGACCATTGTCAAACCAAAGACTGATTCCAAACCTTACACCACAACTCAAGACGCCAAGGTAAAAGCTGTAGCTACTTCTTCTAAAAACCGTGATGTTAGATGCTTCAAGTGTCAAGGGAGAGGACACTATGCCAACGAATGTATCAACAAGAGAACCATGATCCTTTTAGATAATGTTGATATAGAAACCGATGAAGAAGAAGAATTTGAAAGAGAAGAGAGCTCTGATGCTGAGGAGATTGAGTTACCAGCAACAGGAGAGTTATTAGTCACAAGGCGATCACTAAACATTCAAGCCAAGGATACGAATCAGGAGCAATGGGAAAACTTGTTTCACACTAGATATCTGGTACAAGGCAAAATTTGCAGCCTTATCATCGGCGGAGGAAGCTGTACCAATGTGGCAAGTGAAACCATGGTGAAGAAGTTAAGTTTAGAAGAGAAGAAACATCCCAAGCCCTACAAGCTTTAATGGCTGGATGATGAAGGAGAGATGATCGTGCATAGTCAAGTATTGGTTCCTTTAACCATAGGCAAGTATCAGGACAAGATATTGTGTGACGTTCTACCAATGGAGGCCGGTCACATTCTACTTGGGAGGCCGTGGCAATTTGGTAAGAAGGTCATCCATGATGGGTTTACCAATCGGTATTCCTTTGTACACAATGGCCGGAAGACCATTCTTGATCCATTGACGCCACCAGAAGTTTATCAAGATCACCTATGGCTAAAACAAAAAGACAAAGAGAGAGAAGCCCTAAACACTTCACCACAAAACAAAGAAGAGAGTTTGAGAAAAACCAAGAAAAAGACCTTTGAGAGCAAACCCGAGAGACAATCAAACTTCCTTGTGAGATCTAGTGTTGTTAAGAGAGCCATGTTCTCTAAACAAACCATTCTCTTGTTTGTTTACAAAGAGGTTTTGGTAAACCTTACTAACTCAGTGCCAGAAGTTCCGAGCAATATTTCTTTTCTTTTGCAGGAGTTTGAGGATGTCTTTCTGGAGGAGAATCCCAAGGGATTACCACCTATCTGTGGGATTGAACATCAAATTGATTTTGTGCCTGGAGCTTCACTTCCAAACCGTCCAGCGTACAGAACCAATCCTGTGGAAACTAAGGAACTTCAAAGGCAAGTGGAAGAGCTAATGGCTAAGGGCCATATCCGAGAGAGCATGGGCCCTTGTGTCGTACCGTTACTACTTGTTCCAAAGAAAGATGGCACCTGGAGGATGTGCGTGGATTGCAGAGCCATTAACAATATCACTGTAAAGTATCGCCACCATATCCCTCATTTAGATGACATGTTGGATGAATTGCATGGTTCTTGCATATTCTCTAAGATAGATCTTAAAAGTGGATACCATCAGATTAGGATGAAAGAAGGGGAAAAATGGAAAACCACTTTTAAAACTAAGCATGGGTTATATGAGTGGTTGGTAATGCCTTTTGGACTGACATATGCACCTAGTACATTCATGAGATTGATGAACCATGTCCTTAGGTCCTTTATAGGCACTTGTGTGGTTGTATACTTTGATGATATCCTTGTCTATAGCAAGAGTTTGGATGAGCACGTTAAGCACCTAGAGGCGGTTTTGAATGTCCTTAGGAAGGAAAAACTCTATGCCAATCTTAAGAAATGTACTTTTGGAACAGATAACTTGGTCTTTTTAGGCTTTGTTGTAAGTGCAGATGGCGTGAAAGTAGATCCGGAGAAGATCAAAGCTATCATGGAGTGGCCCAGTCCAACCAATGTTAGTGAAGTAAGAAGCTTCCATGGACTTGCTGGTTTCTACAGACGATTTGTCCAGAACTTTAGCACCATAGCTGCTCCATTGACCGAAGTGATCAAAAAGGAAGTTGGATTCAAGTGGGAAGAAGCACAAGAAGCCGCTTTCGAATGCCTTAAAGAGAAGCTTACTAATTCTCCTCTCTTCTTGCCCTTCCTGATTTTAACAAAACTTTTGAAGTTGAATGTGATGCCTCAGGGATTGGTATTGGTGCTGTGTTAATGCAGGAGAACAGGCTTATAGCATATTTCAGTGAGAAGCTTGGAGGAGCAACTCTCAACTATGCTACCTACGACAAAGAGATGTATGCGTTAGTAAGAGCTCTCCGAACTTGGCAACATTATCTCTGGCCTAAGGAGTTTGTGATACATACAGACCATGAATCGCTTAAGTATCTAAAAGGTCAGAATAAGCTAAGTAAGAGGCATGCCAGATGGGTTGAATTCATAGAGACTTTCCCCTATGTAATCAAGTACAAACAAGGTAAGGAAAACATAGTGGCCAATGCACTATCTCGCAGGTATGTTCTCTTAAGTACTCTTGATGCTAAACTCTTAGGATTTGAGCAAATCAAAGGTATGTATGAAACAGATTCTGACTTTTGTGATGCCTATAGAATGTGTGAGAAATTTGCCTCTGGCCATTACTTTCGGCAAGATGACTATCTTTTTTATGACAATCGTCTATGTGTACCTAACTGTTTGTTGATAGATTTATTTGTTAGGGAAGCACATGGAGGAAGTCTCATGGGCCACTTTGGCATTGCCAAGACACTTAAGGTGTTACAAGACCATTTCTTTTGGCCACACATGAGAAGGGACGTGGAACGGATTTGTGAAAGATTCACAACCTGCAAACAAGCTAAGTCCAAAGTCCAAAGCCATGGTTTGTATACTCCCTTACCTATTCCTTATCACCCTTGGAATGATATATCCATGGACTTCATTGTTGGATTACCTAGAACTCGAACTGGAAAGGAGTCCATCTTTGTGGTAGTAGATAGGTTCTCCAAAATGGCACATTTCATAGCTTGTAACAAAACAGATGATGCATTGCATGTTGCTAATTTGTTCTTTAAGGAAGTGGTACGTTTGCATGGTATGCCTAAGACCATAGTCTCTGATAGGGATACTAAATTCCTTAGTTACTTCTGGAAGACCCTTTGGTCTAAGTTAGGTACCAAACTGTTGTTTTCTAGTACTTTTCATCCACAAACTGATGGACAAACCGAAGTAGTTAATAGAACTTTAGGAAATCTTTTGCTTGCATTCATAAGGAAAAATTTGAAGTCATGGGAAGAATACCTACCTCAATGTGAATTTGCATATAACCATGCTGTGCATTCTACTTCTAAGTTTTCTCCTTTTGAGGTTGTTTATGGGTTCAACCCAACTTCCCCTTTGGATCTAATCCCTTTGCCTGAGTGTGAAAGAATTAGCTTTGATGGAAAGAAGAAGGCCGAACTGATACAACAAATACACAAACAAGCAAGGCACAACATTGAAGAAAGGACAAAGCAATACGTCAAGCAGGCCAACAAGGGAAGACAAGAAAAAGTCTTTGAAGAAGGTGACCAAGTGTGGATTCACTTAAGAAAGGAAAGGTTCCCAGAAGGAAGAAAGTCCAAGCTAATGCCAAGAATCGATGGACCTTTCAAGATCATCAAAAAGATCAACAACAATGCCTACCAGTTGGACTTGCAAGGTAAGTCTGATATAAGCAACAGTTTTAATATTACAGACTTGGTTCCTTTCATTGCAGATCATCAAGATTTGAGGACAAATCTTTTTCAAGAGGGAGGGGATGATATGAGCATGGAAACGCCAACACTTGGAGGAAAAGAAGAAGGAACCATGGCCATTGCCAAAGGTCCTATGACCCGGGCAAGAGCAAGAAAACTTCAAGAAGCTGTAGGAAACATCTTGAGGATCACATGGAAGCATGAAGAAGATAAGGAAAAACAACACCAAGACATGCTCACTTCCATTCAAGTCGCTCTAAGCTAAATCATCTTCAAAGTAACTTGAGTATGCTCTTTTTCCCTTAAGCTCGGTTTTATCCCAATGGGTTTTCCGGCTAAGGTTTTTAATGAGGCATCAAGTTCAATTATATCTCTTAGATGATTAGCTTAGGAGCTTCTTTGATGCCTTGGACTATTTCATGAAGCTATGGACCGACTCAAGCATCAACTTTATGATATAACTTAGATTATGGTTTTATTTCATCTTTTCTATTTCGCAACTCTTTTATTTTCTTGTCTAGTCGACTTCTAGTCAAAGTCTTAGGTGATTGTTTAGAGTCCCAAGAAGAAGTAATCACGAGGCACTTGAGTCTGTTCAAGTCACCTCTCTTTATAAGTCGATTGTATGCCTCACTCGGCAATCATCCAACTTTTTAATCAACTTCTTTTCAGAGAAAATTCTCTAAGTTCTTTTAGAACATTTCCGATTGTTTGGTATGTCATATCCAACAATCAACCTCGGTTCTCTGGTGTGTCATATCCAGAAAATCAACCTTTGTCTTCCCCGAGTGTGTAATATCTTGGAGAGACATTGTTGAGTGTTTATTAGGTGTGTAATATCCGAAATAAACCTCAAGAAGTATCAAGATGCCTTCCGCAATTTCTTGTATCCCGCATCAATCCATCACCTTGTCCAGTTTGAGTCATTGATTCGCTAAGGCAAGGATCTATCCCATATCTATCCAAAGAACCATTCGGCCGCTTCAAAGAAGACCCTTCAAACGGTCCATTTCATCATCAACTCGGCCTTATGTCTTTTTCTATCCTTCTGTCTATCATTCCAACCTACCAACGAGAAAGTTGAATATTGGGCATGACCGAGATCATGTCAGATAGGAAAAACATTTCTACAATGTTTTTCTAGTACACATGCTTCACATACTACTTCTTCTTGAATGAGATTGGGTAAGACCATCTTGAGAACTGCTGAACTTGGGTGTCCTAGCCTTTCATGACATAATGGGCTTTCTCCAATCTCTTTCTTACCAGAAACTTCTACATCTGCCTTCATTCCAAGAGCCATTGGATCCTCTTATTTATTTGCTTCCAAAAGATACACACCATCCTCTACCTTCCCTTCTCCGAGTACATTGTTTGTTTTAGGGTCCTGAAACTTAACAAAGTCAGTCCCAAACAATGCTACACAATCCAAATCCTTTGTAGCTTTATGAACTGATAGAAGATTAGATGAGAAACTAGGCATGTATAAAGCTTTTGTTTCCTTCTTGAAAAGTTCTAACTATCCTACCCTTCAATCGGAACTAAGCTTCCATTAGCTACTTGTACATTTCCATGATAAGGCTCAAGATGTTTTAACAGGTCTTGATCCTTAATCATGTGATGAGAGGCTCCAGAATCTACAATCATTTTACCCTTCCTTATGGCGCTTTTAGAGCTGAGGAAACTCTTACCAGATTCTGTTAACTTAGCTAGGCTCTTGATAAGAGCCTCAAACTCTGATCTTTTGACAATATCCTCAACTGGTTGTGTAACCCCCATGAAGGCCCTATGCCCACTTCCACTCTCCCTTAGCCGCTTAGGCCTCAAATGCGGATGGAGAGTCCAACACTTCTCCTTGGTATGCCCTTTCATCTTACAATGCTCACAGTCCAACAACCTTCTTTCAAACATGAGATTCCTTTTTGCAAGATGTGCAGCTTCACTTTGTGCTTGGAATAGGTCTCTTGAGCCCTCCTCCCTTTGTATCAAGCCACATACTTCCGCTAGACTTGGCAACTTCTCAAATCTAAGTATGTGCTTGATAAGGTCCTTGGAAGATGCATTGAGAGCCAAGAGAAGCCCAAACACTTGGTCTTGGTCACGCCTTTCACTTAACTCCTTGGGGTCTATAGTTTGTGGCCTCAAGATCTCCAACTCGGCCCACAAGCTTCTATACTCCCCAAACATTTCCTTGAATGGCTTCTCCTCTTGTTGAAGCTCATTCAGCACCCTCTTCACCTCAAATATCCTTGATATGGTTGACACATTTCCATATACTCCCTTGAGTATATCCCACAGCTCCTTGGCGGTATCCGCATATGAGTAGGCCGCCAAGATGGATGGTTCTAGTGAGCTTTGAAGAAGAGAAAGAGTGTACTGTTCTTCTTGCTCTTCCTTAGCTTCCTCCTTCTCATTTCTCACCACCGCCTCGGCTTCCTCCTTTGGCTCAACATACCGCCAAAGTCCTCGGCCTCTAAGAATGGTTTTAGTGGTTTTTGCCCAAAGAAGGTAGTTGTTCCCTTTGAGCATGACTGAGATTGCTACTCTATTGGTCTCCATTTTCTAGTAATAATACACAATTCTAGTTCTTTCAAAACTTGAAGATCCTATGATCTCAAGGATATTAATCTCAGAGTGAATAGAACTTAGAAATGTGTATTGTTATAGATTAGAAGATTTGTAGAGTGCTAGAAGAATTATAAGAGAGTTAAGCATTTGGAATGCTCAACCTTGCTCTGATATCATGTAGAAATATAGATTTCAAGTTTAGAGAGAATGAAGAATGATTGGAGAATAAGAGAAAGAATGGCGAGAATGGAGAGAGTTTATGCAAGTTTTAATAATCTTATTCTCTTCTTTTCTTTTCATGTCCTTTACAAGAGATTTACAAGGATATATATAGATTTTACAAGGAGAAGAAGAAAGGGGCGTGGAGAAGAGAGAAGAAGAGAAGGAGACTTGTGGCTAAGCTATACCAACAGTATCTCAAGAGTAAATGGCGCCCATACCTCACCCATACTGCGCCCATACCTCACCCATGCTGCGCCCATACCTCCTTGCTTCCTAGTTTGCTTATCTAGTTGATATCCAACAGCTTCCTTTCTTTTCTAGTTCCTTTTCAACTAGTTCATTCGTTTTCCCTCCTTTCTTTGGTTTTGAATTCCTTTTGATCACTCTGTCACTTGAATAAGCATCTATCTCAACTGTTCCAATGCTGCATGGTTGGCTTTTGCATATGTTAGCTTACAAGGTTTACTGCAAAGCAAATGTCGGCCTTGTGATAGTAAGATAGATGAGCTTGCCCACCATCCTTTGATATCTCTTAATGTTCTCCAAAGTCTCCCCCTCAGGACTATCTTGATAGCCTTCTTCTATTGGAGTTTTAGCTGGTTTGGATCCTAGCTCTCCGGTTTCCTCCAAGAGATCACGCACATATTTCCTTTGAGAGATGAACATTCCATCTTCAAACTGTGTCATTTCAATTCCTATGAAGTACTTAAGCTCCCCCAAGTCTTTTATATCAAAGGCGTCCTTCAAGATTTTCTTGGTTTGATCAACCCCTTCTTTGTCACTCCCTGTGATGATTAGATCATCAACATATATTAGGACTGCAATCATTCCTCCTTCACTCTATTTTGTAAACAAAGTATGATCCGCTTCAGATCTTATGAACGCCCTCTCCATAAGACAAGCGCTTAGCCTTTGGTACCATGCTCTTGGAGATTGTTTTAAACCATAGATTGCCTTCTTTAGTCTGCACACTTTGTTGCCTTCCTTATGATATCCCTTTGGTGGATCCATATATATGTTGAGATAGATGCTCTTTCAAGTGATAGAATAATCAAAAAGAATTCAAACTCAAAGAAAGGAGGGAAAAGGAAACTAGTTAAAGAAGAACTAGAAGGAAAAGGAAGCTGTTGGATATCAACTAAACAAGCTAACTAGGAAGCAATAAGGTATGGGTAAAGGTATGGGCGCAGCATGGGTGAAGTATGGGCGCTGGTGACTGTTGAGACACTGTTGGAGTAGTTTGGCTTCTCATCTCCCATGCTTCTCCTTCCTTGCACGCCTCTCTTGTTATATGATTCTCCTTTCTTCTTCTCTTATGTAAAAAGTCTATATAAACTCATATAAACCTCTTGTAAATGCAGAAAAAGTGAATAAGAGAATAAGAACACAAGAAATTTCAGAAACTCTCTTTCTCTCTTATCTCGCCATTCTCCTCCATTCTCCTTCATTTTCTATCATCTCCTAACTTAAATTTCTACATGGTATCAGAGCAGGTTGAGTGTTCAAGCGCTTAACCTCTTTTAATTCTTCTAACACTCTACAAATCTTCTAATCTATAACAATACACTTCCTTAGTTCTATTCACTCTGAGATTAATATCCTTGAGATCATAGGATCTTCAAGTTGTGAAAGGACTAAGATTGTGTATTATTACTAGAAAATGGAGACTAATAGAGTAACAATCTCAGTTATGCTCAAAGGAAACAACTATATTCTTTGGGAAAAAACCACTAAAACCATCCTTAGAGGCCAAGGACTTTGGCGGTATGTTGAGCCAAAGGAGGGAACGGAAGTTATTGTGAGAAATGAGAAGGAGGAAGCTAAGGAAGAGCAAGAAGAACAATACACTCTTTCTTTACTTCAAAGCTCATTAGAACCAAACATCTTGGCGGCATACTCATATGCGGATACTGCCAAGGAGTTATGGGATATACTCAAGGGAGTATATGGAAACATCTCAAATATATCAAGAATATTTGAGGTGAAGAGGGCGTTGAATGAGCTTCAACAAGAGGAGAAGCCATTCAAGGAAATGTTTGGAGAATATAGAAGCTTGTGGGCTGAGTTGGAGATTTTGAGGCCACAAACTCTAAACTCCAAGGAATTAGATGAAAGGCGTGACCAAGATCAAGTGTTTGGACTTCTCTTGGCACTCAATACATCTTACACGGACCTCATTAAACACATACTAAGATTTGAGAAGCTGCCAAGTCTAGCGGTAGTATGTGGGATGATACAAAGAGATGAGGGGTCAAGACCTATTTCGTGCGCCAAGCGAAGCTGCACAGTTTGCAAAGAGGAACCTCACATTTAGACACAAGAGGATGTTGGAATGTGAGTATTGCAAGATAAAGGGACATGCAAAGGAGAAATGTTGGATTCTCCATCCGCATTTGAGGCCTAAGCAAATAAAGGAGAGTGAAGATGGGCATAAAGCTTTCATGGGAGTGGTACAAAAGGTTGAGGATACTGTTAAAAGATCCGAGTTTGAAATTCTCATCAAGAGCTTAGCTAAATTGAGAGAATCTGGTAAAAGTTTTCTTAGCTCTAAAGGCGCCATAAGGAAGGGTGAAGTTATTGTGGATTCAGGAGCCTCTCATCACATGATCAAGGACCAAGACATGCTAAAAAACCTTGAGCCTTATCATGGAAATGTACAAGTAGCCAATGGATGCTCAGTCCCGATTGAAGGTGTAGGAGAACTAGAACTTTTCAACAAAGAGACTAAAGCATTGTACATGCCTAGCTTCTCATCTAACCTCCTATCAGTCCATAAAGCTACAAAAGATATGGGTTGTGTGGCATTGTTTGGGAGTGACTTTGTTGAATTTCAAGATCCTAAGTCAAAACATGTACTTGGGAAAGGGAAAGTGGAAGATGGGATTTACCTCTTGAATGTCAATAAACAAGAGGAGTCGGCTCGCGGAATGAAAGCAAATATGGAAGTTCTTGATAAAAAGAAGATTGGAGATAGCCCATTATGGCATGAGAGGTTAGGACACCCAAGCTCAGCCATTCTAAAAAAGGCCTTACCCAATCTTATTCAAGAAGAAGTAGTATGTGAAGCTTGTGTGCTAGGGAAGCATTGTAGACAAGTTTTTCCGAGTTCATCTACAACTTGTGATGAAGTCTTTGGCATGGTGCACTCAGATGTATGGACTGCTCCATGCAACTCTCGTGACCAATACAAGTATTTTGTATCATTCATTGATGATAAGTCAAGATATACATGGATAACTCTTCTACCTTCCAAAGATCAAGTCTATGAGGCATTCATAAACTTCATGCACTACGTCACTACCCAATTCAAAGCAACAATCAAAGTCTTGAGAAGTGACAATGGAGGAGATTATGTGAGTAATCGATTCAAGTCATTACTCAACCAACATGGCATTGTCCATCAAACATCATGCGCATACACTCCACAACAAAACGGTGTAGCTGAGAGGAAAAATAGGCATCTAATGGAAGTAGCAAGGACTATCATGATTGCCAAAGATGTACCCAAATTTCATTGGGGAGATGCGGTGATGACTTCAAACTACTTGATAAACCGACTTCCAACCAAGAACTTGGAAGATAGGTCACCGTTTGAAGTGTTGTACAAGAAGAAGCCGAGCTTACATCATCTCAAGGCGTTTGGATGTAAGTGCTTTATGTTTCTACCAGAGGGTCAAAGAAACAAGCTTGAACCTAGAAGCATGAAGTGTGTTTTCATTGGATACTCACCAACTCAAAAAGGATACAAGGTCTACAATCCGGAGACAAGAAGGGTCCATGTGTCTAGAGAGGTGAAGTTCAATGAAAAAGAAAGCTTCTATGGAACTAAGAATCAGGATACCCTTGGAGGTATGGTCTCATCGTCTTTGGATTGGATGCTGTTCAATGAAGCGCCAATAACAAGGGATGATATACAAGGAGAAAGCGCATCATCTGAGAACATCATGGAAGGTGAAGATGCAGTTGATACACATATTGAACCAGATCATGATCCTGCTGAAGAAGAAGCGGATGTTGACGGAGAAGAACCTGAGCCAATCATAACTCTAAGAAGAAGTACAAGACAGAGGCGACAACGTGTTTACTATGGTTACAACAACTCTGCCATGCTCCAAGGAGAGTCTAGTGCGAGTAATCTTCCTTGTGTGATAAGAGAATGTCCTGAGCGTACGGCGAGCTTAGATCTCGATCCTATTAGCGACAGCACTCTCTTATCACAAGGAGGAGATAACACTCAAACTAGCACTATCACATATCCCATTGAGCATTTTTGCTCGTTGGCATCATTACCTATGGAGCATAAAGCTTTTCTTGGAAAAATCAGCAAAGAATCCATACCTAACTCATATGAAGAAGCGTGTGAGAGTGGAGTATGGGTAAAAGCCATGGAAGAGGAAATGAAGTCCATGGAAAGGAATCATACTTGGTACTTAACTGATTTACCAAGGGATAAGAAGCCAGTTGGGTGTAGATGGGTGTATACAATCAAATACACAAGTGATGGGAGGATAGAAAGATACAAGGCAAGGTTGGTAGCAAAAGGGTATACTCAAATCTATGGGGAAGATTATACCGAGACATTTGCTCCGGTTGCTAAGCTCCACTCCATCAGAATCCTAATCTCGGTGGCAGTAAACTTGAAGTGGGATCTATGGCAGATGGATGTCAAGAACGCCTTCTTGCAAGGGGATTTGGAAGAGGAAGTGTATATGGATCCACCCCAAGGATATCATAAGGAAGACAACAAAATTTGTAGATTGAAGAAAGCAATCTATGGGCTAAAACAATCTCCAAGAGCATGGTACCAAAGGCTAAGTGCTTGTCTTATGGAGAGGGGGTTCATAAGATCTGAAGCGGATCATACTTTGTTTACAAAACAGAGTGAAGGAGGAATGATTGCAGTCCTAATATATGTTGATGATCTAATTATCACAGGGAGTGACAAAGAAGGGGTTGATCAAACTAAGAAAATCTTGAAGGACGCCTTTGATATAAAAGACTTGGGGGAGCTTAAGTACTTCCTAGGAATTGAGATGACACGGTTTGAAGATGGAATGTTCATCTCTCAAAGGAAATATGTGCTTGATCTCTTGGAGGAAACCGGAAAGCTAGGATCCAAACCAGCTAAAACTCCAATAGAAGAAGGTTATCAAGATAGTCCTGAGGGGGAGCCTTTGGAGAACATTAAGAGATATCAAAGGATGGTGGGCAAACTAATCTATCTTACTATCACAAGGCCGGACATTTGCTTTGCAGTAAACCGTGTAAGCCAACATATGCAAAAGCCAACCACACAGCATTGGAACATGATTGAGAGGCTGCTAAGATATCTAAAAAAACAACCCCGGAAAAGGCATATGGATGAAGGCTAATGAAAACACAAAGGTTCAAGGATATTGCGATGCAGATTGGGCCGGAGATAAGAAAGATAGGAAGTCCACATCCGGCTTTTGTACCTTTCTAGGAGGCAATCTAGTGACTTGGAGGAGTAAAAAGCAGAAGGTCATAGCCTTATCTAGTGCTGAAGCCGAGTATAGGGCTATGAAGGAAGTAACAAAAGAGCTTATTTGGGTAAAGGCATTCCTAGAGGATCTTGGAATACATGAAACTGAAGAAATGTTGTTGTATTGTGATAATCAAGCTGCAATACATATAGCATCCAATCCGGTATTCCATGAAAGGACTAAGCATATAGAGGTGGATTGTCACTTTGTGAGGGGAAAGATTCAAGAAGGAATCATTAAACCTGCCTTTGTAACTAGTGAGAACCAACTAGCTGATATCTTCACCAAAGCAACCTCATATGTCACTTGTGATCGCATCCATAGCAAGATCGGTCTAAAGGACCTTCACCGACCAATCTTGAGGGGGAGTGTTGAGATAGATGCTCTTTCAAGTGATAGAATAATCAAAAAGAATTCAAACTCAAAGAAAGGAGGGAAAAGGAAACTGGTTAAAGAAGAACTAGAAGGAAAAGGAAGCTGTTGGATATCAACTAAACAAGCTAACTAGGAAGCAAGAAGGTATGGGTAAAGGTATGGGCGCAGCATGGGTGAAGTATGGGCGCTGGTGACTGTTGAGACACTGTTGGAGTAGTTTGGCTTCTCATCTCCCATGCTTCTCCTTCCTTGCACGCCTCTCTTGTTATATGATTCTCCTTTCTTCTTCTCTTATGTAAAAAGTCTATATAAACTCATATAAACCTCTTGTAAATGCAGAAAAAGTGAATAAGAGAATAAGAACACAAGAAATTTCAGAAACTCTCTTTCTCTCTTATCTCGCCATTCTCCTCCATTCTCCTTCATTTTCTATCATCTCCTAACTTAAATTTCTACAATATACCTCTTCGTCCAAATCTCTTTGCAAGAAGGCGTTCTTGACATCCATCTGCATAGATCCCACTTCAAGTTCACTGCCACCGAGATTAGAATTCTTATGGAATGGAGCTTAGCAACCGGAGCAAATGTCTCGGTATAATCCTCCCCATAGACTTGAGTATACCCTTTTGCTACCAATCTTGCTTTGTACCTTTCTATCTTCCCATCACTCATGTATTTGATTGTATACACCCATCTACACCCAACTGGCTTCTTATCCCTTGGTAAGTCGGTTAAGTACCAAGTATGATTCCTTTCCATGGACTTCATTTCCTCTTCCATGGCTTGTATCCATACTTCCTTCTCACATGCTTTTTCATATAAGTTAGGGATAGACTCTTTGCTGATTTTTCCAAGAAAAACTTCATGCTCCATAGGTAAGGATTCCAACGAGCAATAAAACTCTATAGAATATGTGATAGTGCTAGTTTGAGTGTTATCTCCCCCTTGTGATATGAGAGTGCTGTCGCCAATAGGATCGAGATATAAGCTCACCGTACGCTCAGAACACTCTCTTATCACACAAGGAAGATTACTCTTACTAGACTCTCCTTGGAGCATGGAAGAATTGTTGTAGTAAACACGAGTGTGTTTCCAATGTTCTGGTCCAAATTTCTGTCTTGTAGTCCTCCTTAAAGTTATGCTTGGCTCAGGTTCTTCTCCCTCAACATCTGCTTCTTCTTCAGCAGGATCATGATCTGGTTCCATATGTGTATCAACTGTATCTTCACCTTCCATGATGTTCTCAGATGATGTGCTTTCTCCTTGTATATCATCCCTTGTTATTGGCGCTTCATTGAACAGCATCCAATCCAAAGATGATGAGACCATACCTCCAAGGGTATCCTGATTCTTAGTTCCATAGAAGCTTTCTTTTTCATTGAACTTCACCTCTCTAGACACATGGACCCTTCTTGTCTCCGGATTGTAGACCTTGTATCCTTTTTGAGTTGGTGAGTATCCAATGAAATCACACTTTATGCTTCTAGGTTCAAGCTTGTTTCTTTGACACTCTGGTAGAAACATGAAGCACTTACATCCAAACGCCTTGAGATGATGTAAGCTCAGCTTTTTCTTGTACAACACTTCAAATGGTGACCTATCTTCCAAGTTCTTGGTTGGAAGTTGGTTGATCAAGTAGTTTGAAGTCATCACCGCATCTCCCCAATGAAATTTGGGTACATCTTTGGCAAACATGATAGTCCTTGCTACCTCCATTAGATGCATATTTTTCCTCTCAGCTACACCATTTTGTTGTGGAGTGTATGCGTATTATGTTTGATGGACAATGCCATGTTGGTTGAGTAATGACTTGAATCGATTACTCACATACTCTCCTCCATTGTCACTTCTCAAGACTTTGATTGTTCCTTTGAATTGGGTAATGACGTAGTGCATGAAGTTTGTGAATGCCTCATAGACTTGATCTTTGGAAGGTATAAGAGTTATCCATGTATATCTTCACTTATCATCAATGAATGATACAAAATACTTGTATTGGTCACGAGAGTTGAATGGAGCAGTCCATACATCTGAGTGCACCATGCCAAAGACTTCATCACAAGTTGTAGATGAACTCGAAAAAGCTTGTCTACAATGCTTCCCTAGCACACAAGTTTCACATACTACTTCTTCTTGAATAAGATTGGGTAAGGCCTTTTTTTAGAACGGCTGAGCTTGGGTGTCCTAACCTCTCATGCCATAATGGGCTATCTCCAATCTTCTTTTTAGCAAGAACTTCCATATTTGCTTTCATTCCATGAGCCGACTCCTCTTGTTTATTGACATTCAAGAGGTAAATCTCATCTTCCACTTTCCCTTTCCCAAGTACATGTTTTGACTTAGGATCTTGAAATTCAACAAAGTCACTCCCAAACAATGTCACACAACCTATATCTTTTGTAGCTTTATGGACTGATAGGAGGTTAGATGAGAAGCTAGGCATGTACAATGCTTTAGTCTCTTTGTTGAAAAGTTCTAGCTCTCCTATACCTTCAATCTGGACTGCGCATCCATTGGCTACTTGCACATTTCCATGATAAGGCTCAAAGTTTTTTAGCATGTCTTGATCCTTGATCATGTGATGAGAGGCTCCTCAATCCACAATAACTTCACCCTTCCTTATGGCGCCTTTAGAGCTAAAAAAACTTTTACCGGATTCTTTCAATTTAGCTAACCTCTTCATGAGAACTTCAAACTCGGATCTTTTAACAGTATCCTCAACCTTTTGTACCACTCCCATGAAAGCTTTATGCCCATCTTCACTCTCCTTTAGTCGCTTAGGCCTCAAATGCAGATGGAGAATCCAACACTTCTCCTTTGCATGTCCCTTCTATCTTGCAATACTCACATTCCAACATCCTCTTGTCTCTTCATGTGAGGTTCCTCTTTGCAAGCTGTGCAGCTTCGCTTGGCGCACGAAATAGGTCTCTTGACCCCTCCTCTCTTTGTATCATCCCACATACTACCGCTAGACTTGGCAGCTTCTCAAATCTTAGTATATGTTTAATGAGGTCCGTGTAAGATGTAGTGAGTGCCAAGAGAAGTCCAAACACTTGATCTTGTCACGCCTTTCATCTAATTCCTTGGAGTTTAGAGTTTGTGGCCTCAAAATCTCCAACTCGGCCCACAAGCTTCTATATTCTCCAAACATTTCCTTGAATGGCTTCTCCCCTTGTTTAAGCTCATTCGATGCCCTCTTCACCTCAAATATTCTTGATATATTTGAGATGTTTCCATATACTCCCTTGAGTATATCCCATAACTCCTTGGCAGTATCCGCATATGAGTATGCTGCCAAGATGGTTGGTTCCAATGAGCTTTGAAGTAAAGAAAGACTGTATTGTTCTTCTTGGTCTTCCTTAGCTTCCTCCTTCTCATTTCTCACAACAACTTCCGTTCCCTCCTTTGGCTCAACATACCGCCAAAGTTCATGGCCTCTAAGGATGGTTTTAGTGGTTTTTGCCCAAGTAATATAGTTGTTTCCTTTGAGCATAACTGAGATTGTTACTCTATTAGTCTCCATTTTCTAGTAATAATACACAATCTTAGTCCTTTCACAACTTGAAGATCCTATGATCTCAAGGATATTAATCTCAGAGTGAATAAAACTAAGGAAGTGTATTGTTATAGATTAGAAGATTTGTAGAGTGTTAGAAGAATTAAAAGAGGTTAAGCACTTGAACACTCAACCCGCTCTGATACCATGTAGTAATTTAAGTTAGGAGATGATAGAGAATGAAGGAGAATGGAGGAGAATGGCGAGATAAGAGAGAAAGAGAGTTTCTGAAATTTCTTGTGTTCTTATTCTCTTATTCACTTTCTCTACATTTACAAGAGGTTTACATGAGTTTATATAGACTTTACAAATAAGAGAAGAAGAAAGGAGAAGCATATAACAAGAGAGGCGTGCAAGGAAGGAGAAGCATGGGAGATGAGAAGCCAAACTACTCCAACAGTGTCACAACAGTCACCAGCGCCCATACTTCACCCATGCTGCACCCATACCTTCACCCATACCTTCTTGCTTCCTAGTTAGTTTGTTTAGTTGATATCCAACAGCTTCCTTTTCCTTCTAGTTCTTCTTTAACTAGTTTCCTTTTCCCTCCTTTCTTTGAGTTTCAATTCTTTTTAATTATTCAATCACTTGAATGAGCATTTATCTCAACAGGTACTACTCCAATCTTCAATCCCGAAAACTTCCTCAAGATTCAATGGTTCTCTAGCCTTTCATGGGTATGGATAATGCTTCTTAGTTGCATTGGAATGCTTCTCCACGTTAATATATCATGCATCTTCTCATAACAAAGTGTCCAAAGTGGCTTAAGCCCAAGCTTTTCACTATTTATTCGTTTAGACCAAGTCCAAAGCACACTGCAGCTGTATCTTATGCTTACTTAACACCAATAGAGGTAGTAACTCAAAGCATTGCTTCATTATATAAGCATCCATAGGTGTTGTTTAAGTCTTGAACTAACTCGTCTTGGTACTACTCCTATCTTCAGTCCCAAAAACTTCCTCAAGATTCAATGGTTCTCTAGCCTTTCATGGTTATGGATAATGCTTCTTAGTTACGTTGGATTGCTTCTCCACGTTAATAGAGCATGCATCTTCTCATAACAAAGTGTTCAAAGTGGCTTAAGCCCAAAACTTTTCACTATTCATTCGTTTACACCAAGTCCAAAACACACTGCGGCTGTAACTTATGCCTACTAAACATACATAGAGGTAGTGACTCAAAGCATTGCTTCATCACATAAGCATCCATAGGTGTTGTTTAAGCCTTGAATTAACTCCTCTTGGTACTACTCCTGTTTTTAGTCCCGAAAACTTCTTCAAGATTCAATGGTTTTCTAGCCTTTCATGGTTATGGATAATGTTTCTTAGTTACGTTGGATTGCTTCTCCACCTTAATATAGCATGCATCTTCTCATAACAAAGTGTCCCAAGTGGCTTAAGCCCAAGCTTTTTCACTATTCATTCATTTAGACCAAGTCCAAAGCACACTGCGGCTGTAACTTATGCCTACCAAACATCCATTGATAGTAAATCAAAGCATTGCTTCATCATATAAGCATCCATGTAGAAATATAGATTTGAAGTTAAGAGAGAATGAAGAATGATTGGAGAATGAGAGAAAGAATAGCAAGAATGGAGAGAGTTTATGCAAGTCTTAATAATCTTATTCACTTCTTTTTCTTTCTCATATCTTTTACAAGAGATTTACAAGGATATATATAGACTTTACAAAGAGAATAAGAAAGGGGCGTGGAGAAGAGAGAAGAAGAGAAGGAGACTTGTGGCTGAGCTACTCCAACAGTTTCTCAACAGTAAATGGCGCCCATACCTCCTTGCTTCCTAGTTTGCTTATCTAGTTGATATCCAACCGCTTCCTTTCTTTTCTAGTTCCTTTTCAACTAGTTCATTCCTCTTGATTACTCTATCACTTGAATAAGCATCTATCTCAACACTCCCCCTCAAGATTGGTCGGTGAAGATCCTTTAGACCGATCTTGCTATGGATGCGATCACAAGTGACAGATGAGGTTGCTTTGGTGAAGATATCAGCTAGTTGGTTCTCACTTGTTATAAAGGCAGGTTTAATGATTCCTTCTTGAATCTTTCCCCTCACAAAGTGACAATCCACCTCTATATGTTTGGTCCTTTCATGGAATACCGGATTGGATGCTATATGTATTGCAGCTTGAGTATCACAATATAGCAACATTTCCTCAGTTTCATGTATTCCAAGATCCCCTAAGAATGCCTTTACCCAAATAAGTTCTTTCGTCACTTCCTTCATAGCTCTATACTCGGCTTCAGCACTAGACAGCGCTATAACCTCCTGCTTTTTACTCCTCCAAGTCACTAGATTGCCTCCTACAAAGGTACAAAAACCGGATGTGGATTTTCTATCCTTCTTATCTCCAGCCCAATCTGCATCGCAATATCCTTGAACCTTTGTGTTTCCATTAGCCTTCATCCATATGCCTTTTCCGGGATTGTTTTTCAGATATCTTAGCAGCCTATCAATTATGTTCCAATGCTGCGTGGTTGGCTTTTACATATGTTGGCTCACACGGTTTACTGCAAAGCAAATGTCCGGCCTAGTGATAGTAAGATAGATGAGCTTGCCCACCATCCTTTGATATCTCTTAATGTTCTCTAAAGGCACCCCCTCAGGACTATCTTGATAGCCTTCTTCTATTGGAGTTTTAGCCGGTTTGGATCCTAGCTTCCCAGTTTCTTCTAAGAGATCAAGCACATATTTCCTTTGAGAGATGAACATTCCATCTTCAAACCGTGTCATCTCAATTCCTAGGAAGTACTTAAGTTCCCCCCAAGTCCTTTATATCAAAATCGGCATTCAAGATCTTCTTGGTTTGATATACTCCATCTTTGTCACTTCCTCTGATGATTAGATCATCCACATATATTAATACCACAACCGTTCCTCCTTCACTTTGTCTTGTGAACAATGTGTGATCAGCTTCAGATCTTATGAACTCTCTCTCCAACAGACAAGCGCTTAGCCTTTGGTACCATGCTCTTGGGGATTGCTTCAGCCCATAGATTGCTTTCTTCAATCTGCAAACTTTGTTGCCTTCCTTATGATATCCTTGGGGTGGATCCATATACACCTCTTCTTCCAAGTCTCCTTGCAAGAATCCGTTCTTGACATCCATCTGCCATAGATCCCATTTTAAGTTTACTGCCACTGAGATTAGTATTCTTATGGAATGAAGCTTAGCAACCGGAGAAAATGTCTCGGTATAGTCCTCCCCATAAACTTGAGTATACCCTTTTGCTACCAACCTTGCCTTGTACCTTTCTATCTTCCCATCACTTGTGTATTTGATCGTATACACCCATCTACTCCCAACCGACTTCTTATCCTTTGGTAAGTCGGTTAAGTACCAAGTATTATTCCTTTCCATGGACTTCATTTCCTCTTCCATGGCTTTCACCCATACTTCACTCTCACATGCTTCTTCATATGAGCTAGGAATGTATTCCTTGCTGATTTTTGTGAGAAACCCTTCATGCTCCATGGGTAATGTCGCCAAGGAACAGAAATGCTCAATGGGATATGTGATAATACTAGTTTGAGTGTGATCTCCTCCTTGTGATATGAGAGTGCTGTCGCCAATAGGATCGAGGTCTAAGCTCGCCGTACGCTCAGGACACTCTCTTATCACACAAGGAAGATTACTCGTACTAGACTCTCCTTGGAGCATAGCAGAATTGTTGTAGCCATAGAAAACACGTTGTCGCCTCTGTCTTGTACTTCTTCTTAGAGGTATGATTGGCTCAGATTCTCCTTCCTCAACATCCGCTTCTTCTTCAGCTGAATCCTGATCTGGTTCCATATGTGTATCATCTGCATCTCCATGTCCCATGATGCTCTCATATGGTGCATTCTCTCCTTGTATTTCATCCCTTGTTATTGGCGCTTCATTGAACAGCATCCAATCCATAGATGATGAGACTATACCTTCAAGAGTATCATGATTCTTGGCTCCATAAAAGCTCTCTTTTTCATTGAACTTTACCTCTCTAGACACATATACCCTTCTTGTCTCCGGATTGTAGACCTTGTAGCCCTTTTGAGTTGGTGAGTATCCAATGAAAACACACTTCATGCTTCTAGGTTCAAGCTTGTTTCTTTGTCCTTCTGGTAGAAACATGAAACACTTACATCCAAACGCCTTAAGGTGATGTAAGCTTGGTTTCTTTTTGTACAACACTTCAAACGGTGATCTATCTTCCAAGTTCTTTGTTGGAAGCCGGTTAATCAAATAGTTTGAAGTCATTACCGCATCTCCCCAATGAGATTTAGGTACTCCTTTGGCAATCATGATAGTCCTTGCTACTTCCATTAGATGCCTATTTTTCCTTTCTGCTACCCCATTTTGTTGTGGAGTGTATGCACAAGATGTTTGATGAATGATGCCAAAGTTGTTGAGTAGCTCCTTAAATCTCTTGCTTACGTATTCTCCTCCATTATCACTTCTTAAGACCTTGATTGTTTTTTTGAATTGTGTAGAAACATAGTTAATGAAGTTGGTGAATGCTTCATAAACTTGGTCCTTGGAGTTTAAGAGTGTGACCCATGTGTATCTTGAGTAATCATCAATAAAAGAAACAAAGTACTTATATTGATCCCTTGAATTACATGGTGCGGTCCATATATCCGAGTGTACAATGCCAAAAACTTCATCACAAGTTGTGGATGAGATAGGAAAAACTTGTCTACAATGTTTTCCTAGTACACATGCTTCACATACTACTTCTTCTTGAATGAGATTGGGTAAGACCATCTTGAGAACTGCTGAACTTGGGTGTCCTAGCCTTTCATGCCATAATGGGCTATCTCCAATCTCCTTCCTACCAGAAACTTCTACATTTGATTTCATTCCAAGAGCCATTGGATCCTCTTGTTTATTTGCTTCCAAAAGATACACACCATCCTCTACCTTCCCTTCTCCGAGTACATTGTTTGTTTTAGGGTCCTGAAACTTAACAAAGTCAGTCCCAAACAATGCTACACAATCCAAATCCTTTGTAGCTTTATGAACTGATAGAAGATTAGATGAGAAACTAGGCATGTATAAAGCTTTTGTTTCCTTCTTGAAAAGTTCTAACTTTCCTATCCCTTCAATCGGAACTGAGCTTCCATTAGCTACTTGTACATTTCCATGATAAGGCTCAAGATTTTTTAACAAGTCTTGATCCTTAATAATATGATGAGAGGCTCCGGAATCTACAATCATTTTACCCTTCCTTATGGCGCTTTTAGAGCTGAGAAAACTCTTACCAGATTCTGTTAACTTAGCTAGGCTCTTGATAAGAGCCTCAAACTCTGATCTTTTGACAGTATCCTCAACTGGTTGTGCAACCCCCATGAAGGCCCTATGCCCACTTCCACTCACCCTTAGCCGCTTAGGCCTCAAATGCGGATCGAGAGTCCAACACTTCTCCTTGGTATTCCCTTTCATCTTACAATGCTCACAGTCCAACACCCTTCTTTCAAACATGAGATTCCTTTTTGCAAGATGTGTAGCTTCACTTGGTGCTCGAAATAGGTCTCTTGAGCCCTCCTCCCTTTGTATCAAGCCACATACTTCCGCTAGACTTGGCAGCTTCTCAAATCTAAGTATGTGCTTGATAAGATCCGTGTAAGATGCATTGAGTGCCAAGAGAAGCCCAAACACTTGGTCTTGGTCACGCCTTTCACCTAACTCCTTGGGGTCTATAGTTTGTGGCCTCAAGATCTCCAACTCGGCCCACAAGCTTCTATACTCCCCAAACATTTCCTTGAATGGCTTCTCCTCTTGTTGAAGTTCATTCAGCGCCCTCTTCACCTCAAATATCCTTGATATGTTTGACACATTTCCATATACTCCCTTGAGTATATCCCACAGCTCCTTAGCGGTATCCGCATATGAGTAGGCCGCCAAGATGGATGGTTCTAGTGAGCTTTGA
The DNA here is from genome assembly GCA_963854855.1 of Nasturtium officinale. NCBI lineage: Eukaryota > Viridiplantae > Streptophyta > Magnoliopsida > Brassicales > Brassicaceae > Nasturtium > Nasturtium officinale. The sequence goes on along the minus strand of OY978504.1, from coordinate 9,722,712 downwards.
AGAAGAGAAATAGTGTACTGTTCTTCTTGCTCTTCCTTAGCTTCCTCCTTCTCATTTCTCACCACCGCCTCGGCTTCCTCCTTTGGCTCAACATACCGCCAAAGTCCTCGGCCTCTAAGAATGGTTTTAGTGGTTTTTGCCCAAAGAAGGTAGTTGTTCCCTTTGAGCATGACTGAGATTGCTACTATATTTGTCTCCATTTTCTAGTAATAATACACAATTCTAGTTCTTTCACAACTTGAAGATCCTATGATCTCAAGGATATTAATCTCAGAGTGAATAGAACTTAGAAAGGTGTATTGTTATAGATTAGAAGATTTGTAGAGTGCTAGAAGAATTATAAGAGAGTTAAGCGTTTGGAATGCTCAACCTTGCTCTGATACCATGTAGAAATATAGATTTGAAGTTAAGAGAGAATGAAGAATGATTGGAGAATGAGAGAAAGAATAGCAAGAATGGAGAGAGTTTATGCACGTCTTAATAATCTTATTCACTTCTTTTTTCTTTCTCATATCTTTTACAAGAGATTTACAAGGATATATATAGACTTTACAAGGAGAATAAGAAAGGGGCGTGGAGAAGAGAGAAGAAGAGAAGGAGACTTGTGGCTGAGCTACTCCAACAGTTTCTCAACAGTAAATGGCGCCCATACCTCACCCATGCTGCACCCATACCTTCTCCCATACCTCCTTGCTTCCTAGTTTGCTTATCTAGTTGATATCCAACCGCTTCCTTTCTTTTCTAGTTCCTTTTCAACTAGTTCATTCCTCTTGATTACTATATCACTTGAATAACCATCTATCTCAACAATCCATAAGTGTTGTTTAAGCGTTGAATTAACTCATCTTGGTACTACTCCTATCTTCAGTCCCGAAAACTTCCTTAAAATTCAATGGTTCTTTAGCCTTTCATGGTTATGGATAATGCTTCTTAGTTGCGTTGGATTGCTTCTCTGCCTTAATATAGCATGCATCTTCCCATCACAAAGTGTCCAAAGTGGTTTAAGCCCAAGATTTTTCACTATTCATTCGTTTAGACCAAGTCAAAAGCACACTGCGGCTGTAACATATGCCTACTAAACATCCATATATAGTAATTCAAAGCATTGCTTCATCATATAAGCATTCACAGGTGTTGTTTAAGCCTTGAACAAACTCGTCTTGGTACTACTCCTATCTTCAGTCCCGAAAACTTCCTCAAGATTCAATGGTTTTCTAGCCTTTCATGGTTATGGATAATACTTCTTAGTTGCATTCGATTGCTTCTCTACCTTAAAATAGGATGCATCTTCCCATAACAAAGTGTTCAAAGTGGCTTAAGCCCAAGCTTTTTCACTATTCATTCGTTTAGACCAAGTCAAAAGCACACTGCGGCTGTAACGTATGAATACTAAACATCCATAGATAGTAACTCAAAGCATTGCTTCATCATATAAGCATCCAAAGGTGTTGTTTAAGCCTTGAACTAACTCGTCTTGGTACTACTCCTATCTTCAGTCCCGAAAACTTCCTTAAAATTCATTGGTTCTCTAGCCTTTCATGGTTATGGATAATGCTTCTTAGTTGCGTTGGATTGCTTCGCAATTTTAAAATAGCATGCATCTTCCCAAAACAAAGTGTCCAAAGTGGCTTAAGCCCAAGATTTTTCACTATTCATTCGTTTAGACCAAGTCAAAAGCACATTGCGGCTGTAACATATGCCTACTAAACATCCATAGATAGTAACTCAAAGCATTGCTTCTTCATATAAGCATCCAAAGGTGTTGTTTAAGTCTTGAACTAACTCGTCTTGGTACTACTCCTATCTGCAATCCCGAAAACTTCCTCAAGATTCAATGGTTCTCTAGTCTTTCATGGTTATGGATAATGGTTCTTAGTTGCATTGGAATGCTTCTCTACCTTAAAACAGGATGCATCTTTCCATAACAAAGTGTTCAAAGTGGCTTAAGCCCAAGCTTTTTCACTATTCATTCGTTTAGACCAAGTCAAAAGCACACTGCAGCTGTAACTAATGCCTACTAAACATCCATTGATAGTAAATGAAAGCAATGCTTCATCATATAAGCATCCATAGGTGTTGTTTAAGCCTTGAAGTAACTCGTCTTGGTACTACTCCTATCTTCAATCCTTAAAACTTCCTCAAGATTCAATGGTTCTCTAGCCTTTCATGGTTATGGATAATGCTTCTTAGTTGCGTTGGATTGCTTCTCTACCTTAATATAGCATGCATCTTCATATAACAAAGTGTCCAAAGTGGCTTAAGCCCAAGCTTTTTCACTATTCATTCATTTAGACCAAGTCAAAAGCACACTGCGGCTGTAACATATGCCTACTAAACATCCATAGATAGTAAATCAAAGCATTTCTTCATCATATAAGCATCCAAAGTTGTTGTTTAAGCCTTCAACTAACTCGTCTTGGTACTACTCCTATCTATTCAATGGTTTTCCACGTTAAAATAGCATGCATCTTCTCATAACAAAGTGTCCAAAGTGGCTTATGTTGGAATATGTGATCTCAAGAAGGAGAATTTAAAATCAAGAGAAGGAGGGAAAAGGAGAAAGCTAGTTGAGAATGCACTAGAAGGAGGCAAGAGAGGAATGGGCGCAGCATGGAGAGGCATGGGCACAGCATTGAGAGGCATGGGCGTTGCAGATAAACAGGGGATAACTTGGTGTGCTAACTCGGGTTACTTACCTCGAATTAGCTAACCCAAGTTACTCCATGCGCTCTCTTCTTTCCCTTCTTCTTCTCTTCTCCTTCATTTATGTAAAGTCTCTATAAATACTCATGTATTCCTTTGTAAAAATGTGTGACTAAGAGAATAAAAATACATACAAATGATTTGTGGTATATGTTGGTTTCAGGATTAGGCCAGAACCATGGCAAGGCCAAGGAACCATGAGGATCCAAGCCGTGAGGGATATGTGGGTTGGGGAAATCGTGTTTTTAGTTTAAACATATAAATTTATGATAGCCTATGGTGAAACTGAATTATGTAATGGATCACATGATTTATATTAATAAAGTTGTTTTTTATCTGTTTAGATTTAAGATGTGAATTGTATGAACCTCAAATGATTGAAAAATGACTTAGAAAAATATTGAACCTTAAAAATAGAACAAAAGTTACATGCTTAGTTTAAGTAAGGCCGCGGGTTCTAGTTGGGTCCTTTAGACCAGGACCGGGTATGATGTGGACATCATTCTATTATCAACAGGGGTCAAGGGACATGATGGTCTAGCCAAAGATAAAGGGGAGACGAACTTCCTTGGGGAACAAGTCATGGATAAAGAGGAGACAATCTTCCATGGTTTGCTCCTTCTAGACCTCAATCCACTCTCACCTATCTTCAATGATCAAGCCCCAGACGATTCTCAAGGAAAACCAAGTGATCCAATATCTGGTTTAAGGGTTGGAACCAAGTTGTCTATTCTCGCGGTTATCAGCCGGTTGAAGTCAAGTAAACCACCTGACCAACTTATGGACGACTCTTTGCTGTTACTCCCTGATCATATGTAGACTACATGGTGTTCAGAGACTTCCAAAACTGCAGGACATCCAGCATCACGTTCTAAAACCAAAGGGGAGAAAGTTTCCTTTTCTGGCGGTCATATTTCCTTTTCACCACCAAGTGCATATCTCTTGATGAATCTCGACCCTTCATCTACTCCATATGATCCTAGACATCCATATCAATCAGAAGACCTAGAAGAATCATGTAGCCAAACAAATAAATCAAGAGGAGCATCATTTTTAATGTCTAACGGCTAGAAGACATCAATGGAGAAGATTATGTTTTCTTTGATTTTATTCTTTCCTTGTTGTATCTTTTATGGACGTTGGAATTCTTTCTCATGAGCCTATATAAGCTCATTACTTCTTTATTTGTCAGACAAGCTTGAAATTAATAAAGAAAAGTTGTTTTGCTTCAAAACTTTTGTTTGAGTAAAATCTGTTCCTGCGAGTTCATAAGTGTTTTGTGGAATCAATTCAGTTAGGTTTTCGTGTAGAGGCTTGGATTCTCGTGAGGAATAGCCCTTGAGTTCCTGTCTCTAACTCTCGGTGTTGTGGAATCAACATCAACCCGGTTACTTCATCACCTCTATCGCTCCATCCGTGAGGAACAACTCCCATGTTGTTCCCACATGTCTATCTTTCGTTTTCTTTGGGTTTCTATCACCTTTCCCATCCGCCCAGATCTCGTTCCATCTCACCTCACTCACAGATTCATCTAGAGAGTTCCGTACGGCCAGCTAGCTGAAGCCACCACCGCCCTATCTATGGAGAGAACAATTCTCAGTCTGTTCCCACATCTTCCCAAAGAACAGCCTGCAGGTCGTTCCTACATCATTTGGTATAAGAGCATAAACCCTCCTATCATCAGGTGATTTCTATCCTTTTTGTTTTTGATTTGTTATATTGTTGTTTGTTTCACTCCATCAAAAAAAAACCAAATGAAAATTTCTTAGATTTGCAATTTCTTCTGTTTTATCTGCTGTGTTGTTTTGATTTTATAAAATCAGAAAAAAACTCATAAAAATATTTCTTTTGTTTTAGTTTCTCAAAAAGCTATAAAACCTATAAAAATTGTCACTGATATTTTAGGAATTCGTTTGCTATTTTTTGTTCATCAAAACTTGAACCCCAGAAACTATCTACTTTCTCGGTTTGGTGCTTTGTTGAAGGGACTTTGATTTCGCCTTTGATTTCTTGTGCTAGGTACTACCAGAATGGGAGACGTACCACCACCTGATACCTTGGAAGCCATACTGGCATCACTCACACAAATCACTCAGACTACCGACAATCTCAACACTCAGATGACCACAATGCGAACCAGACTTGACCTCTTGGAGCAACAAAATCCGAATGTTGCGCCTCTTGGTCCCATGCCCAACCTGGCACCAGCAGCTCCTAGAGCCAACTATGAGCCACGACATGAAGATAAACCACCAGACATACAACAACAACATCAGCAACACCACCCACCTCCACCACCAGATCCAGTGCACTTCGCCTTTGACTACATCAGTAGTAGGAATATTGGAGATAGAAATCGTCCTAGGGAGGATGAGAGGATCTTACCCCATGAAGTTAAACTAACAGCTCCAACATTTGCAGGAAAGATTGATCCAGCTGCGTACTTAGAGTGGGAGAAGCGCATGGAGCATCTGTTTGAGTACTATGCATACACAGAGCCAAAGAAAATTTCTCTAGCCATTGCTAGCCTCACTGATCATGCTTCAGCATGGTGGGACCGTGAAACTGTTGAGAAAATGAGGCTTAGATACCCTCAAATAACCTGATGGGCTGACATGAAGTTTGAGCTTTGGAAAAGGTATGTACCACCACATTATCACCGTGAGTTACTAAAACGCTTTCGTGCTTTGTTTCAGGGAACTAGGAGTGTAGAAGAATATTATGAGGAGTTTGAGCTCATAAGGAGTCGCCTAGAGCTATATGAGACAGAGGAGTCACTCATGTCATAGTTTGTAGATGGTTTACAAGACCGGATACAAAGAAAAGTGGAGATACAACCATACTACTCACTACAGAAAGTTCTTTATCTTGCCATTTAACGTGAGCAACAAATTAAGAAGAAGACTTCCACTCGCTCTAGACCCAAGGATAATTCGTGGAACCAGCCACAACCCATACTACCACCACCACCCCCACAACAAGTTGTAGATAAAGGAAAGTCTATATCAATTGATTCACGGTTTAAATCCAATGACAACCGTGTCGAACAAGGTAAGTCTTCTTATCATCAGAGAACACATGATATTGTCTGTTATAAGTGTCAAGGTAGGGGTCATATGGCACGTGACTGCCCTAATAAGAGAGTGATGATCATCACTGCTGATGGTTATGACTCACAAGACGAAGCTGAGCCCATGAAGCTTGAGGAAACCATAACTTATCCTGATGAAGGAGAACTCTTAGTCATCCAGAGAGTTCTTTCAGTCCAGCACACCACTGATGAGCCAGAACAACGAGAAAATTTGTTTCATTCTTGCTGCACCATAAAGGATAAGGTATGTCACCTAATTGTGGATAGTGGTTCATGCACTAACATTTCTAGTGTTACACTTGTTGAGAACTTAGGTCTTGAAACCACCAAACATCCTAAGCCGTATAAGCTCAAATGGCTTACTGACAAGGAAGAGATCAATGTGTCCAAACAAGTAGAAATACCATTCTCCATTGGACACTATCAAGATCAAGTATTGTGTTATGTTGCACCAATCCAAGCGGGGCATATTTTACTTGGAAGGCCATGGCAATATGACAGAGATGTTCAACACAATGGGCGTACCAACCAGTACTCATTTTCCCTCAACAACCGTAAGTTCACT